>OZ024903.1:55021010-55033510 GCA_964017125.1 Flabesymbios commensalis
AGGAATGTCTTGAGATGATCACATGCACCATCATCAAAACTGGATTTCTGTTCATCTCATGTCAGTCTTGGAAAGGTATGTATGTATTTTCATGTTTGAAAAGCTTATCGGCAGAGCTTTCATGAAAATGAAATGCAATGTACATCTTTAGTATCAGCTGTAACTCATTGTTTGGAAGCTGTTGAACATATCAACGAGTACTTTAGCATTGGCTGTGTAGTTTCTCTTGATGGTTCGTTGAATTAACATCAAAGCGATTTAACATGTTAAACGTTTGAATACCTTTTTTCACATTCATCCGCAATACAGATGCTTTCTCTACACCCTGCTATATCAGTATGCACAGTAAGGACACATTCTTCATCAAGGCTGCTTAGTACTCAATTATCCTTTAAGCTTACTTTGTTCGTGTGGATCAGTTATTACTAGTGAAATTTTGAGATTTTAAACAGTAATAACTGTCCTTGCAGGTTTGGATCAGAAATCAATATTATGAAACGAGAATCACGGAGCATAATGACAATTATCAAGAATGAAACACAAAGACTCAATTTGAACGTTGCACAAATTTGAGTACATTCCAGTTTTGGTGCTGTTTCCCAGAGCCTGTAGTAGCTGTCATATTTGCTTTTCTGCAGTGTATGAATATGCACAGTATTAACAAACGTTAAAGGCCCGAGTAGAATACTGCTACTTGCTTGAACATGTTGAATAACTGAGCAATATTTTGCATCATCCATTGTATCGTTAAATTGACAAGCTCGCCACGTGGACTATTTTGCCATTCATATATGCCATACAAGTATCGAATCTATTTTTTTATTGTCTAGATAACAATTTCTTTCACGTTGAAATAAACCCTATCAAATATATAAAATTCGCCTTAAATATGTTAAGTTGATTAATCCCATATCAGAGACACCCATCACAAAATAAAACCACAATGTTCAAATATATTTTGAATATTAACTTGACTTTGACCTTAAAGTTATTGATTGACCCTGATCTTTATGCGATATATAATAGTGCATAATATTTTGTACAACATTGAAATAAACAGTGTAATAAAAGAAAATATTTAAAATCATAAAGTTGATCCATTTACGAGACACGTGCGAAATAGACAACGTATGGTTGGACCACTTGTCCAAACAATTAAGACACTGTTTATTAGATCAATACTCCATTAAACCCACAAATGAAAGGTTATAGATGATGTTATTTTTTTAATAATATATCGAATAATTTTAGATAATTTGAAACATTTTAAATGGGCTATTAATGTCCGAAATTGTCTAATTTTCCTCGATTTTGACTTTGACCTCGACATATCACGTGACCTTGACAATGAATGATCTCAAAAATAGTTGTGTTGTGTCAATGATCCATCAGACAGATAACAGAACTTGAACTCATTAAAATCGACCCACTGATTCTTGAGATATTATTTTTTTCAGATTTTGCTAATTATGGATACTAATTACATGTTAATTAGGTGGTAATCGTGTCAGAATTGACTGCGCTCTATCAGGATAGAAAGAGTTCATGTTACTGATTATCTGGGCAAAAAACTGTAATTTATTCCAAAAGTGCACAGAGAAACCCCTAGCAGCCTGGACTAAATGCGCGCGCTGGGCAGAAAAAAACACATGTTTTCTTTTTGTTAATGCGCTGCCTAAATCTAATCTGCGCGCTCATCTCAAACAGAGAAAAACATAGTGGCCTTATCAGATTGACAGTCTGCAGAACATGCAGGCCTAACATCGGCCGGTTTTATAATTCTAGATGTTACAAAACAGTATCGTAAATTTAGTTTTGAAAGGCCACATTTTACAATGGAAAGATTCACCCATTAAGCTGTTTCTCGCTTTCTCTTGAAAAAATGTAGTTTTAATTGATCAAAAGGAATTTAACCATAAGAATACTCATGTCTGTTGTCATCATGTCGAATCACACCTGGAACCTACTGCATCACACCTGGAACCTGCTGCATCACACCTGGAACCTGCTGCAGCGCACCTAGAACCTACTGGATCACACCTGGAATCAGCTGCATCACACCTGGAACCTGCTGCATCACACCTGGAACCTGCTGCACCACACCTGGAATCTGTTGTATCACACCTGTAACCTGCTGCATCACACCTGGAACCTACTGCATCCCACCTGGAACCCGATACACGACACCATGAGCCAGATGCACCATACTAAGTACCTGGTGCATTACACACGGAAAACTTACGATCAATTGATTCACTATTTAAAATTGTGTTCAAAATTTGAAATTGAAACCGGAAATAGGTCTTTTAACCAATGTTAACGATTAATTTGTTGTTCATTTTCATGCTTAGAATGTTGCCACGAGTATAAATATATATCACAAACATCCCTGAAAATTTAAGTTGTAACCCCTGAAGTGTAAACATTCATTCTATGACGGCTAGCAAAAAACACCATTGCTTTTTTAGTGATTTTAGTGATATTGACCGGTCCGCCTTTCAATTAAAAATCAAATCAACTTTATTTGAGAAAGTAGGAAGGTAAGTCCTGCTGCATAACAATATGACATACAACACCTGCAAAATATAATATAAGCGGATAACCAATTAAATGGTGTTATCATCAGATACAATTAGTCACAAATAATACTATATATTAGTTTGGAGAAATACTTTTGTCTTTACAAATAAACTCAGAACAATTGTGAGGCACTATAATCTGGGCTTTGTATCCAACAAATAATTTGTTATGAAAACTGATTCCAAATATATATTCTCTAAACCGAATAGTTAAAAAGTCATTCTTCACTATGGGCTATCGACTTTGGACACCTGATGATTTATATTCCATGAAGAAAAACACTATAAAAGCCGATGCAGGGTCAGATCAAAGAAATAGCTTTGGCTGTCTGACTTTGACGCATTTTTACATGTCACTGTTACACTCACTCACTTCAATGCAAAGTCATTATTATGTCTCCCCTATCACAGAGAGGTGGGGACATGTTTAATTTCAATTCAATTGCTATTAAAAATGCATTTATTGGCAGGAAAAACGAACTTCAAGCATCAGAAAACATAAAAAATACATTATGTTGTCATGTCAATAGGGATGCTTTACCTCTGTCCGCTCTGTCTGTGCGTTCTGTCACATTAATTTCTGCCAGCCCTTTCTATCCTGCAGGCGGTCAAACACGAGACGTTGACCCAATGCTGGGCTAATGTTGGCCCACCGTCGACGACGCTGAGCCAACATTAGCCCAATATTGAGTTTCCGTGTCGTGTTTGGCGCCACGCTGAATGTGGGTCAGTGTCACAGACGGCTGGCCAACATTAACCCAGCTTTATTTCAAAGCATGGTGTTGGTACCCGCAGCATGAAGTACTGCTTAGGGCTGAATGGATACTGGCCACCACCGGCGACATTTAACAGACATTGGGTCGGTGTCAGCTTGTACTCGCCGCCAGCAGTATGCACGGCCAGAACCGCAGCCCAGCAAACACGAGGCGTTGAACCAGTGCTGGTTTGATGCTGGGTCAATGTCTCGTGTTTGCTGTGATTGTTGGCAGGACACATTGCATTTCACACATCGCCGGGTGTGAAGATAATATTAAAACTGTTGCCCAACTGATTGAGCCTAAAGACGATTTAGTTACTGTAGATATAAAAAAACGGGTTCCATCACATCAAAATACATAGTCTCTACTGTCCACAGGAGCCATTTAATAACATTAATTACAAAAGCCAGTGACACTACATCTATTAGCTATCAACCTTTATGGCTATGCTGCTGGAGGGGAGACATCTTCAGTTTTTTGTTCACAAAAAACCAGACCCTTCTAGTATATGTCTCAGTTAGCTCTTTATGTTCCATTAGAATACAGGTCTGTATTATCGGTCTACGGTCATTACAAATATGTTACTCTTTCAGTCCCCGCGCTGCACGGGTTAAAGCCTCCAAACGCAGAAATACCCATCCATTTAACTTTAAAACTTTAAAACACAACTAATTGTTAGGATTTTCAAAATCAGAAATGGTATAACGTTTGTTAAAATTGTTAATAGTCAGTTCTCAAACGCTGCCTTCTAAAATGCTCTCCAGTGACTGGCAGGATATATGTCTTCAAAACACAGTTATACATCCACTTGTACTTGTTTGGTTGCGTATGGTTCACATATCACTGATAAGCCGATCAACAAACATATTTTGGCTCCTTCAACATAAACACAGCTTCGTATGATTACATCAGTATAACAATATGGAATTTATAGTTTAAACTATTAATGTAAAAATGATAAAAATGATGCCGAAAAATTATGAACAAATTGCACTGGTCTCAAATTTTCTGGCAGTTACGTTGATAAGATCTAAGGTATAACGAATCCAAATGATTTTAAAACTGTTGTACAGTAAGTATTTCCTACTTGAGTAAAATAACACGCCTGTTTTTTTTTAAATTTAAATATATAAGATTGATTTATTTTGCACGATAAACATTGGGACATCGTTATCAAATGTAAATACAAAAAATTTTAGCTATTAGATCAGAATATTTGACAAATAACTGAAATATTTGTTTTTCGATACATGCTAGTCGGATTTAGCACGTGGCGCATTGAGGGGTAGAAGGAGAGGACTATTACACTAATCTGATGGAGGCAGGAGTTTGATTGCGATGCAGATAAATACTTCCTGACATCATATATAATTATAGATGTCATTCTCTGACGCTTGAAATCAAAACACACCAACTCACAAGTAAAAGGGTTTCCACAATAGAAATAAAACATTGTCATCCCTAAAAAGGTTAAGGTGTGGATCATACACGTTCATACGCCACGTTTTAGATTTGAGGATTTTACTATTTGAATTGAAGAACAATATCTTTTTTTAACTGTATTAAACATGTTAAAACCAGTAAGGTTTATTCTGAGTTAAAAAAATAATTTCCATCGCTTCGTTCATTGGCTACATAAACATTTCACTCCCACACATGCAGCCCCAGTTAACATAAACAGAATATTTCAAACGTCTGCTGAACAAATTCAATCATATAGTTAATAATAAGCTCATAATTATGCTAATTGGCATACATTTGCTTTAACATTTTCTTGCTAATTTAAATAAAACATATAACTTTAAGACAGTATACTAATTGCATGATATGTCGTTATCTTTACCACGTTAATCATTGCATGATAATATCAGCATATGATATTTTAATGTCCGGAGATAAAACCAGAGATAAAATAGCTAATATGTAGCTATATAATTATGCTACAAGAACTGGAGTATGTATTAAGACAATGTTAACAATTATAAGGTAATTTAAAAATCAAATATTATGTCATGCAAGTACAATAAATGTGAAAATCGACGAAACAGGTAGCTACGAGCCTATAGTCCGTAATAACAGACTCTGTGTGCGATACAGAATCTGTAATCATTGCCATTCGTAAAGTTGTGCCTCAATAATCCGGTACGCGTACGATTGATTGCGCAATTAAATGAATTACTACGTCATTGTTTGATTAATTATTTTTATATCATTCTGTAAAGACTGATTTCCATCTCATTAGAATAATGCCTTAACGTGGGGATTTAAACCACTGTCTTTATAGGTGAATTAATCATCTAAATAGGGCTGCCCTCACATTTTTCATGAAATTTTTGGTCTCAGCTTACACTGACCACCAGCATAGAAAACCACAGCTTTTGCTATGCTGTCCACCTCTGACGTTTAACCATGCATTTCACGTCAAGCTCGGACTACTACGAGTCATGTGACCATGAAGTCCGGCAGATTTTTCCAACTTTTTCATAGGACCTCGATTTGGCTTCTTAAGTTTTTTTTCAACTGATCTCACTTCATACAGCTTATTTTTATTCACTGTATTGTTTAATTCATACCATTTCAATCACAACCTATTTAGTACCACATCCTCGGAGTTACAATCGAAGAACAACATTCCCGACCTCATAGAGAAAATCAGTTGACTTAGCAACTTTGAAATACTCCATATGCCCCCGCCTCGTCTGATAAGAAAGGCGACGGAAACAAAAAGCCAAATAGAAACATCCGAGAGCAACAACCATCCTGATGCATGATAATATGTATAATATAGCGACAGGTGCCTTGTGATTGTTCTAGACAAAAATGTAACGTTATAATGACACATAATGATGATAATAATTGTTTATGCCAGTCACGCAAGATATGACACTCATACAACATATTTCCGCTTACATAAATTTACATTTATTATAATTCGTAGAAACATAATATCATTTGTCAGCTGCATATTGATAATTGCGGTTACAGCATTAAATAAAATTTCACGTTGATTATTCATAGCTCTACAGTGGAGAAGAAGATGGCCATAGCTGTTATGAGGTGGTTCCCCTTTATGTTTAAGATATACAATTCAACACACAAAGATATTTTACTAATGAATATGTGGGCAGTTTACTTGAACTCTCGATGTCTTGTCGCCACCGTTGTGTAAATATTCTAACAATTGAATCTTTAAAGGAAAGCATACATTTATTTGTATTACCAATGTGCTGCATTTCCCATGCTTGATCTAGTCCGGTTAGTACAAGGACAGAAGAAATACGCGAGCGCCAGTTTGTGAATGCAGTATCATCTAACTCTAGTAGCACATTGTACGCATTTCTGACAGTATGGCTCTGTGATAGGTCTTTCATAGCTTTAATATGCTGCATGATAATCAATGCAAAACGTCCTGTGTCACCATATATTGCAGGAGTAGATGTTTGCTTTCTAACTCCCAGAGTTAATTTAATAAATTTTATAAGTATTTTTTTCCAAATCACAAACACTATCACTGGCTTACCATAATATCACTTGTATACTCTAAAATGTGCAGTATTTCACAATCAAAAACCTTGAACACAATAGCAGGTGACAATATACCGAATACAGGACGAGATTGCTTGTGTATTGAAAAAAACTGCTTTACCAGCTTGGGAAGCGAGATGAAAGAACATTTCTTTCAATAATTTCTTAGGATATTGAGTGCTATATACAACCCCAAATTCGCTTTTTAATATCTCGCTGATGTACGAATCCCATTTTACACGGTATTCAGCTTTAGAGAACATTATCTTCATTACATTTATGACATATTTATATAGAGATACCGGTCATCACTATCAATAGTTAATACGTTTAAATAATGAAGCTGCGATATTTCGTTCTTATATAAATATAACCTTGTAAAGTGATATGAGTTGTGAGTAACATTTTTCACATATTTTTCATGGTAAATGCATAATTGTCAAAATTGTGATAACAATACTGTGTAATAGTGTTATTGTATTGTTGAAAGGTATTGATTTTAGTATAACAATCAGTAGAATAGCTTCAGGCTAATGTTTTATGATTGTATTGTACTTCGCCTTTTACAAATATCTTATCTTCTTTTTATTCTGCATTTTTGACAACTTCAGTCTGCTCAAACCATTCAATTTGTTTCTTTGCATTGCAAAATATATGTTTTCCCAGTGGCTTGTGGTGGCCATCTTGGATTTTCTCCCCTACAGAATTTCGCCCCTATTTTACAGAGGGGCATGTGAGCTTATTTTGTGACAAATACCTCAACGTACTAACATAAATCTTCAAACTTTGCCATAAAGGGGTTGGTGATTTTGATCGACCTTACTATGGGATAGATGTTATATATGGTTTATGTTCAGCTTTAACAGGCTTAACGATTCAATAAAATATATTACGGCCATTTAGGAAAAAAGAAGATAAATAATAATCCACTGACAGTGACATTATAGGCCTATAGGTCCTATTTTGCTAATATATAGAGTGGACGTTTTGATTGGGTAAGAAAACCTGGGTATACATGACTAAATAAACACTCCAAGAGCCAAAGTTTATTATGTCCACCCTTAACCTTGTATATGACAGACCATATATTTCAAAGCTGACAAATCTTTGCTATCTTAGGTCGTTGATCGTATCACGCGAGAAAGAATGGGTTGAGTGAATCGATCACGATACACAAACTTTATAATAAACCTCGCCAAGCGAAGCAGAAGACGTACCTTGGTCCTACACACAGTCATGTCATATAATGAAAACATTATCAGATTGACAGTCTGCACAACATGCAGGCCTAACATCGGCCGCTTTTATAATTCTATAGGTTACAAATCCGTATCGCATTTTTTTTATTTGAGACGCCACATTTTACAATGGAAATATTCACCCATTGAGCTTGAAGTTAAATTTAAAAAAAGCTTTGACATCGGTGACTGATCCCCTCCGCTGTTTCTATTTGCCTTCTAATTGGCCATCCGGGAAAATAGTTTCATAGCGGAATGCCTGTTGTCATACATGTCGACAGTTCGACTGATAAAGATAAAAATAGCTTTGATTTATTAAACATTTGAAACTACATTATATTCCGTCATATACTGGCCAACCTAAATTGGCTAAGTCAAAGGCCCTGTGAAGTGATTGCAGTTCATCAATATAATTAAAGTGTATATCACAATGAACTTTCTCATAACTAAGATTATTTTAGTCCACTGATTATCAGTTATTTTCAAAATTAAAAACTGAAAATGTGCACATTTCTTAGGCTGGGCGGATCTCCCACCTCATGACTTCACACACAAAAACCGTGTTGACTTTGGTCAGTTGTATTAGTCATAGAATACATCATCAGCTACATGTACATGTACATGTATTATAACCAGCCAAGCATGTCTCCACCTTTTGACGTCACGAATTAGCTCCGCCCCTACTTTTGCCTTTGGAAAAATCGTTCCCAGTGGTTTATGAATGGGAGCTGAGCACTCTAATATTTAAAAAGTCATCTAAAATATTATGAAAAATGACATTGTGCAGAGTAGGTCTGGGGACTACACGGTGCCTTTAAATATCCCTTTCTCGAATTCGTGAAAGGTATGTTTAGCTGAGTTAAATAGGCTATGGCGCACATACCTTTTTTTAAATTAAGAAATAAAATGAAATTCACCAGCTTATACCCATAAGTCATTTATTTTCTCACATTTCCTGTTCAGTGATGTAGCCTGTATACACTAAACATTAAACTGCTAATCAGAATTCCAACAGAATGGGATTGCCACGTGGATTCCACATCGATGACGTGGAATCCACGTGGCGATCCCGTTCTGTTTCCGCTGGGATAGCTGCTTTGACATATTTATTTGTTTTAAATTGCACATATGTAATTAATTTTTAATGGTAGACACCAAAATCATGAATCTGCTTCAATTATATTAAAATTGTTTGACCTTGGGAAATAGCGGTCATCTTGGATTTTCTCAGTTTTCTCAAATGTATCAAAATGGTGAGGATTCTACATCACCCTGGATATCATTATAT
Source organism: Flabesymbios commensalis (assembly GCA_964017125.1). Taxonomy (NCBI): domain Eukaryota; kingdom Metazoa; phylum Annelida; class Polychaeta; order Terebellida; family Flabelligeridae; genus Flabesymbios; species Flabesymbios commensalis. Next base: position 55,030,399 of record OZ024903.1, read on the forward strand.
ACATACCAATGAACAATAATCAACAGTGACAAACTATATCAGCCAAAACAAGATTCGTTCAAAAAACACTTTGGCTGCTGAACTAACAATCATACCTTACTTCTGCCCAAAGACAGAGAGGTAAAAACAACTTTTTTTCTGAAGAAATGTGTGGGTTGAATTAAAAAATATAATAAAAACAAAATGACCTCTCAAGCCATGTCATGTCATCTTTACGGGGCATATTCCGATTGTCGGGTGATATGTATTCTCAATCCCATTCAAAAATGATCTGATTTTTGTATTTTGTTTTTAAATTTTTCAAGACCCGGCCCCTTAATGATGTAATGTATATCCATAATGTATCATGTTGTAAGACTGTTATTATTTTTATGCTCTCAGGAAATATTTAGCTGTAGCACCGAAGAGGGTACGGCCCGGTCAGGTGTACGAGGTGTACGTCACATTGTACGAGATGATCACTGACAGGATAGATGTACGTGTGACACTTAGTAATAACGACGTGGAGTACGCCAGCCGTCTGACAACGTTCTCACAGCTGGGTACACACAGCATACAACTTCTGGTATGTACATTAACCCAATATAAAAGAAACAAGAAGAGTTTACTTTTTTGTAAACAAGAAACTCGTTTTTTATTGGTTTTTTATATCTACAGTATCTAAATCGTTTTTAGGCTAAATCAGTTGGGCAATAGTTTTAATATCTTTACACCCGGCGATGTGCAAAACATAATGTGGCCTGCCAACACTACCAGCAAACACGAGACGTTGACCCAATCCTGGTCCAATTCTGGCCTACCATCTGCAACGCTGGCCCAGCATTAAACCAGCACTGGTTCAGCGCCTCGTGTTTGCTGGGCTGCGGGTCTGGCAGTGCATACTGGTGGAGGCGAGTACGAGCCGACACCTACCCAATGTCTGTTAAATGCTGGGTCAGCGTTGCTGGTGCTGGCCAGTATTCATTCAGCCCTGGTCAGTACCTTATGCTGGCGGTACCGGCATGCTGCACGATGCTTTGAACCAAAGCTCAGTTATTGTTGACTCGCCGTCTGTGACGCTGGCCTATATTTAGCGTGGCGCCAAACACAATCAGTAATACTGGGATAATGTTGGCTAAGCGTCGTAGACGGTGGGCTAATATTAGCCCAGCATTGGGTCAACATCTCGTGTTTTAACGCCCTCACGATAGAAAGCGCTGGACCGAAATGAGTGGGACACTCACAGACACATACTCACAGTCAGCACTGAGCGGACACAGGTAAAGCAATATGTCCCCAGGGGAGACATAAATATGCTATATCCCAACAAAGCCATTCGCTGCATACGGTGCGCAAACATTAAAACAACATTGGCACAGCCTCTTGTGATTGCTGGGGTCCATAGTCGCCATATGCTGGATCAAGCTACTTAACAATTTTTTCCAAAAATTTATTTGTAATATGTATTTTGAAAAACGCTGAAATGTCAATATCGTGCAAAATACCGTTATTTACCATGCTATATTCACCATGCCATTATGACATAATTCTGTAAATAATAACTTGCTGTAAACGTCGAATCCCTTCACAGATTTGTTTTCTTAGGCCATAATTATTTCCAATTTGCATTTAAGCCTACATCAGTACAACAGCACCGTTTTCATAAACTGGCTCTATACTTTATTATGTCTTTCCATTACCTTCTTATTTCCATTAGCTTCTTATTGTTATCGTTTAGTACAAATTGTACTTATATATATATAATAAATAAAAATGATGCTCCTTTCATTTTATTGTACATTTATTAGACCTGCATTCATCTACCATAAAGATTTCAAGCTGTGACAGCAATAATACAAAACAAATAAGTTTGATGTTATTAATCACTGTGTTTACATTTTGTAAATATCATATTATGCTAAAAAAATACATTCACCATTTTATTCAGATAGATGGGAATGACATAATTTCACAAAAGAACAAGTATAATATTTCAATTTGAGCTTAAAGCGCTGGTCTGATGAGAGGTCAAGTCGGCGTAATGGGATGAATAGTATATACTAGCTTAGGCTACATGTACCATGTATGTTTTGTATTAGGTTCCAGATACTGTCAAAGAGGGGAAACACAAGTTAATCGTAGAGGGACTTCTACTGGGAACATCTGCTTCAAACATAGACCTCGGCCAGCCTGTGTTCAGGAATGAAACAGAGCTAGCTTTTCACTCTAAGAGAGTTTCTTTGTTCATACACACAGATAAACCTGAATATTTCGCCCATCAGACAGGTATATAATTTATGTTAGGATTGGTGTTTTGTCTAATACGCCTTATATTGTTGCGTGATAAGAATATATTTGTCCTTATTGTGCCTATATCGTGCTCATGAATGTGTCTCTTTTATTTTGTAAGTACCTATCGTATTCATGAACGTTTGTGTACATTTTAAATGCCTATTTTGTTGATTAACATATCTGTGCATTTTAAGTGAATATATCGCGTACATGTATGTGTCCGGACATTTTGAATGGCTATATAGATCTTGTTCATGAACGTGTCTGTACATTTTAAGGTGATATCATTTTCATGCACATGTCTATACATTTGAGTGCATATATTGTTTATACACGTGTCTGTACATTTTAGTACCTATATGTATCGTGTTCACGAATGTATTTGTGCAGTTTAGTGCTTATCGTGTTCACGAACATGTCTGTACATTTTAGTAGCAATCGTGTTCATAAACGTGTCTGTACATTTTATTAGCAATCGTGTTCATGAACGTGTCGGTACATTTTAGTAGCAATCGTGTTCATAAACGTGTCTGTACATTTTATTAGCAATCGTGTTCATGAACGTGTCGGTACGTTTTAGTAGCAATCGTATTCATGAACGTGTCTATACATTTTAGTAGAAATCGTGTTCATGAACATTTCTGTACATTTTCATAGCAATCGTATTCATAAACGTGTCTGTACATTTTAGTACGTTTGTGTGGATGGGAATTATTTAATCTGCTTTCATAATAATATTTTTACCCTCATGAATTATGTGTATTAAAAATAAAAAATATATTTAAACTCGTCTATTTCTGAATATACATGTATTCCTCATAATTACCTGTATGCTCTCGTA
>OZ024903.1:55038510-55046010 GCA_964017125.1 Flabesymbios commensalis
TTTGATAAAGGAATATTTTCTCAGACCCACATACACTCTAGGCCCAATATGCTGCTATAAATAGTCTAATTTATTAGGGCAATTTGTCAATCATTTAAATCTGAACTGCTGGTAGGTCAAGAGCTATATGATATACTTTAAGTTTTCTTGCTATCTGTGCTCATTATATCGGTTAGACTACTTTGATGTTGCCTACGAGTCACAAACTATTTACATCTTGTTACTATCTTTTATTAGGGTCACCGATATGAACAGGAATTCTCCGTTGTATTTTGGTGTAAGTATTATGAATGTTCCCCTTATAGAGGTATAATGTTACATATATAATGATGCAGATATCCCATCAAACACAAAACATTTACGTGGCATTCATGCAATGTCGACCCAACGTCTTCAACGTTGGTCCAACATTGTATAAAAATGTTTTGTGTTTGCTGGATAACATCAGAAATGAATCTAAGGTAGATGACAATGATTGATACCCTATATATTCATTGCTTGCTTTTCCAAACGTATAGCATAGAATTGACTAGTATATTTTAACCTTTGTGCTGCTAGAGCCGTATATAGCCTGTACGGTGTCTAGAAGGGTTCAAACCAATGAAATGTGACGCGATCAGGCAAAATGAGTCGTAAGTCGCGCTTTGACGAAAGAGAGCCCCCAAAAGCCCAAATGAACTTGATTTGATGTATTTTCAATGTTTACATACGTCTCTATTTTTATATGAATACTTTCGTAATCCTAAAATTCTGTGGCATAGTAGTTCGTGTATATGTTGAAAAAACTATTTTTAATGTACCTGTTTTTTAAATCGATCCTTTGTCTAATGGACATGTCACATTTGACAGGAAATGAGAAACCACTTTTGTTATTTCATTCTAAGATTTTTTTTTCTAATTTACTAGCTGTAATCTATGACAAACAGTTTTTAGCTGTTTATTAGGAGAAGTATGTAAGGTCTCAGATGTATCACATCGTCATTGACGTTGCAAGTTTAATTACAACGTCATCGGGAAATGACTTTTTTTCCTATCAGGTCACACAGTTCAGACTGTAGGGCTGGACACAACTAAAGGCGCCCAACTGACATGTTCTAACTCTTTGCGGGGCATCGTGAACATGGCAAATATAGCCTACCCCGGCGATATTCATTGGATGTTTGTGGCTGGAGTAGTGTAAAAAAGATAAGGATTTTCCTTAGTATTGACCTTTTTAGAGAGAACAAACAAATCAACATCAGACCCTTCATCTAAACCCTCAGTGGGCAGGTGAATAGTTAAATCAAATGGAACTTTTGTCATGGTTGTCTGAAAGTGTATGAACATTACAAAATACAAACTTATCGCGTACATATCACTTTCAAGTGGAGGTTGGAGAAATATAATATAGATTTACGATGAGATCAGCCTAAATAACACAAATTTAAATGTTTTAGGCTCGGGGCACTTGGGCATGACCCTTTAATATCTCTGATATTTAAAAATGCGACCTACTCAATTTGCCAGATCGGGTCACAAATGTCACTGAAATTGTTACAAATGGTTCGTGGTAGATTCTCAAACCATTTATTTCTGGATATGGCCGTTTTCATCATTTCAATCCTTTAACCGCCAAATTATTCAATTTGAATTTTCACCCACTTGAAATTGTGTCTCGCTGACGCGATCCACAACTTCAAGTAAGTGAAAATTATTCATATTTGACAAAATGGATGTCAACTGTTTTCAAATATTGCTAATTGATGTCACATTTTATCTTGACCATGTTTAAAAGGTGGTACTTAATGTGCTCATAAAAATGAAAACCCACCGGCGGTTGAAGGGTTTAGTTAGAAATGGCATACCAGCTTTATTTGAATAAAAAACGAGACAAACAATTCAGCAGTGACCCTTGTCTTGTATCATACTCCTTCAGTTGATTAAAACGACTCCGATCTCCGACTTTCTAAGCTGACAGCTTTGACCGCTGCTCCAGGGCCACCATGTATTTTCCTACATTCATAAGGTATCTAAATGGCCATTAAATGTATCCCATCAAACGCAATACAATGAACCAATGTTGTTATAATATTGGCTCACCATGTGCGATGCTGGCCCAACATTAAAAAAACAATGGGTCATCAAATTGTCGTGTTTTTTGCTGAGGTTGTGAACGCCACGTCGTATCACAACATGAAAAAAACTTTTGCTATTGTGTGATAAAAATCACCCCACTGTTTTTCTCACTGGAAATCTTACAACTGCTAAATCAAACATATTCAAATTATTTAGACCCGTCATGACATATCCACTATTTGCTTTAATTGAAAAAACTGGTAATTGTATGTGAAAAACACCTTTTGTGTTAAAAACTTGTTCTTCCACGTTTATTGTGTTTTCTTCCATGATGAAATGAAGACCATTTATGATAATTTATGGATTTATAATCATTCTTTTCCAGTCAAGAGGCGTTTTGAGACAAACGTGACAACACCTATATATGTGCTTGATACTGAATGGGGTTTGGTAGGCTTGCTGTCCGGGCAGTGAGTATAACCTGCTTACAAGTTACCATAGGCCCGCTGCTCTTTGCAAGGCAGAACAGGACGGTATCAGCGCTCTCACCTCTATAGCGTTGAGATCCCTGAAGTACATGTAGAATACCTCTATCACAGAATAATACCACAGCATTCAGGATTGTTGTAATCACTATTGTTTTTTCTCGGAATGTCCCCCTTAGAACACTGATGTCGACTACAGTAGACTCTCTGTGTTTTACTAGTACCTGTATAACCAGTTGTTAAAAGTAAAATATGCCTTCAATCTTGAAACACTGATATATGTTGGGACGTAAAGTTTGCAAATAACAAAATTTTCTGTCACTTGAAGCTGTGAATTGCGGTAGCGAGACACAACTTCAAGGGACTGAAAATGTAAATGGAATAGTCCAGTGCTCTTGGGGCTAACACCACATCCTGTCAAAATAGCAACATTTTGACTGGTTCTATTGCAGAATGACGTAGATCAGTTTAACGTTTTTTTCTCAGGAACGTTATAATCTCTATCATGTAATTCCAAAACGAGAGTTTAACTGTACTTGATGTCATTCATTAGAATAGGGGCGGGGCCCTAGGGTAGTGGTTAGCACCGCCGCCTTTCATGCTGGAGTTCGGCGGTTTGAAAGAAACAAAAATGTTTTTTCCCCATCCACTCGTAAAACTTAGTATTGTGGGGAGCCTCCGTGACCGAGAGGTAGCGTGCTCGGCCTCAGACCGCCAGGGCTCGAATTTCGAATCCTGTGTCTGTAGGGCAGTGTCATCTCACTCAATTCACCATCCTCAGGAGGTTCTCCTGGCCCAATTTAGCCTATATGTGCACAAAAGTGGCCTAAAGCCCGATTCATTTCATTTCATTAGAATAGGAGCTGAAAATGCTCACCGAATGTTGTCCTTCAAATAAATAGGAAAAAACTGGTTTGTGTAGAGAAGATGCTTTCAAAAATACGTTAAAATACGTTCAATGCTTGTATATCTGGCCATGTCAGTCGCGTGAGCAAATGTAAAAGTCGTCCTGAGCAAACCCTAGCACCCAAAGGGTGCTGAGAGTGAGATAAAAGCGTCAAATCTGATTGTTCGAAGCTGTTTTTATTTTTTTCTAATAATTAACTTTATTAGTATATATATAATGTTCATTGCAGATGGCTGGTAGGTAAGGCAGGCACGGCACCTGGAATGTGCTCGGCGAACAGAGAGAGGGTCGCGATGGTCTAAATGAGGTGTTGAATCAGCCAGTAATTATCCAGTATCTCGTGTCTCATCTTGCAAAGTCAAATTGAGAATAGGCCGATAAAGTTGTAATTTAGCAGATCTTTAAATGTACATTTGGGACATTTCATTTATCAAGCATATGTCTCTCGTGCATATATGTTACCATATTTAAATTTGGGCTTACAGTCCACATGTGACCTTGTAAATCTACAATCAATGTTTAAAGTTAGAGTGGGTGACGCAGTATTTGCTGCGTCGCTATTTCTACCCCTGATAGACATACAATGTGGCAGTTTTCCACATGAAGAACACAACAAATCACTTAAATTGCCTGTACAAATTGCCCACTCAGTCTTACGCTCGAATCTTTAGATCCTCAGATAGTATAAACATGTCGTAAATAACATGCGCGCTTATAGGCCCATTACCATAGACGTCAAAGTATTCGTATTCTGCTCCACCATCCCCATTCCGTTATCGTCCTAGAAAGTACTAACGACGCACTGTGATTGCCCAGCAAACATGAGACGTTGGCCCAACATTTGTTTACTGTTGGGCCAACGTCGCAGACGGTCGGCCAACAGGGTCAACGTCTCATGTTTGCTGAGTGCTTAGAAGACAAATTCTTTGAAAAAATCATGTTCGTTAGACTATTGTGTACAACTTAACTTAGTTTTATTATTATACAAATATGCTCAGTCAGACAATTTTGTATAACTTTAGTGCGCTGGGGTAAATTTGTCATTACCGTATATCGAGTATATCGCTTTTCAAAACGACCGTTTGATAAAATTAATGATTTATTAATAGCGGAGATTTTTTAAGTAAATATGTGATTTTTAATTAATTGTATATATTAATTTTTGTTTATTGTAATAATGCTAAATATGGATGTGTTTTAGCCACCCTTCAGGAATTCTATGCAAAGGAAACGCCACCATCGAGATAAGATTACGAGAAGACAAGAACAATTATGTGAATGGCGTGATAACGAAAAATATAGCATATGTACGTTAAGTGATATTGCGTCTTGACCTCATGTTTTAAAGGTTGGCCTGCGACATTTCCCTATAACTTGATATCAATGTATCGTGTTTATAATTTAATACGATAACAATAATCATTATAAACATATATTTCATCTCTGGCTTTAATATTTGCGCACACAAACGTAAATGTTCCCATTGTTTAAATTTTCTTTTTACATATATTTTAATAGGGAATACTTCCGATGGGCAAACCTTACGATTATTCAGTTAACCCTTTCAAGCCTGAATTTACCATTGTCATCTTCATCCACTTCAAGCCGCGAATTGCTGTCGCAATTCTCGACTTGTAGTGGATAAAGATGATTTGATATGGTTTAAAAATCAACGAAAATTGCCATGTATTAGTAAACCAGTTTCAAGGAAATTCTCATTCTAAAATCCCTAGTTGTAGGGAAATTAAGTCAGTTTTCAGGGAAGTGAAATGATGCTTTGATGCATCGTGAGGGCTTAAAGGGTTAATTGAACTGAAACTGTTTATATCATGACTTTTTTTCTAGATGCGCGATACGTTACCGTTTGAGGTGACAATGCAGGATATAGATAGAGTATGGGGTAGAGAGGTTGCCATAGGCAAGGAGCTGTATATACAAGCCTGGATTTATGACTGGAAGTGGACAGTTACACAAACAGGATTCTCAATCACTCACATTATTCATGACAAGGTGGATGTACAGCTATTAGGACGCCGACTGAGAACATTCAAACCTAGGACCCCAATATCTGTTCAGGTACGAGGTATCATTCATAAAGTGCAAGTGTATTAACCCTTTGCCTGCTAATCGCGACAATAGTCGTTTTTAATCTTTTTTTTAATCGGCTAAATCACTGTTATTGGGAATAAATGACTGTTCAAACATCGACATGTGTAAATTTTTGGTCTCAAATTAAACAAATATGAGTAATTTTCTACCGTTCGAGGTTGTGAATTGCGGCAGCGAGACACAACCTCAAGTGGATGAAAATTTAAATAAAGTAACAGGATAAAGGTTACCGTGTATTAACTATTTATTTTGTAACCACTTACCTTCACTTCAATTTATCTGACTATCATGATAAGCATAAATAAGTACACGAAAACTATATCAAAGAGTAAAGGCATTGGTACATTTTGAAAATTTGTACCTAGCACACAAATATTAGAAGAATTACATGTCAAATGTAAAAGAGCAAAGAAAATTAATTCACATTGACCGACCTTACTTTTCCCTTGAAGTCTAGTGCTTGTTGTTTAAGCAGTAAATAGCCAATAGAAATCATGTAGATTAGTAGAGCAGATAGCATAATAATTAGGCAAAAGTTCATAAAAGCATGACATTTTCTACACATTATCTCTATGCCTTCCAGCTTTACTTAGGTGTTTTCTGATGACATTGAGAGGTCTTCAAAGTTAAAGTCTAGGTCAATGCATATTGTTACAAGTTTGAACTATTTAGTCTACTTTTCTCAATTATATCGACAGTTTGTAGCCTTTATTGGCCAACTAAATAATATTATAAATAATATTATTAGTAATATTTGTGTTTTTATGTAATATTGCCTTTGATTGACCCTGAGAAAATTGGTGACCTATTTGTGTACTTTCCGGATTTGCACCATCTAATATCACTTTCACACTGTCACGATGTAGAATCTATGTATGTGCTCAGGCAACGTTTCTCTATTATAGTTACTTACACCTAAGGAGGTTATGTTTTATGTCGTTTGTTTGTCTGTCTTTCTGTCACCAGGATTACTTACCAAATAATGAATAGATTGCATGAAACTTTTACCAGAGGTGTGTCTCGGACCAAGAAACAAACAATTACATTTTGTAGATGATCTGGATTACAATCCGTATCCACGATACGTAATTCTAGTCAGATCGCGCCGGATTACGATCCAGATCGCGCAGCGGAGGTTTACAGTCCCTCACTGACTGCCTTGTTTCCACCATATTGAGGGTATTCCAATAAGCCATTTTTCACACTGTCAATGGAAAATATTTTGTTCATAGCTGCTTTTTGCTGATAATATCAGTTATTACAGATAAATGGTTACTACAAAACAGTGCACTAGATTGTCAGCTGGCAAGGGCGTGCAGTCACCATGCTTGTCCTGAAAAGTGAGTCACGCATTGAGAGATTCGTCATCCTGATGTACGACAGAGCGAGTTACCTATAGATAACATCAATGCAGCCAGAAAAGAGATGTTCCCCAACTAATATCAGGCAATTGTGAAGAATCCTCCGACAAAGGCAGCTATACAAAAAAATACTTTACAATATCAACCATTGCTCCAGGCCACCTGCCCAACGTTTGCCAGATCTAGTGGACTGAGGTTTGACAAAGGACCAGAATTGCTGCATCGGCAACGTTGTTGTGTGGGGTAACCAGGGTACACCGCTGGCAATCTGCACGAAGATTATGGCCAGATACGTGGAGGCTGCAGCTTCCCTTGGATAATTGTTGTAGACTGGTGTTTCCGTACCATACAGTACAACATGCAACAAACCCCTAATGACCCTCCCCAGGTCGGGGGAAAAGTGCTACTACAACTAGCAACCATCCCAGTACCCCATCTACAATGGTATACTACTGGGTGTCTGCTACACGTATGAAAAGAAAAAAATATGATGACCAGAGTAAAATGACCCTAAAGTTTAATGTGATTTGGTGTCTATTGTCTCCCTTCAAGAGTAGTAAATTCACGCAACAGCCACATGACC
>OZ024903.1:55053510-55061010 GCA_964017125.1 Flabesymbios commensalis
AGTGCAGATTTGCAATGCATTGATACAAGAGCCATCATTGATGCTACAGTGGCAGCAACAGTCGGGACTATTAAAGTTCTGAGTAAGGATCGGTACGGGAAGTTTAGACATAAATGTTATCGTTCTTTACAAAATCACATAAACAATCGACATAAACAAAACTACCCATGTTTAGTCGACCACAACGTTGTTAAATACGAGTAGATCTTTGTAATGTTTGCTACAATAATAAATGTTTATGTGGATCCAGGTAATATTTATCTGTGTTTGATGTGTGCTATAGCTGATGTGAATAAATGACCTCTAGAGGTCATCAGAGGTCAAATCCAGTTTACCTCCACATCTTGAAATCACCCTTAGGATATGTTCTACAAGTGGTAGAAATTTTATACTTTTATCATAAAATGCACAATAGGTTTCCTTATCTGCTATACTAACAGTGCTTATTTGTTCTAGATTGACGTACATTGTTTATCTGCTTCAGATTACCGTACATTATGTCTGTGTTTCATATTGACGTACATTGTTCTTCTGCTTCAGATTACCGTACATTGTTTAATTGTTCTATATTGACGTATATTGTTCCTCTGCTGCAGACTGACGTACATTGTTTAATTGTTCTAGATTGACGTAGATTGTGTGTGTGCTTCAGATTATCGTACATTGTTTCTTTTCTTCAGATTATTGTACATTGTGTTAGTGCTTCAGATTGACGTACATTGTCTCTCTGCTTCAGATTATCGTACATTGTTTCTTTTCTTCTGATTATTGTACATTGTGTTAGTGCTTCAGATTGACGTACATTGTTTCTCTGCTTCAGAATATCGTACATTGTTTCTTTTCTTCAGATTATTGTACATTGTGTTAGTGCTTCAGATCGACGTACATTGTTTCTCTGCTTCAGATTATCGTACATTGTTTCTTTTCTTCTGATTATTGTACATTGTGTTAGTGCTTCAGATCTACGTACATTGTTTCTCTGCTTCAGATTGACGTACATTGTGTATTTGTTCTAGATTGACGTGAAGTGTTTCAAATTGGTGTAGGCCTACATAGTTGCTTCTCTGCCTCAAATTGACATGCCTTGTTTATCTGCCCTAGATTGCAGCTGGTGGTGACATACTTCTAGGGAATACTCTGGACATGGGAAACAAACAGAAAACATTCTCCGTTGCAGTCTCGCGTCAGATGGCCCCAGTTTCTCGTCTGGTGGCTTATGTGCATGTGGACGGACAATTTTTAGCTGACAGTCTGGTATTTTTTGTCAGAGATCCGACACTCACTCAGGTAAATTGCAATCATAATAATCTAATTAGCTGTCACTTTTAACTTGACACATTATTACTCATTTTATTTGTTTTTGTCAGGCCAGTTTAACTCTAAACTACGGTAAGGATTTTAGGCGTGACAAGGTGGAGCTGATAGTGAGGGGGAGTGCAGGGGGATTTGTGGGAGTCAGTGGCTGTGATTATGCACCCTACAGTCATGGAGCTAATATCTTCCTCACTGAAGACAGGGTATGTGCTCGTAGCATCTCCTGGGAACTAAAAGGTGCTGTTATAACATATAAAATTATCTCGACATTTTTTTCTAAAATTCTATTTACAAGATTTGATCACAATTTGGCCTACCTTCCATGATTTTTTAAAGCATTTAAATTATTATTAGAGCGCTTTGTACCTTAATCGTAATTGTATCTGGGCTAGCTTTTTTTTCTGATGAAAAATAATTCAATGCTATCTTTTGAAAATCTAATTACGCCAGGGTAAATATTTTTTCATATTACTATGCATACAGTAAACATGCCCGCAATGATTTCTTCTTGATTTGTATTATTTATTTTCCCAACCTAATAGTGGTGTGGATTAAACTAGTGGCTTATCATCATATATGTAACAAAGTTTAATTAAGTTTTCTACCACTTGAAGCTTGCGATCGAAGTTCGCGACACAGTTGCAAGTAACTTATAAATGGTTTAATTTGTTCATTCAGTTTGCAACATTGTGAGTATTAGTAAGCCATATATCCAAAACAGGGATTGAAATTTGGTAGGGTTTTGTGATTTCGCCCAATTCAACATACATCTGGGTGGATCTATAAAAGGGTTTTGTGGAGTATCTATTTATAATTATGCTTCGTTTATATTTCATACTCTATGGACGTTTGTCTTTAGATAATGCACCCCCTTACATGGGCGGATTAATCATATGGGAGCATGGGCCCCACTTGAAAGGTAGGCCCCTAAATTCCAACTCCCCCTTTTCCACTTACCACACAACAGTACTAATATCGCCAGGAATATTAGGTTTTGTTCAGGAAAAAAAACATAGTGTCCTGTAAGCAATGGCGGCCATCTTATTTTTTACGCCATATATATAGCTTATTTTGAGCCTCTGTTGACTAACAGACTAGGTCTATTCCTGAAATATCAGTTTTCCGAGGTCTTACATGGAACCTGAAACCTAATGATCCTGTATATTATGGATACACTACTTTTTAGGTGATAGAGGAGCTGATGACATATGATGAGGGGTATGAAGTGCCAATCAAACACGTCTGGTGGCTGGACAACTACGACTGGGACGAGTCAGTTTTTTATAATATGCCGAGCTCAGGCATGGATATGCTGAGTACATTTAAGGTATGGAATATCCATTCTAGAATATCTATTTACCATATTCACAACATGCAACATGTAGACTTCATTTTCAATATTTCTATAACATACCAATAATAGACAACAATAAGGTGTGTGCATAGATATAGTATGTATGGTATAATTCCATAATACTTTTTGCAAGGTACATTTCTAGTATAGTATATTTATATGGCTATGCCCAGCACAAGAATTAATAGCCTGAGTGTTTAGGTATAGTAAGTATAAGTAAGGTCAATGGCTATAGTTATCCCATCGCAAGCATCAATATACTGAGTAAGTTTTTTTCAGCTAATACAAAAAACTAACCTATGATCTGCGCTTAGCTCCAATTTCAAGGTACCGTGGTCCACTCCCCCCCCCCCCCCGAATTGCGTTGTACAATAGTTCATGTTCGGATCGGATTCAGTATGAGTAGACCGCAGGGCAGAATGTTCTTTCTTTAAGCTGTCCAGTTGTAGTAAAGTGGGGAGGGGGTTTCCCGTGAGAAGGAATCCCCTCTATTAAAATGTTCAGTTGTTGGTTCAGCTGGGGTGTGTTGAACGGCAGTCGGAATCCCCTGCCTAAAACCGCTTTTGTTACACTTTTCAATTAACTAAATTGGTCCCGACTTCCTTGTCTTGAATGAAGGCTATATTTGATTGCTTGATTGATTGATTGCTTGATTGATTTATTTAGGTAATTACATAATCGTACCTGCTATGAAATAATTTTATAAATTAAATTTTACATAATTCACTCGTTATGACGTATGTTGACGTACTGTAACTGATGATGAATAATATGTTTCAGTTGTCAGGGCTGGTCGCGTTGGCAGATACGAATCTCACCGTAACTGAAGGTAACCAGCACAAAATATATATGGCGATATTAAAAAAAACAGCAAGAAACTCGATGGTGTATTGACTATCTCTTCTAACGAATATACATAACGAAGTTTGCGTCTGACACAATTGCTACAACAAATCGTAATTTCAGATTTTTCTGAAAAAAAGACCACCAGATTGTTGTCATTGATACAAAATGATAGGAATTTGGCAAGGATTTACAACTTGGATACATGACTATTTAGTAATTCAGAATTGTCACACCCACGTTGACAATGTGAAATTTATTTAGGCAGAATGTATTGTAATTTGTATATATATATATATATATAAGTAGAACAAAATCTGTTTAACGCGGAAGTGGCCACCATCTTGAATTTTTGCATGTAGGCCCTGAGGGACATCGAAAACAATATTCCATAAATACCAAAATGTAGTGAAAAAAGTGGTGTAAACATTTTTCGTTGCAAATTAGTAAACTACGTTATTAAGATTTAAATATCTAAAACGGTTGAAAGTGTAGGCATCCAACCCCTTGTAATAATGTTATATGGAGATATATCCCCATATTTCATTAAGATAAGGAAAACCTTTACTCTCAGTCCAAGCTTAAACCAAATTAATCGACTAAATTAATGTTGATACATGTTTAGTTCGATTCGTGAAGGAACAACAAATATAGATATATTTGTGTGTTTTTTTTAGAATCTCACAATTGTAACAGAACACTAGGACTGGGGCGTTGTTTCAACGGTGATTGTTATCAGTTGGACAAAGTTTGTGACAACGTCATCGATTGTGAAGACGGCACAGATGAAATGAGCTGTGAGTGAAAACCGCCAATGTACATTGCCTGGCCGATCAGATTACAATATATCTCTTAAACTTTTGTTTATCATCTGATATTGCGACATAACTTATGACTGTATTGAAAAACACAATAATTTGATAGCTTATACATATCATCAGATGTTTTGTAAATATTTCCTACTATGCCGGCTGTTCCGTTTATATGGCGTTTATGGCTTTACAATACATCTGCTACCGTAGATGGGGTCAATATCATACGCTAGCATCATTCGTTAAGCAATATCATACGGTAAGCATCACAGTGACCCAACGAACACAGCACACACCATTTTGAGACCATCTATTTCTGGGACCATTTCTATGGGCATACTCAATGTGATTTAAATAAAAATAATTCTTAGCCCGCTCCTGAGTTCGTAGGACTTGTTAAGAGCTCTATAAGCTCCTGCTCAAAATTGTCCTTAATATCGCAAGTTGTGGAACACTATTGAAAGCTATACAATGTTGGACTACGTTGATCTGATTAGTTAGCCACGCGATGCGTCCGCAAATATATATATATATATTTGATTACCTTCATTATTACCCTTTTTCATTATAGGGCCTACTCATTTGTTCACAATCTATGTGTTTCTGATTCTAAATGATTTATATTTAGGAGAAAAAATAGTATTATTTTTTTAAATGAGAGATACGACCATAGCCAGGGGTGCTTATAATCAATCGCATCCTCGATCTATGATTTAACCCGTAAAGCTGCACTGTGAAGTTACATGGCCTCCAGAACAATTGTCATTTAACATTTATTCTGTACTTTTCTATTGCAAATACAGCTTTAAATGGTTAGACAATATTAGTGAACAAAATTTAATTTTCACGAATCTACTTCGGTAGTCTAAGATTGAAAATTATTATCATGACGTATGACTGCAGTTTGATTCAATGATATATTTAATACACTGCAGGTGAGGTGGAGTCTCCTTCAGGTCGACGACCTCATGCTCTGAGATCATTGTTCCCGATGGAAAGACATTTTAACGACGACTGGGTGTGGAGAACATCCTATATCAAGTATGATTTTATGGCAGTCTAATATAATGTACACTCAAATGTCAAGCGGTCATGTCATACTTTTATATGGACTATCTTATTGTGATTTAAGTTTAACGAGATAATCGAAGTATAAGTCACAATGACATTTTCTGTGAGTTTTTATAATATTTATTAAGTCCACTTAATATCAGTTATTAGCAAAATTAAAGGGACATGCCCAGGTCTAAAATCATCAATAAATCGGTGATTTTATTTTGGCTTCTTAATATGACCATATGATGTAAACATGTCCATAGACTAGAACTGCAAAAGTGTTTTAATTTCTGTGCTGCGCATTTACCAGTTAGGCTAGATATAGAGACGAAATTCCCGTATTTCTTATTTTTGACATGGTTGTCAATAATTAAAAATCGGGAATTTCGTCTTTATTGTTTATATCATTTTTTTGTAATATAAGGTATATATTAGTGATCAGTATTTTATTTCTGAAAATTTCAGTATAAATATGACTATATAATAAATATTTAATTTGTATTGTTTTTTATGACCTTCGACCACATCTTCAATCGTTTGACCGTTTTTTATGTCCAGACAGTATATAATCAAATTTAAAAGTCAAGCCTAATGGACCTCGACAGTCCTACTCAACCTCATCTAGCTTCTGCTGTAATATTGTAGATACGAAATGATGTATGAAATGATTCTTATTAATTCGTTTTTTATTCACAATTCGGATCAGAATTTGCAGTGATGTCTTGTACGCCAATAGCGTTTGCCGCGGCGCGTGTTGATTGAGGTCGAAATCTCTGAATATGTGTTTGATAACAACATCTAGATGTACATGTACACAGATCATCAGTAGAAGCGTGGCTTATATGGCTTCTCAAATAATAGATATCACTCATCTTTGTAAAAGAGAATTACATATATCTGGCCTATCGGAGTTATGACTCGTCCGTACATCATTAGAAGAGCTGGTTAATATATCTAGCGTCTCGGATATCAGCTCTCACTCGAATAGGGATCATCTTTCCAAGAAGAGACTCATAATATATGACCTCTCGGATACTATCTATTGCTCGTCGAGAGATCATCATTGTAAGAGAGGCTCACCTGACCTCTCGGATAATAGCCATCGCTCATGCCAAGTGATCGCCCGAAGACAGTCTTTTGGGAGGTAGGATTATAGTCGCCGGTTTTCTAGTCAGTAGGGAAGAAGATCAATTAGCATCTCGGCAAACAGTCTTTTACATGCAGATTGTATGACTCGGCTTTAATCATTAAATTTAGTGGTTTATGTTTGTTCAATACTGCATATGTATTGTGAAAAATGAATCTGTGTTTTCTTTGATAACAGACATAATGGACAAGTCGAGTTAGTGATGGAGGTACCAGAAACCGATCAACAGACAGTGATGAGCGGGTTTGTTTTACATCCAGAACTCGGTTTGTCCATCACACCACAAGTTGTCATGGTGTGTGCCACAATCTATTTTTATCAATGAATATTAAAATTCAATATCTGAAACATCAATTTATTGACTTTTCCATTGCTTCGTTTAAATATAATATAATTGTGCATATTATATGTGCTACTGTTTATTGTGCATATAAAACTTAGAAAGCTGCACTTAGCATAAATAATCGTAGGTTTATCCTTTTCTTTTCTATTTTATGTAAATGCTTGTCATAAAACAGGGCACATATGCAAAATATCCAATGGCTAATAATGTTTTACCCTGTATAAATATGTTTGAGTAAATAAATAAATAAATGAATCCTACGTTTGGTGACAAGATAGTTCTGATTTGTGTTGTGACAACCTCTAAATTGTCTTACCAAATTTAGGAAGAAATGCTGGTTCAGCCAATTGACACATTATGTAAAATTCCAGACTAGAAATTGTCCAATGTGCACATCTATTATATAATAGCTTGAAACCATGTACATGGATCACGTGTTAGATACTATGGGTCGAGCCCTAGGGTAGTGGTTAGCACCGCTGCCTTTTACGCTAGAGTTCGGGGTTCGGTTCCCGGTCTCAGCGGTTTGAAAGAAACAAAAATGTTTTTTCCCCATCCACGTGTAAAGCACAGTATTGAGGGGAGTCTCTGTGACCGAGAGGTAGCGTGCTCGGCCTCATACCGCCAGGGC
>OZ024903.1:55063510-55108510 GCA_964017125.1 Flabesymbios commensalis
TGTACAACGTCGGCCCAACGTCTTCGACGTTGGTCCAACATTGTACAAATGTTATACAAATGTTTTGTGTTTACTGGGATGTATCATGAACGTAGCTGATGTTATGGCACGTCTATGTTACAGCTACGTCCCGGATCACCGCGTTATGTCTACATGCCTTTGGTGCCTATTTTTGGAGTTCGTGAGTTCACCGCTGTCGTCAGTGCATCTTGTGTTATAGACAGCGACGTGGAGGAAATCGAGTTTGAAGTGCTGGTAAAAGACAAATAATTTACTGTAAATATTACAACTTAGAAATTAATTATGTATGACAGAATGAATGACACAATTTATTTATTGTGAAAAAAATATTTAGCCTTATTTCTATTTATTAATAAACATATCATGTATTATTCTCAACTAGATAACTATCCCATATAGTAATGCTTTGCTCGGAACGAACACGAACGCAACCTTCTATTTCTTTATTGGCAAAATTTCCTGAGCTCTAAATACATTTTGTTTTGAAGTGCCGAATAACGCAGAATCAAAATGGCCGACAAATCGGCATTTGAAATTTTTTTTCCTGAGTTATTCAATTACATTGCCGGACATAATGAAGTATTTGGTCCATAAGACGTTATTACTTCCACCAAAGGAGGCTATGTTTTTTATCATCTTGTTTTTTGTATGTTTGTCTGTCTGTCGGCGTCAGGATAACTTGCAATGTAATAAACAATTTGCATGAAACTTTTACCAGGGGTGTGTCACGAGACAAAGAATAATACATTACATTTTATGGATGATCCGGATTATGACCCGGATCCGGATTATGATTGTTTGTCTGTCCATCAACATGATTAATTACAAATTAATAAACGGATTTGCATGAAACCTTTACAGAGGTGTGTCTCACACCAAGGAACAATCCATAAAAAATTGGGGATGATCCGGATTACGATCCGAATCCGGGTCCAATTCACAATCACCGCGGCGGAGGTTTACAGTCGCTGAATGACTGTCTAGATAGATAATAATATGCGGAGCATAATTTCGTAAATCAACTTATCCAGTGTATGTATAATCCTATTGCCATAATCATAATCTCTATGTGAAGTGTTTCCCAGCAAACACGAGACGCTGATCTATTGTTGTTCTAATGTTGTGCCAGCGTCTCAGACGGTGGGCCAACATTAAAACAACATGGTTCAACGTCTCGTGTTTGCTGGGAAACAGACGAAAGCTATAAATGATTTGAGGCTACTTCGTAGCAGTCGGACGAAATATTATATTATACGCTTTCTACCAATGTCAGAATGGCTCATGACGAAATCAGCTAATGACCCGCCATCATTCAGCTGTTAATAAAATTGGGGCGGCGAATACCATATTCCAGCCGATTATTCAGTGCCACACAGACGATTAAATGATTCATTACCAAAATCTGCACATTTCTTTATTGCGTATAATACCGGTACCATATTATTAATATCCGTTCTTTTTGAAGGATGATGGTGTTGGAAATGATGACTTTGAGCCATACTTGGTGGATTTAGTGAACCAAGGATCCAAGACACTACCAGTGTTTGACATACCAATATCTGAGGTGATCATGGCCCCAGGAGAAAGCAGGCTTACCTACTTGCCCGGATCGAACTGGGCCGAGGTTAATATATGGGGTGAGTCTTTTCACGACCATAGATATATTTCTTAAATTATAATATTTTTTTAAACAAAATGTATGTAGATACCAAATATTTTCTTTTTTACTGATGTGACATTTGTTATCCTAAATATCATCGTAGACAGTGAGGCGCTGACCACTTTCTGTGCTCTAGTGTGACGTCATTGCATTGGGTCTCCACGCCGAACTACTGCGCGTGTAGCCGTGCACAGGTTTATGTGCTGTAGTGTGACGTCACTGGGTCTTCACGCTGATCAACTGCGCGTGTAGCCGTGCACAGGTTTCTGTGCTGTAGTGTGACGTCACTGGGTCTCCACGCCGAACTACTGAGCGTGTAGCCGTGCACAGCTTTCTGTGCTGTAGTGTGACGTCACTGGGTCTCCACGCCGATCTACTGCGCGTGTAGCCGTGCACAGGTTTATGTGCTGTAGTGTGACGTCACTGGGTCTTCACGCCGATCAACTGGGCGTGTAGCCGTGCACAGGTTTATGTGCTCTAGTGTGACGTCACTGGGTCTCCACGCCGATCAACTGCGCGTGTAGCCGTGCACAGGTTTATGTGCTGTAGTGTGACGTCACTGGGTCTCCACGCCGAACTACTGAGCGTGTAGCCGTGCACAGCTTTCTGTGCTGTAGTGTGACGTCACTGGGTCTCCACGCCGAACTACTGAGCGTGTAGCCGTGCACAGCTTTCTGTGCTGTAGTGTGACGTCACTGGGTCTCCACGCCGATCTACTGCGCGTGTAGCCGTGCACAGGTTTATGTGCTGTAGTGTGACGTCACTGGGTCTCCACGCCGATCTACTGCGTGTGTAGCCGTGCACAGCTTTCTGTGCTGTAGTGTGACGTCACTGGGTCTTCACGCCGATCAACTGGGCGTGTAGCCGTGCACAGGTTTATGTGCTCTAGTGTGACGTCACTGGGTCTCCACGCCGATCAACTGCGCGTGTAGCCGTGCACAGGTTTATGTGCTGTAGTGTGACGTCACTGGGTCTCCACGCCGATCAACTGCGCGTGTAGCCGTGCACAGGTTTCTGTGCTGTAGTGTGACGTCACTGGGTCTCCACGCCGATCAACTGCGCGTGTAGCCGTGCGCAGGTTTATGTGCTGTAGTGTGACGTCACTGGGTCTCCACGCTGATCAACTGCGTGTGTAGCCGTGCACAGCTTTCTATAGCTGTAGTGTGACGTCACTGGGTCTCCACGCCGATCTACTGCGTGTGTAGCCGTGCACAGGTTTCTGTGCTGTAGTGTGACGTCACTGGGTCTCCACGCCGATCTACTGGGTGTGTAGCCGTGCACAGGTTTCTGTGCTGTAGTGTGACGTCACTGGGTCTCCACGCCGATCTACTGCGTGTGTAGCCGTGCACAGGTTTCTGTGCTGTAGTGTGACGTCACTGGGTCTCCACGCCGATCTACTGCGTGTGTAGCCGTGCACAGGTTTCTGTGCTGTAGTGTGACGTCACTGGGTCTCCACGCCGATCTACTGCGCGTGTAGCCGTGCGCAGGTTTATGTGCTGTAGTGTGACGTCACTGGGTCTCCACGCCGATCTACTGCGTGTGTAGCCGTGCACAGGTTTCTGTGCTGTAGTGTGACGTCACTGGGTCTTCACGCCGAACTACTGAGCGTGTAGCCGTGCACAGCTTTCTGTGCTGTAGTGTGACGTCACTGGGTCTCCACGCCGAACTACTGCGCGTGTAGCCGTGCACAGGTTTCTGTGCTGTAGTGTGACGTCACTGGGTCTCCACGCCGATCAACTGCGTGTGTAGCCGTGCACAGCTTTCTATAGCTGTAGTGTGACGTCACTGGGTCTCCACGCTGATCAACTGCGGGTGTAGCCGTGCACAGGTTTCTGTGCTCTAGTGTGACGTCACTGGGTCTCCACGCCGAACTGCTGCGGGTGTAGCCGTGCACAGGTTTCTGTGCTGTAGTGTGACGTCACTGGGTCTCCACGCCGATCAACTGCGTGTGTAGCCGTGCACAGCTTCCTATAGCTGTAGTGTGACGTCACTGGGTCTCCACGCCGAACTACTGCGGGTGTAGCCGTGCACAGCTTTCTGTGCTGTAGTGTGACGTCACTGGGTCTCCACACCGAACTACTGCGGGTGTAGCCGTGCTCAGCTTTCTGTGCTGTAGTGTGAGGTCACTGGGTCTCCACGCCGAACTACTGCAGGTGTAGCCGTACACAGGTTTCTGTGCTGTAGTGTGACGTCACTGGGTCTCCACGCCGAACTACTGCGTGTGTAGCCGTGCACAGGTTTATGTGTTGTAGTGTGACGTCACTGGGTCTCCACGCCGAACTACTGCGGGTGTAGCCGTACACAGGTTTCTGTGCTGTAGTGTGACGTCACTGGGTCTCCACGCCGAACTACTGAGCGTGTAGGCTTGTACAGGTTTTTGTTCTGTAGTGTGAAGTCACTGGGTCCCCACGCTGATCTACTGAGCGGAGCATAATAATCAGAATTCAGACCTCGCACTTTAAGATTAGGAGCCTAGGCTTGCCTTTTATGGTTCAATACGACACAAATTGAAATCATAAAGATCTATCATGCAATCTTTGGGATATCTTCACCTTATCGGTGTTTATCGACGCTGAAACTTATCGATGCTGGTTTGTCTTCAAAATGTATCTTCAGTATGTTATAAAGATAAAATTTGTGAAAGAGCACAGTGCGCTTAGCAAGTTTAGAAGTGGTGTGGCGCCTATAAACAGGTACATTTAGAGCTGGGTCGTTACCTTGGTATACATGTAAAAAAAAACAGATTTTGTAATTTTTGTGAAAATTGTGTTGTGGATAAAAAACATGTTCTTATGAGTTGTCCTATGTATAATGGTGTACGGCAAGCTTTGTTCACGCAGGCATTTATTTTAACTCTGATTTTATGTGGTATGATGAAGTTGCCAAGCTACGGTTTTTATTTAATGATGATGCTATAGTGTCAAAATGTGCCAAGACCTGCCTTAAAATTATTAATATAAGGAACAATGTGATAAATTATGTAAGATAATTCATGAATATAATTAGGTATGGGAATGTATGTATTTATATATGTATGTATTTAAGTGTGTACGTAAGTATGCACAACATTTTATGTGTATTCCATAACTTTTATTTCTGATTACGCTGTTTTTATGTATGTCTTGAAAATTTTAGTATATGTCTCTCGCAACTCAAACTCTGAGTGATCTTTGTAATATGAGAGTGAAACTTTAATAAATGATTAACTACTTCAGATGAGGCAGACGACGAGATTAGCTTCTGCTTAAACATTGTTAAATAGTGCTTCAATATAATGACACTACTAAACACCAGACGTTCCCCCAATGTCGTTTTATTGTTGGGCCAGCGTAAAGACGACTTTGGGGTAACGTCTGGTGTTTGCTTTTGCTGTTATACTATGTGTCTGTTCTATTTTCGTGGCAGCTGATGTCGTCTCACCTGGTTTCTTTGAGGATTACCTCACTTGTGACAGCACAGTAGGAGTGCCAGCTGACTCGGCAGAAGGCTCCATGTTTGAGTTTGCCATAAACATGTTGACTTTAAATTACCTGCAACGGACAAATACTCTAACTAAAGATGCGTCTACTAAGGCTATCAAATTCATGAATACAAGTAAGATGTCAACTTTATGCACGCTTAGATCTATACTACTTTGCAAAGCTAAAAGGCAGTATCTGCTTACTTGTAAACTAAGCAGTTATTTCTATTAGGCTTTGCACGGCGGTAGATAAATACTTGAGGTTTTTTGTCGCGTAGCAGATAATCTTTATTTTATGTTCATTTTTCACCTTTTTTTAAAATATCGTGCTGTTTTTTACAGATATTATGAGAACATATGGCTATATGGAAGTTAACGGCTCTATGAAGAATTTTTTTCATGATTTAAAAGATCCCTGCCTTTGGTGAGACGATAATTGTAACAATGCGGGCTAAATAATATATTATTATTTATATTTTGTACAATATATATAATATTTCAGTGTTGAGTTTCTTCATGTCATTTTCTTTAATATTAGGCTGGAATTTTTAATTTATTTTTAGTTTCAAATACATTTGCATTCATTTATTTCAATGATAATAATTATGTACATATTGCAAACCCCAATTTCCTAACTGTAAAGTGTATTGTATAATAACGTTTATATAACGTGTATTTTTAGTTAAAGGAATGTATACATGCGCCACATTAACGTACCACCGGTCATATCTGCCTGAAATAGTTTGTAAACGAACATCTACTATTATTGTTCATATGATGCCACATTGTTCACTGCCAGAGAATGCTACAACTTTAACTTAGGATAAAGAAGATAATGGTCGTTGTTTTTTAGACAAGCCTTTATTTAAAAGTTCATACGTTGAATTAAAGAGATAACAAAACACACTTTAAATATCATTTTTTACAGCCGCCGACTAATATTTTTGTTACTGAAGCCACGTTGACAAAAGTAGAGATTCTTGTGGGTAAATGTCCTCGTGACTGAAATTCCCAATAATCTGCAAAAAAATCTACATCCTTATAATCTTTGCAACATACTATGCTCACGAGACATATAATATCTAATGATTTGGGATTGTCTTAAATCATAAAGTTTTTGTCACTACTAGGTTGACCTCGTTTACATTGCGTTGGTTACATACTGCCTTGGCGTCGGACTGGAGTATAGACTTGTTTCTGGACGTTAAAATTCTTAATAAGATGGCATTGTGGATAGCAGAACAACAGCACGAGGATGGCTATTTCAAGGAGACGTCGCCATTCTACTATGACAGAAATATGCGGGTAAGACCGGATACACCACATCGCATCTAAAGCTAATGTTTATGTATGTAAATATTGCATTTTCTAAAAATTTCCCTATTTTTTATGAAAGGCAAAATTACATGTATTTAAGACACGTCACTGAATTATTCACAACATAGGCATATAGGGGATGAGCGTATTTTGCAATAAAGTCATACCAGAAAATGAACCCCCTTCAATCTCTCTCGTTATGTGACTGGTCGCCATAATGTTAAATGTAACGACAGTTTTGAAATGTTCATGGTTTTTTTCACTTTTTGATAACTAGGAAATATTAACATGTCGTAATGAGAATACGTTTTCCTGTCCACCATATAATAATTGTGCTGGTCTTATGAGGTGATATAATTCGTGCTATAGGCCTAATAGCTAAGATCGTGAGTATTGTACTGTACAGTGTTTTGTTGACATATTATTATTTGGGTACTATTAGGCCTACATTCTAGAATAACACCCTTAAAACTATATTATAAGCTAAATATAAAAGCTTCTCAATTACTGAATGGGTTATCGTTTACTTTAAAAGAATATTGTCAGTTGTTGTCAGATACCTTGCTGCTCAGTTATGTGTAGGAATTTACAAGTCACCTGATAGTTTGATTGAATGCGGTGCGGAGCTCAATGTTGAGAGCTATCACTTGCAGTGTGAGAGCTAATTCTGGCCCTGTCTTCTTTTTATCAGGCTCAGTTGAGTGTGCTAGTGTGCCTACTCTACCCTCGTACATAAGATGTCATCTGGGTGTGAGGTGTTACTTCATAAAGTACCACCCCACACCCATATAACAAGTGGGCGATGCTCATCTTCTCAGATGAGAGCAGACTCAATCTGTCTTAGAACGATGGGCGTGTTAGAGTTTGGAGGACATACGGTGAGAGGTTCCTTCCAGAGTGCCTGTCTCAAACCCAGGAGACCACCACCCAATCCGTCATGGTGTGGAGCATCGGTCGGGGGGGGGGGGGCTGACACTTTATGTGCGAGGGTGGTGTACACACGACTGTATAAATATAATCCATGTATGTTCCCTTTATTAGATGTTAGGTTGCGTGTGAGGTTATGTTTACATAATTTAGGTATCTTTTTCCTCTAATGTTTTTTGTGGTTTTGTTCAGCCAGAATTTGTGGACGCAGAAGGTACGGTACATACTTGGCATATTCCTGTAACGGCTCATATTGTCATCACACTGGCTGGCTGTACCAGACTCACAGGGGTAAGGCAACAGGGAAATGAATGTAGACAACACAGCATCGCACCTTAGCTATATATATCATTTATCATGTTATATCGTTATAATAAGGATTTTCATGTGCCACAACATGCCTGCTATGAGGAGAGGATGACAGAGTCAACCCTAAATATGTGATTAGCACAAAAGGGCCATCTGACTATAGACAATCAAAAGTAAATAAGTAATCTGGTTGAACAATAACATTACTTACTGTTTGTTTCGTTCACAGGAAGCCAAGATACGTCTTGATCAAGCTAAGCTGAAAGGAGCAGACTACTTAAATAGTAAGCAGCATTCCCTGACAGATCCCTATCAGTTGTCCCTGGTAGCTTATGCTCTCAGCGCTAGCAGACACAGAGGCAAGGAAGATGCCTACACAAAACTGAAAAACATGACCAAAACTAGCAGTAAGTTCAATACGTGCATTCAGGATGTGTTCCAGGTTTACCCCAAATTTTACAAAAAAAAATGTTCAAATCATTATCATGAATTGCCAAATGCTCAGCTTATTTTGGCTACTAACGTGTAATACCTGACATACAATGGAATGATCAAACAATATACTCATTAGCATGATTAGAGCGGAGTAGTAGTTTTGCTCTGTTTCATATAATGTATAAATATATGAACGTACAGATCATTGCTATATAACTTTTGAATATTTGAAGTGACTAAAATGTTCAAAATCTAGTGACTTACTTAACAATAATTATGATGAATTAATAAAGTATTAAAGTAGAGAGAAGACGTGAACAGGTCCTACTGTGAACATCAAGTATGCTCAGGGTGCTGTTTTTTCACAAAACGTTTTATGATTTGAAAATCTGTACCGGTTCAATTCCGGTCTGGACCATTATGTTGGTCATTATAGCTGTGTATATCTTCCTATGCAGTGTAATTATCATAATGTATTATTTTTCGCATGCTCAGCGGATGGAGTGTACTGGTCTGCTGATCCCATAGACGGCAATGTGGAAGAGATCATACAGACACTGAGGTACATGCAGCCTAGAGACGATTTTATCAACTTAGGACATGCTGTAACAGCCACGTCTTACGCGTTAATGCTCCATCTGCAGCATAACGAGCTGTCTGCATCTGTGCCCATCATGAAATGGTTGTCTGTTCAGCGTATGGGACCTGTGGGGTTCTCTTCAACTCAGGTAAAGTAAAATTTGCCGTGGACTGAGAGGTGCAACGAAGTATGATATATATACATGTATATTGCGTAACGTAACCTTGCTAAAACAATCAAGATAAATAAACCTATTAGTGGAGCAGCAGAGCAGGTCATTTTTTGCGGTACCCTGTCACAAAAAGTAACATTATGTGTTATAGACCAAATTAAAGCTTAGCATATCTGGATGCAGAAAAGTGATGGTGCTAAGGCCGCAGCTTAGAGGGATTTTTGAATTCTGACCTTGAAGTAGGGTACTGTCTATTCCGAAAAATGCATTATTTGCGATATTCTAGCATTAAAAAAACCTAAGCAATCTGTCACAACTCCTTATGTAACATATATTTCATATAAAAATGTCAAATCTGATGGCACACAATTATGTGAGGATTTCAGCCTCATTGTTATATTTTTTAATTTTTTTTCTATTTGTTCATAAATTTAGAATTATCTTTGAAAACCACATGTTTTAAAAACACGAAATGTTAATGTTTACCAAGCCGTGCTTTTTTATCAGTGGCAGGCAGTTTATAAGTTACCAGTTGCTGGTGTTGTACCAAGAAATCGATATATTAGCTAGCATAGAATACCTTAAAACAAAAAATTGTATATTTGCATACCGTTATTACCATATTTCAAGTGAATTAGGGCGGACACGTGTAGTCTAGTGGGACTAAGTATATTTGCGAGGGTTCCAGTGCACCCTCGTAAATATACTTATATTTGGTGTATCGAGCTTGAAAAAACCCTGTAAAAACCCTGTAGAAAATGGTTAGCTATGTTAACCAGCTGCAGGCTGGAAATAGGTCTCACGTGTCATTTCTATGCAAATTTGTACCGCCATTATCGAAAAATGTATATTTAATTATAGCTCAGTCAATATCACAGATAACAATATAATAATGGTGTCTACACACATATTTTGAGGGTCAAAGAAAACAAAAACTATTTTTAGAGTGACCTGATGTGTTTCAGAAAATTTTGTATGCAGATTAGCGACTCCATTACCAAAGAATACATATCTATTTATGGCCTGGTCAATATCGTAGATCACGCAACAAAAATGGTATCTACACCCATGTTTTCAGGGTCAATAAAGACAATAAAACTCGGGGTGATCTGATGTGTTGCAGTAAAAATTGTATGCAAATTAGTGCCGTCATTTCTTAAAAAAATGTTTTTACTTGTAAGGTCGCTCAATACGCCTATCGTTGTTGTAACTGAACAGTTAAAAGATTCTGTGAGCTAGTGACCACAATTAAAATATTATAAGATTGAAATAATATGTTCGAAAAAAAACAAATAGCGTTTCTAACATATTAGAAAATGATCAGAACCATTTTTATTAAATTACTGTACAGTTAGATCAGAAGATAATATGGGATAGGCCCAACATAGTTTTGTGGCTTAGCCTCAGACCAGCCTTGAACTAGTCGAAACTACATGCATGGTATGGATGGACATGCTTATTTCTAAAAAAACGAAAGGTAGATTAAGACTAGTCCAGCTTATCACATCCAAATAAAAACCTAGGCAGTAATAAGCTAGCATCTCAATTTAATATTTTATGTTCCTTTCACATAGTGGGGAGCCTAGGCTGAAGGCGTTATCACAGCCACTCTGAATGTTATCTCATCCACTACAAAAGTGATCTTGGCCACCACAGAAATGACCACAGCAACTTTAAAAGTTGTACCATCTACTGCAAAACTGATCTTGGCCACTGACGAAGTGATTACAACCACTTTAAAAGTTTTTTCAGCCACTACAAAGGTGATCTTGAACACATAAGAAGTTATCACAGCCACACTAAAAGTTGTCTCAGCAGCTACGAAAGTGATCTTGGCCACAACATCTGATGTCAACCACTGAAAAGGTGATTTTAGTCACTACAAAAGTGATCTTGACCACTGAATAATTGATAATAGCCATTTGAAAGTCATCTCATCCACTACAAAAATGATCTTGGCCACAGAAGAAGTGATCACAACCACTTTAAAAGTTACCTCAGTCGGTACAAAAGTAATCTTTGACACTAGCAGACTGATGTCAGCCACTTAGAAGCGATCTCAGTCACTACAAAAGTGCTATTGGACACTGAAGAATTTATAATACACACTTTAAAAAATATTTAAGCAACTACAAAAGTGATCTAGGCCAATGAAGAATTGATAACAGCCACTTTAGGAATTATCTGAATTACTACAAAATGATCTTGGCCACTAACAAAAAATATTTAAGCTACTGCAAATGTGAACTAGGCCACTGAAGAAGTGACCACAACCACCTTAAATGTTATCTCACTGATATGGTTATCTAAACCCCTACAGAATGATCTTGGCCACTGAAGAAGTGATCACAGCCACATTAAAAATTATCTAAGCGACTGCAAAAGTGATCCTGACCACTGAAGAAGTGCTCACAGCCACTTTTAAAGTGATCTCAGCTACTACAAATATGATCTTGGCCACTGACAAAGTGATCACAGCCACATTAAAAGTCATCTCAGTCCCCACAAAGGTGGTCTCAGCCACAAACAAACTTCTCTTGTCCACTGAAGAAGTGATCACACCCACTTTAAAAGTGATCTCAGCCACTACAAAGATGATCTTGGGCACGGAAGAAATGGTTACAACCACTTTAAAAGTTATCTCAGCCACTGCGAAGGTGATATTGGTCACTAACCAACTGGTGTCAGCCACTGAAAAAGTTATCTAAGCCACTATAAAGTGATCTTGGCCACTGACGAAGTGATCACAGTCACTTTAAAAGTTATCTCAGCCACTACAAAAGTGATCTTGACCACTGAAGAAGTGATCACAACCACTTTAAAAGTGATCTCATCCACTACAAACGTGATCTTAGTCACTGAAGAAGTGATTACAACCACTTTAAAAGTGATCTCACCTACTACAAAAGCGCTCTTAGTCTCTGAAGAAGTGATCACAGCCACTTTAAAAGTTATGTTAGCAGCTACAAAAGTGATCTTGGCCACTAACAATCTAATGACAGGCCCTAAAAAGTGATCTTGGTCACTACAAAAGTCATAATGACTACAAAAGAAGTCACCACAGCCACTAAAAAATTGATCTCGGTCACTGACGATGTCATCACAGCCACTTTAAAGTTACTTAATTTAATTGCCGCTAAAAACGTAATCTTGGCCACTGGAGAAGTGCTCACAGACACTTTAAACGTTATCTCAGCCCGTACAAAGATGATTTTCGTCACTGAAGAAGTGATTACAGCCACTTTAAAAGTTATATCAGCCACCGTAAAGATGATCTCGGTCACAAACAAACTGATCTTGTCCACCGTAGAAGTGATCACAATCATTTTAAAAAATATCTCAGTCACTACAAAAGTGATCTTGACCACCGAAGAAGTGATCACAACCACTTTAAACGTTATCTCAGCCACTACAAAAGTGATCTTGGGCACGGAAGAAATGGTGACATCCACTTTAAAAATTATTTCACCGCTACAAAAGTGACCTTGGCCACTAAAGAAGTCATCACAGCCACTTTAAAAATAATCGCAGCCATCACAAAGTTATCTTGGGCACAGAAGAAGTGATCACAGCCACTTTAAAAGTTATCCACGCCACTACAAAAATGATCTTGGCCATAAACAAACTAATCTTGTCCACAGAAGAAGTGATCACAGCCACTTTAAAAGTTATCTCAGCCACTACAAAAATGATCTTGACCACTGGAGAAGTGATCACAGCCACTTTAAAAGTGATCTCAGGCACTACAAAAGTGATCTTGGCCACTGAAGAAGACAATAGACAATGCATTACCCAATCAGCTATTACAATGTAAATCGTTCTCCTAGTAAACACAAGACATTTGTATAAATGTTATACAAATAATGTTTTGTGTTTAATAGGTGTTGTTCATGGATGCAATCTAAAAACTACCTTAAAAACATATAATATATAAAAAACGTAGGCAGGCAGATAGTTGACGGAGCGCGGACAGGCGAAATTAATCAATTTGCAGTAAATTCTCTGAAACATAATTCGTCGCCAACAACAACCAAATTTAATAAATGTCAGTGTTGTTGGCGATGACATATATGCTAAGCCATTTAAAATGTTATCTCAGCCACTAAAAAAGTGATCTTAGTCACTTACAAAGTTTTCACATCCTCTTAAAAATTATCTCACAGAAGAAGTGATCACAGCCACTTCAAAAGTTATCTCAGCCACTACAAAAATGATCTTGACCACTGGAGAAGTGATCACAGCCACTTTAAAAGTGATCTCAGGCACTACAAAAGTGATCTTGGCCACTGAAGAAGACAATAGACAATGCATTACCCAATCAGCTATTACAATGTAAATCGTTCTCCTAGTAAACACAAGACATTTGTATAAATGTTATACAAATAATGTTTTGTGTTTAATAGGTGTTGTTCATGTATGCAATCTAAAAACTACCTTAAAAACATATAATATATAAAAACGTAGGCAGGCAGATAGTTGACGGAGCGCGGACAGGCGAAATTAATCAATTTGCAGTAAATTCTCTGAAACATAATTCGTCGCCAACAACAACCAAATTTAATAAATGTCAGTGTTGTTGGCGATGACATATATGCTAAGCCATTTAAAAAGTTATCTCAGCCACTAGAAAAGTGATCTTAGTCACTTACAAAGTTTTCACATCCTCTTAAAAATTATCTCAGTGATCAATATCATTTTTGTTGTGACCGAAGAAGAGTGAGATGTAACAAGACTAGTAATTAACTCACTGCTGTCACATTTTTTTTGGAGTAAACATCGAGAATACTCATTGAGATGGAAAGTTTCTTATTTAGGAACATAATCATTTTTCTGTTTAATTTAGTTTAAATACAAAGCAATTGCTTTGTCTGTTGCGTAGTATCTGAATTGACATCTGTAAGAAACACTTTATTGTGATATATACTAAAATGTGTTTTATATTTGAAAAAATATAATTATGACTGTGCATATCGTATCCCCGCGTATAAACGTGCATGCACTTATAAGTGAAAAACGCATGTTTTTTTGGGGTGTTTTGAAATGATTTTATGTTCAAATATAAATGCATGTACTTTTTTTTCGAAAAGTAAGTGCAACCCCATTTTCAGTGACTTTGTCGCTCACTATGATACTTTAAACAACTCTGTCATCAGTTTGTGTCTTTAAAGATTTGGGTTTGTGATAATTCACATTCGAAATTGTATAATAATGTAAGATTTGCAGTATGAATACATTATATATGATGCATCCCATGTTCAATTATTCCTATCCTAATCCTGTAGATACCCCTGTAAAAAAACTTGTTGAATCAATTTCAAAACCACTAATAAAAGATAAAAGATCTATTGACAATGCGGAAAAACTGTGAAAAACTGTGAACTTCGAGTACTCGCATGACGAATTAAATGATATATATTTATATTGTTTCTCATGTAATGCATAAGACCGCGTTAAATAATAATATGGTACAGATATAGTATTTTTTTAATTAAGCTATACCTTATTGGTGCAAAATAAAACTTTACATGTTTTAATTTATTTAATATATGTTGAGATAGTTTTGCCAAGATCATTTCATATTTGAATATAAGTGCGTGTAGTGTCTTTTGAAATATTTTGTATGTTCGAATACAAGTACATGCAAGTCTTGTTTTCGAAAACTACGTGCATATTTAAATATAAGTACATGCACGCTTATTCTAATGCCAACTATACAATATTATTGCAAAGTCATTCCGGCCATCTGTACCTGTTCTCCATTTCTACCATAACTTATATTATTATGGACATACAGAATCAGATACATATGTAGGCATATAGGCCTACTGTCTCCAATGTCAGGAAATGTGTAACCCATATAAACAAGACGTTGATCTAATGTTGATTTATTGCTGAGCCATCGTCTGCTACGCTGTGCCAATATTAAACCAGTATTTAAAATGTGTTTATTGTTTACAGGATCGATACATTGAAAGAAAATATCTGATTAATAATCCGACAAGCAAAGGGACATTAACCCAACATTGGTTCAATGTTGGACCACTGTCTACAGCGCTGGCCCAACATTGAACAGATGTTTCGTGTTTACCGAAATACATGATCAAAGGCTGGCTATAAATTATTGGCTATTGAGAGCATTCAGTAGACACTGGAGGCAAATACATATCTTTACTGGCGTATCAGTCATTTTGACATGTCAAATTTTGATCACTTTTATGTCCGACGGTAGTGTACTTCAAGGTCAGATTACAAAAATCCCTCTAAGCTGCAAACTTAGCACCATCATTTTTCTTACTCCAGAGATGCTAAGCTTTAATTTGGTATATAACACATAATGTTACTTTTTGTGGCTGGGTAACTCCTTAAATACTGCAGCTAGAGACCGCCTGCTGCTGCACTCTATGCAAAGAATGCATCTACATGTAATATATTGTTGTCGAGCCATTTGAAATGCAAAACTCCTCACCAAACAGGAAAAATGTATAGCTACATCGGTCTGCATAGGAAAAAGGCAGTAACTGCTCATTTTTTAGGTAAGCAGATACTTTATTTTGCCTTTGCACGACAGTACAGTAGCAGTAGGCTAAGTACCGGGCCGCTGGTTGCACCACTATGCTCTTTTTACAAAACCACTTTTCTCTCGAACTGCAAGTTGACAAAATCAGTTATCATTAAAGCCACCAAAAAACATCACGTGTGTCACATGACATAACGGCAAGCCCGATGTTCTCATAACACTGTTTGTTTGTTGTACTCTAAAAGTGTAATATTATCATTTCATCTTACTTCAAAAAATAATTTAAAGTATTTCATTTCTTCGTTTCACAAATATCCCTTATTCACCCGGGAATTAGATTTACAGTGCAAATATTCGTCATATTACACGCAGATAATGCAGATTTATAGACCTTGTTGCACTTTACTTTAACCATTACAATGAATTTAGGCTCATGCAATGTGCTGACATCCCAGTAAACACAAAACATTTGTATAACATTTGTACAATGTCGAAGACGTTGGGCCGACGTTGTACAAATTTTATACAAATGTTTTGTGTTTGCTGGGATAGTCCTTACTATATGGTTATTTTGACAGGATACGTTACTGGCACTGGAAGCGTTGGTAGATTTTGCTCTCAGAGAAACTAACCGAGATTTCTACAAGATGGAGATCCGCGTTACTGCACCCGCGCATCCGGAATTTGGAGGGAAAGTCATGATCAACAAAACTAATTTTGCAGAGATGCACGTGTTTGAGGTGAGATAAACAGTTTGAATGGGGGATCCGTTGTAATATTTCTAGTATTAACCCTTACAGTGCGGGGATCGACTTTAGTCGTCAGAATCTGACGTCTGTAGACGTCAGATGCTGACGTCTAAAGTCGATGCCCGCACTGTAAAAGTAAAAATATTTATAATGGTCGTAGACCCATAACATAGGTATTCAAATTAATCAGAAAGAGCTAACTAAGACATTTATAATGATTTGAAATAGAAATTGATTTGAAATGGTTTATACAAAATATTTCAGCGCAGTAAGGGTTAACCCTTAAGGTGCCAGTCCCGTCTATAGCCGTATTCAGACTTTTATTTGTCTTTCAACTAAAAATAAACTGAATGAGAAATATGCTTTGAATTTGCCAGATTACTGTACGTTTTGGGTCAAAATGTAAGTATACGCCCTTTTTACCCACTTGAAGTTGTGGGTCGCGGTAGCGTAAAAAAGTGGGTATAAAATAAATTATTTACCTTTTTAAGGGTTAATTATTTTTTACGCAATTACCGGTAATATTTACGTCTTTTTTTAAATATTTGAACCAATGAAATCATTTATTAGCATTCCCGTTGCTAGAGTTGTTTATATATATATCTAAATAAATATAACAAAACAGAATAATATAATACCACAATAATAGTCATCGAGTTGTCCGTCGAATCTGTTACAATATCATATTTTCAAAAGTGGATCTAAAAAATACCCATTAAATACATTATTCATTAAAATCATGAGCAGAAGATCGTTGTAATCACTTTATGATAACCTGTTTTTAGTGTTGACTGTGCTATCCTTTTTTGTTTTGTTAACAGTTGGATAATGCTTGGGGTGAAATCCGAACATATGCTGAAGGCACAGGCTATGCTTTCATCGGGGTAAATATTACACTTAATTAACCCTCTCACTGCCAAATTATTCAATTTGAATTTTCACCCACTTGAAGTTGTGTCTCGCTGACGCGATCCACAACTTCGAGTGAGTGAAAATTATTCAGATTTGACAAAATGGAGGTCAACTGTTTTCAAATACTGCTGATTGATGTCACATTTTATCTTTACCATGTTTAAAATGTGGTACCTAATATGCTAATAAAAAATGAAAACCCGAATATATGCGGCACCGGCGGTTAAAGGTTACCAAGTATCTAATGAATTGGTTAACATGATAAAGGTATATATACACACTCCTTAAATAAAACTGTTTCTGAATAACAATGATACCTCTCATAACCAAAATAGTCTTTAGTTACAGGATAGTTAGTTATCATGATATATTTTTCAGTGTGCATACTTGTATTTGCCAGTGTCCTTTCGTCTAGATAATTAAGGAACTTCATAGATTTGTGTTCAAAATAATTCATACATTCTGGCAGGGTGGGACACGTCGTTGTATTGTTAGGACTTAAATGTTCCCATAAGTTCCACTAGGCTTTTTTATCTTCTGTTGTCATATTTCCTAAATAAGCACCTTGGAAAACTTGTATTGTGTTTTTTCTTTGAATTAATTATTTATGTTGTCGTAATATTCTATTATCTTGAACACTATTTTATTATATTCACCTTGTCTTGCGTTAACTTTCATGGAAGGAAATTTATTTTTCATGTAGGCCTTTATTATTTGTTTTCATCACTAAGTTGTCAATTCAGAAAAATGCGTTATTTCATTTTTTTACCATACCAATACACACATCACATAGAGTATCAGTATTACATCCTTCATTACAATTATATATATGTCCTCAAATGCCATGCGTGTTTTCTAATTTTGTGGAGCTATTTGGTATGCTTCTTTTTTGTCTTGTTCTATGTAAACATTAGAGCAAGATAATGTATTTATTCCAAAAAATAGTAGAAATTGAGCGTATTTGTTAATGACTACATTTTCATTAAAACGTTCTATTTGGAACCTTCACATTGTTACATGGCTTCGTAATCTGACCGTGGTCGTTTCTACTATTAAAGTCACCATGCACATTGAAGTATATGGTGCATCTCTGTATATCTGGTCACTTCCTCTTCTGACATGATAAAATAAACATTTCTTATGCACACCGGATTGTGATGTTTTTTTCTCATGGAACAGTCTGTAGTTAAAATTAACGATATCGAAAGTCATAGGAAGAGCCTATGCTACATTATTTTCGCATATTTATTTGAAATAAGTAACGGTAT
The DNA here is from genome assembly GCA_964017125.1 of Flabesymbios commensalis. NCBI lineage: Eukaryota > Metazoa > Annelida > Polychaeta > Terebellida > Flabelligeridae > Flabesymbios > Flabesymbios commensalis. The sequence goes on from OZ024903.1 coordinate 55,081,838, forward strand.
ACTGATACCACCAGAAGCTTTAAGCTTTCAAGTTGTACAATGTTTCCTCTCCTACCACTCGTAAGGATTCAATATTGTAGGGAATTTCTGCAACCAAGAGATGGCGTACTCGGTCACAGACCACCAGGGTTGGAATTCCGAATTCTTTATGTAGGTGGGTCAGGGTCAGGGTCAGGGTCATCTGATTCATCTTACCATCCTCATGGTTGTCCATACCCAATTAAGCCTGCTTAGCCTGCATGTGTACAGGAACATATTATGTGATTTATTCACTGTTGAAACAACGTTTTCACAAAAATAATAAAACAACTAAAGAACAACTGTAAGAATTTTTTATAAAAAATATTGGCAAATTGTTGGTGGTAATATGTTTTAGAAACTCTGTATTTTTTCTTTTATAATCATGATAATAAACTGACTCTCCCGGCGAGGCGCATCAAAATTATCCACCTAAATACAAAAAATGATATTTTCAGAAACCTGATGCTTTTGGCGATCGCGGGCGGGGGCCCTAGGGTAGTGGTTAGCACCGCTGCCTTTCACGCCAGAGTTCGGGGTTCGGTTCCCGGTCTCGGCGGTTTGAAAGAAACAAAAATGTTTCTTCCCCATCCACGTGTGAAAGTCAGTATTGTGGGGAGCCTCCGTGACCGAGAGGTAGCGTGTTCGGCCTCAGACCGCCAGGGCTCGAATTTCAAATCCTGTGTCTGGAGGACAGTGTCATCTCAATCATCTCACCATCCTCAGGAGGTTCTCCTGGCCCAGTTTAGCCTATATGTGCCTATAGGTGGCCTAAAGCCCGATTCATTTCATTTTCATTTTTTTTGGCGATCGCGCTGCCGATTAACAAGTTAGGCCACTAAACACAATAAAAGTATTATATTCGCGTTTTATATCACCATTACGCTTTCATTTCAGATGACAGCATACCACAGTGTGGACAAACACGACATGGTAGCTGGACCAGACTTTTCAGCATATCATTTTGAAATAAAACAGATGCATTTACATGGAAGAAACGGGAGCTTAATAGATATGGACATATGCCTAAAGTATGTATTACTTCTAAGTAACACAGTTTTATAGGGGAGGTCTGTAAATTATATGATAAGATTCATTATGATATACGATTACACTCAATTTTAATTTAAAATTATTCCGTTGAACATGTGGACTATTTAAAAGTTATAGTTTACACCAAAGCCGACACAGGACGATGGTGAAACAGGTGCTGTATACATGTGCTCTTCAAACACAACCACTGTATATGGGCAAAAGGAAACGATGTAACCCCAGCATCCACCAAGAAGGGGCACATTTTGTCAGCATGTAAGAAAATTAGGTCAGATAAATACTTATGAAAAAAATTACAAAATGCAGATGGACTTAATAAAATAAATTACCATAATTATGTTGGAATTAGATGCACTTATATTAAGCCATGATTGGGAACAATATATGAAATGATGTGTGCCCAGCAAACATGAGGCGTTGGCCCAACGTTGGTTTACTGTTGGCCCATCGTCTACGACGCTGGTCCAAAAGTAAACCAACGTTGGGCCAATGTCTCGTGTTTGCTGGGTGGTGGAATCATGGTGATGTGTGACAGACTAGTTGACTGTGTTTCAGATTTGTACGTCCATCAGATAGTGCCTCAGTCACAGGAATGATGATTCTGTTTCAGATTTGTACGTCCAGATATTGCCTCAGTCACGGGAATGATGATTCTGTTTCGGATTTGTACGTCCAGGTATGGCCTCAGTCACGGGAATGATGATTCTGTTTCGGATTTTTACGTCCAGATATGGCCTCAGTCACGGGAATAATAATTCTGTTTCAGATTTGTACGTCCAGATATTGCCTCAGTCACGGGAATGATGATTCTGTTTCAGATTTGTACGTCCAGGTATGGCCTCAGTCACGGGAATGATGATTCTGTTTCGGATTTGTACGTCCAGATATGGCCTCAGTCACGGGAATGGTGATTCTGTTTCGGATTTGTACGTCCAGATATGGCCTCAGTTACGAGAATGATGATTCTGTTTCAGATTTGTACGTTCAGATAGTGCCTCAGTCACGGGAATGATGATTCTGTTTCGGATTTGTACGTCCAGATATGGCCTCAGTCACGGGAATGATGAGTCTGTTTCGGATTTGTACGTCCAGATATTGCCTCAGTCACGGGAATGGTGATTCTGTTTCAGATTTGTACGTCCAGATATTGCCTCAGTCACGGGATTGATGATTCTGTTTCGTATTTGTACGTCTAGATATGGCCTCAGTCACGGGAATGATGATTCTGTTTCGGATTTGTACGTCCAGATATGGCCTCAGTCACGGGAATGATGATTCTGTCTCAGATTTGTACGTCCAGATATTGCGTCAGTCACAGGGATGATGATTCTGTTTCAGATTTGTACGTCCAGATATTGCCTCAGTCACGGGATTGATGATTCTGTTTCGGATTTGTACGTCCAGATATGGCCTCAGTCACTGGAATGATGATTCTGTTTCAGATTTGTACGTCCAGATATTGCCTCAGTCACGGGAATGATGATTCTGTCTCAGATTTGTACGTCCAGATATTGCCTCAGTCACGGGAATGATGATTCTGTTTCAGATTTGTACGTCCAGATATTGCCTCAGTCACGGGAATGATGATTCTGTTTCAGATTTGTACGTCCAGATATTGCCTCAGTCACGGGAATGATGATTCTGTTTCAGATTTGTACGTCCAGATATTGCCTCAGTCACGGGAATGATGATTCTCGCCATGGAGATCCCCACTGGTCACGTGGTATCTAGGGATTCAATCGAAGCTTTGTATGCCGCTCACATTCCCGGGTTAAGGGAGGCGCAATTTAGAGACCAAACCTTTATTATCTTCTTTGATCACGTAAGTCAACTTTGTCTGAAATTAATTATGGCCTACTTATCATCTGTACTGTGTAACCATTGTACCAGGGCTTGTAACATGAACGTGTTATGAATGTGTCACCACTGCCTGTACATGTAGGTCCCTATATATTATGTCGATCTCACATCTGATATGAATTATTCGCTACTTTTTGTATATAAGCCTAATAGTATATTCTACATATGAATACTTCTACGCTGTAGGCCTATGTATATACTATTACAGAAATCTCAAATTTGACATGTATGTCTCGCTACTGTTAGCATAACAATAGCACGTGTTTCGAGGGTGTTATGGTTATCTGGTTATTTGAGGTCAGAGTCATGATATTTAAGCTGGACAAATCTCACGCATAGGGTCTCAAATAGGCCTAAGGGACGCACCATTATATATCTGGGGGGGGGGGCTAGAGTTTTTGTTGCTTGCAAACTTTTTTTTCACCTAAACGAGAAAACAATCTTTTTTTTTGGCGATCAACGTCCGACAATTTTTTTTTGTTTTGTCGAAGAAATGAAATATCTTTTTTTTTGTCGTATTCTTTCCCTATTATGTACGTTAACATTTGGTGTTTTTCCTGGTCAACATATTTTTCATCAATTTCGACAACAAACTGTTTTTTCTGGCCACATTTTCAACAAACTTTTTTTTCTGACTTTCGTGGCGACAAACTATTTATTTAAATTTTTCCTAGCCCCCCCCCCCCCTCCAGATTTCAAATGGTGAGTCCCTAACAATAATACACGAGCTCAGCATATCAGTCTACGAGCTAAATAACCATAACACACGAGCTCAGCATACGAGGCCTAGGCATAGTATTATTTTACAACTCTTACCAAAATGCAGAACACAAACACCATTGAGCATTGTGGTACTTTTTGTGTATGGATCATTATGGTGCGGTGACTTGAAAATATTTTTTAAATTCACCAGAAGAGGAAACAACCATTTATAGCTACAATTTGTGTACGGACTCTCCAGCCACCCTCCCCCCTTGGATTTCGGCTCATTTTGGGTGGTGATACCATAATATATCATAGCGATCTCGCATCTCATATGGCTGTATCCCACCCAGGAAATACGGAGCATTCACCCAATGATGTTTCAATGTTTGTACACCGTCTGCGACGCTGCCCCAACATTGAAACAGCATAGGGTTAATGCCCCGTGCTGGCTGAGTAACTGTTTGTATATATTATATAGACATAATAATGATATGAATGTATCTTCCTTGTTTGTTACAGATTACACTGGAAGATACATGTTTTCAGTTCCAATCAGTCAGATGGTTTGCTGTAGCTAATGTCTCCACCGCGCATATTGTTAACACCTTTGAATATGCAGAGACAGGTGTAGTAGAATAACAATATACAACACAAATAAGTAACATAATATAAACTACCAGCTATCTTTTAATATTCAACAACTGTTAGCTTAGCTGCGACACTACGTAAGCTAAATAACAAACTCGATAATTTTATCTTGTAAGAATAATTATAGTCCCACTTTATTTTCACGTGAAGTATTTCATCTAAGTTCTCTTCAATAGTGTCAATGATCTGTACCGGTATTAATGTCTATGTTTTTTTTCAGGTGTACAAAATAATACAATGTACGAGACAAATGAACTATTCCATTTACATATTTGCCAGGTGTGCGGATCTTTTCAATGTCCCTACTGCCCAGAATATAACCGTGCGGGCTCAGCAATAACAGCTTCTACATTCGTACACTCAGTGAACGCGGTGCTGTTCTTCACATTGGTCTATATATTTGGCTTAATTTACAATTAACCATGCGTGTGGATGGTGAGAAAGTGAAGCTAGTGTTTGTGCTTTCCAAAATGATCAATTAATATTGTAGACCTACATACGCCATTGAAACTTGTCCCTATAAAGTGTCTCAACCTACATCAGATTCTGTTCTGCAAATACGGTATATATATTCTGCTATCTGCATCACGTGGCCGACGTTACCTCAAAGCTGTTAATTTAATGTTAGGATAATGTAATATTAAAACCCTTTCAGGCCTGAATTTACTATTGTCATCTTCATCCACTACAACCCGCGAATTGCTGCCGCAATTCTCGACTTGTAGTGGATGAAAATGACTTGAAGTGGGTGACAAATGAAAAAATACTGTTATTTTTTAAAAAAGTTCCATGAAAATTTTTGTTCTAAAATCACTACATTTCAGGAAATAAAGTCTGTTTTCGGGGATGTAAAATGATGCTTTAATGCATCGTGAGGGCTTAAAGGGTTAAGCCAAGAGTGACATGGACCTTCAGGATACAACTTGTAAATACCGCCGCTGGAAATTTTGTTGAATTGATACAGAAAATAGCGATTTGACTTGAGGAACAGTCTCACTGTCTCAGAATGCTAGGCAGATCTATTGTTTTTACAGTTCAAATGTATCCGTATCGGTAGTTGTTTGTCAACACCTCACTCATCAAACACAAGACATTGAACTGATGTTGGTATTACTGGGTAATGCTGATAGGTCAATGGGGTCATTGAAGAATGCATAAATAACAGTTTTTACATTTTCATCATCTGTACACATGATAAAAAACGTTAAATAAATATGTTTCACAATCAGTCACACTAGAATACAGCACAAAGATTTTATAGTTTTATACAGATGGCCTACATGCCATTATTTAAACTTACAAATGAAAACTACTCGTTTGTCTAATGTTTGTCTAATCTCAAAGCTGCACCCATATACCAGTTTCAAATTTCTCTCTGTTCACTTTACCCCCATCAGTTATATAACCTTCAGTTCAAAATTATCATATCGCATTAATTTAGATACTAATGATTATTTAGGATATTATACTTACCATTCCATTATTGTGGTGTTTTGCATTTTTTAACATTGTTTTTCAAATCGTATATGACGTATTGGCGTCCATGCGTGAATCAGCAATGGTTTGGAACATGGCTATAATTACAGTATTTTTTGGTGAATATCTGTTTTTATTTATATATAGTACATACCATGAATAGGCCTATTCATGTACTGTATTTTGAGGAATGGCTTTAATAATGAGTTTCGTGCACGAAAACTGTTTCATGTGTATCTATAAGGGGTATTGGGAATCTGAAATTGAGGGGGGGAGGGGGTAGAACATGGAACCAGATTTTTTCGAAAACTGAGCTGGAAGAGGGATCTATGCTGAAGCGGTTTCATCGGTGTCTCAGACATTGCTGAGTAATGAGCCAGCGTTTCACTCACTCATTATTGTTCTCGCCGGTAGGCTTACCACTCATGGCCATGTTTTTTTTACAATGATATCACCTGTTCACTGAACTTTAGCACAAATCGGTCAGGAAGGGCGCCCATGGACGTTAGATGTACCTAAACATGCCATGGGCTATAATATATGTTTGTCTCATTGTTAATAAACATGTTGAATGTCAATATCGTTGTGGTTTTTTTTTAATTAATTGTCGATGTCGTTACGAACCCAGTAAACACAATACATTTGTATAACATTTATACAATGTTGGACCAACGTCGAAGATGTTAGGCCGACGTTGTATAAATGTTATAAAAATGTATTGTGTTTACTGGGAACCTTTATCATGTAATTTTAAAAACTACAAAAAATGCAGTAAAAAAGGTAGGATAAATATTGTAACTATTGTAAGTCTTCATATCAAGGCGAACGTTAAAAGAGCCGAGTCTTTATCGTATGTTGATTACATTAATTGTATTTGTCAGTGAATTTCTCACCATGAAGAGAACGTATAAAGATGAAGATGCAGCGATCTTTAATAAAGGTTTTTTGTAAAGCCTGTATATTGTATAGACTGTCCCAAAACATGAGAGGAACATAGTAGGCTATGCAACATTATATTCTACTTTCTAACTCTAGTAAAAGAACGCATATAATTATTATGACAGGGCGAGTAAATAATATTTTCGATGCAAACATTTTAACCTTAAACTCAGAACAATAAATGTAAACTTTTGTTGTAGAGCCTTTTTTGTGTATGGTAATCGTTTATTATACTGATTTGTGCTTCCATGTACATTTCACGACACATAAATTTATTATTTCCGTCTTCTAAGCACCCAACCCCCCACTTGGGGTTTGTAAATCAGTTTAAACATAATTATACATAATTATAGTGTACAGGAATGAGATGGTTAGTTAGTAATAATGATTAATGAGATGGAATAATGAGATGGTTAATTAGTAAGACTGGGCATTCGCCCAACCCGGGCCGATACCGGGCCATTATCTGGAACATTGGCCCGGCATCGGGCCGTTGCTAAACAAATGCCCCTCTTAACAGAATACCATTGGCTGATTGCAAAAAAAAACAAAAACAGAAAAACACGAGACGCTGAACCACCGTGGTTGAGTCGAGTGTCGCCCTAAACAAAGCTCAGAGGGCAAACAAAGCACACAGTAAACACGGGACGTCGACCCACTGTCGTCTCAATGCCGGCCCACCGTCTCGACACTGGATCAACACTAAACCAACACCGGTCCAACACTCCGCGTCCACCGGGCCAGGGCCGCTGCATGTGCAACCCGCATCAGAAGGGGATCATGAGACCCATTATGCTCAATCGAACAGAATAAAATACATTATAGAATTGTTCAACAATACTATATAGAAAATATAGAAAATAATAATGATATTATGCATACAATGGAGACTTCCGGGTGTTCCATGCCTTTTCTACATAATTCAATACATATTTCGTTCCTGCTGCCATAATAAAACAGAATTTTTCAGTTATGTCTAGATTAGAGAAATTATTATAAATTAAAATAATTTCATTAAATAATTTTTTTCTGTGATTACTGTAAACAGGACAGACACACACAAAATGTAGCTCCTCAATTTCGTTTTTACAAAAGTGACACATTCCACTTTCACTAGGAATATTTCGAAATCTCTCCGTTTCAATTTCTAATGGTAAAATACCTAACCTCAACTGTGCGAATATAGAGCCAGACATTTTAGAATGAGCCATTTTAAAATAACTTTCACTTTTAAAGATATTTTTAAACATTGCATAACTTCACAATTTAGGCTTCATTGACACATTTTTCAACCAGTTTTCTTGACATTTACTTTGGACAATCTTTTCAATTAACTCAAGATCATACACTTCCCCTAAGCGTGGTTGTACACAGCCGAGTGTGTGACATATATCTCGAAATTGCTTAGACCATCCATTAACCATTTTAATATCTCATTTTAATACCTTAGATACAATCCGATCTGCTTATAATTTAGTTAATCTATTCCAAGTTCTAAATAATGCAATTATATGTCTATACTTAGGTAAAAGCCATCCCATATCACCTTGGAGCCCTGCAATTCGGGCTTTTGGGTGAAGCCCTGGGTAATAACGACATGCTCTATAACGACATGATCTTATTCATCTTATTCATTGAACCGAAATGATTGAAACCCCATATACCAGCGAAATAGTCACTGATAGGAACCACACAACTATGATACATTTTAGTAAAAGTTTGGAATCCTGAATTTCTGAGTGAGTGCATCTTAGCAATCATAGCACCTAAACTCCTACCGGCAGCCTCAGAAAGAACATACTCGTCAAAATATAATCATAAATATTTATATACTGTCACCATATCTAAATTTATATTTCCCATTTTAACCCTTTGACTTCCAGGCCGGAGTGCATGCCAGGATCCAGTTAACTGGTGTAGGAGTTCTATTTTTCGTCATTTGAAGCTGGAATTGCTAACGCAATTTCCAGCTTCAAATGACGAAAAATACATAAATGTAGTATATATTTGACGAAAATTTGTGTCATTTTATGGTTACGTTCATTGACGAATGACGACGGAAATTTCCGTCATGTATGGTAGTGAAAAGGTTAAATAAAAACTGTATCCTCTGTCGTCTTTTTGGGCGAAAATGCTTAATTTTAGATTTATTGGTATTTAATCTTAACCTCCATTTTCTACACCAGCTATGTATGTAATCTAGCATTTTCTGTAAATTCACCTCTGACTCTGATATAACAACAATATCATCGGCATAACATAAAACTGACAAGGAAAAATCGTCTGTCTCTATGCCACAGTGCATATTGTGCAAATCTTCAATTAAATCATTTATAAATATATTAAATAGTGGTTGAGACAATGTATCCCCTTGCCTAATTACTCCACTAGATGTTTTAAACCGACCGGTAAATGTGTTGTTCACTTTAATGTCACACTTGGTACAGTTATAAATTGCTTCAATTGCTTTACACAATTTCCCATCTACATTGCAATTAAAACGTTTATAAAATAACATATTTCTGTCCACCCAATCAAAAGCCTTTTCAAAATCAATATATGCTATGAAGGTAGATTGTTTAGCTTGAATTATATTTCGAAGTACAGTGGATAAAGTAAACGCATGATCTTCACACGATCTACCCTTCCTAAAACCATTCTGGTAATCAGATAATAAATTTAACATGTTAAAGTATTTATTTATTCGATTATTTAAAACTGGTGAGTAAACTTTAGATATCGTACACAGTAAGCTAATGCTACTATAGTTAAGAGGTACACAGGGATCTTTGTCTCTTGATTTAGGAATCGGCTTAATCAGAGCCCCTGCCCACATAGATGTGTAGGCCTATGTCAAAGTAAACCACATGTGTACAGTTATGGTCAGTAGAATGAGTGCACATAAATTAGAGGTACACACGGGGTGACACACAAAAGCAGAAGACACCACATGAACAAAGAATATGCAGTCGCTGAAACACTGGAGAAGTTGGCTATGATCAGTGATCCACTATACTTTTCTCTCTGTTTTAGATGAGCGCGCTCATTAGATTTAGGCCGCGCATAACCAAAAAAACATGGGGTTTTTTCTGCCCAGTGCGCGCATTGTATTGTTGCCGATTTTCGAAAAAATCCAGTTAATTCAGAAGATAAAAAAAATTCCGAAAAAAGAAGAAGTTTATTTCAGGAGATAAAAAAAAAAATTCTCAAGCTATGTTTATTTGCTTCTTTTTTTCGTCGCCTGAGTAAGTTTTTGTAAAAATAGGTCAAGGTTTTTTTTATTTCGTGGCCCACGTCACCAAAGTGTTAAAGCAATAACAAACCAGTCACTAGACGCATATAGATGTGTCGCACAATGCAGAATGTAGCTATACACGATAAGGATTGCAAAATTCTAACAAAAAGCTAATGTACGCCTACAGTACTGATTTCACAAAATGGGACAGATTTTTCATCAGTGGCTGGCCTGCGTTAACGCTGGCCAACCCGTCATTAGCCCGGGCGCAAGCCCGGCGAGACAGGCGCAGAATTGGTTGCGCCCAGCGCATGAAATGGGCTCGAGCCCCCACACGGTTCGGGCCAGGAAATTATACCCGCCCAAATCCTACTTGGGCTTGCACCCAGTATACTGTGTGGCGGCTAATATGGATGCTGTGAACCATGTGTCATCTCGCCGGGCTGGCCAGGCTTGCTCTGGGCAAGATAGGGCGCGCTCAGCTTGACCACATTCAGCATCATCTAAACAGCTCTGAGTTGATCTAAACGTGCAATAATTGAGTGTCCGTACGCGTATACATCTAGACCTGTTGCAGTCCTCATTTATTTCTGCTTAGCCATTGAGCATTTAGCCTTTAGCATTTAGACATTATCTTTAGTATCGGAAAAGCAGTTCAGTGTATTAACTCAGAAAATGGGTGGTTTTATGAAGCTACGGTCACTGGAATAGGCCTAACTGAAGATGAAAAAGCAGGCACCTGGAAAGTCAGGCTTGCCCGGCGCACCGGTCGAGCTTGAAACTGGACCAGACGAGAAGCGCGCCTGACTAACACATACAGGCGTTGACTCAATTCGCCGAGGCTCTAGATTGGCTTGAGCCCCGGCGATATGAGCGCGGCTCCAGTTATATGAACTTATAACAAAACGCACATTGCGGCCCGGCTAAAGGATTTTATAACTTTGGGCGCATACATGCAAGCCCCAAATGGGGTGGGGAGAGAACATGGGGCTAGCCCAGGGCTAGCCTGCGTTAGCCGGGGCTAGCCCCACTGAAAAAGCTTGTCCCATTTTGCTAAATCAGTACTGTATATATAGGGATACGTGGACATAACAACTGGTTTCATTTTTAAATACTGTCAAGCGTAATTGAGTTTACATCTACACATTTACTGTACCATCCCCGAGGGAGAACACCATGGGAGTATAATTCATAACACTTGATCCTTACAATGCTGAAATATTTTCGTATAAACCATGGAGACCAAAGATTTTTTCCACTTCATTTGAATACCTGCATTATGTTATGGGTCTACGGCCATTATAAATATTTTAATTATTCTGCGGGGACCGTCTTTACACGTCAGACAAGGGGTGTTTCCAAGTTTGTAGATGTCTGAAGAATGACTTAATTTCCTGCACCTAGTTCACTCAATATCAGTGACTCTCACCGCGAGCCTCTCTGGGGGCTCAGTGAAACACTGGGTTTTGAAAGAAGATTTACATGAAGCTGTTTTATTATCGATATATGTTAGTCGAGAATTGCGACAGCAATCCGCGGCTTGTAGTGGATGAAGATGACAATGGTAAATCCAGGCTTGAAATGGAATGACATCCAGAAATCACGATGTGTTGATTCAATATTGTTTTAATGTATGTGCAACGTCTACGACGCTGTCCAACATTAAGCCAACGCTTTTTGAAATGTGTTAGTCGTGTTATTTACCCAGCAAACACAGCACGTTGAATAACATTAAACATACCTTGATTCAACATACTGTGCATACAATTCTAAGATGGTGGTATTCGACACCAAGCCTTAATTCAATGGTCAAAATATGAAGCCAGGACAATCTTATTGCTAACATCTAGGTCAACCACTCTAGAGTACCTATGCCGGCTGTTAGGGTCAATGTGCAAACACTCATCAACATAAAGTCAGAAACCAGGACTTCCGTATTACCACCAGTCAACATTTACAAACAACAAGAATGGCGCAGATGTCAGTGGAATTACTGACTGACAATTGGCATTCTGTCTTACTACTGGCTCTGTCAGTACTGGTGGCATGTATACTCATCTACTACATCTCAGCGGCTCTCACATACTATGGCACAGTCAGGAATATAGGCTCAGTCTTAAAAGATTTGCCCGGTCCCAGCAACACACACTGGTTATATGGCGACCTCAAACTGGTATGTGATTTAACCATCGAGATAATGTTTTTAAGTGGCTATATCCTCTAAAAACTACATAATGAATGGCATCTGTTAAATTGTATTAAGCCTACATCGTAACAAAATATTTACATACCCAGCGAACAAGAGACGTTGAACCAATGGTGGTTCATGTTAGGCCACCGTCGCAGCAGATGGCCCAACATTAAACCACAGTTGGTTCTATGTCTCGTGTTGGCTGCTTAGCTTCACATTGTACATGACGACAATGTTGGTGAACAGCTTTTAGCCTTTTAATATAAGTTTCTGCTGTATGGAATTGGCATATATATAAACTGAAACATGAGCTTCATCTTTCACCGAAGGTTTCCTTCTCCAAATGACTGACTGACTGACTGACTGACTGACTGCCTGCCTGCCAGCCCGCCAGCCCGCCCGACCGACCGACCGACCGACCGACCGACTGACTGACTGACTGATTGTTGTGGACTAGCGACTCCATGCCAAGCTTTCAATCATACAACAAACGGAACACCTCCCTATCATGCCCCAGTGGGTCAAAGTAGTACCACAATAACCATCCAGATACACCTTTTACGCAGGTGATTTATATTATAAATTTAATGTTAATACTTCACAGTTCGGAAATTTGAAGCATAAAATTGCGAATTAGGAATATTTTGCAACAGTGTAAACTCACAACAATCGTATCTTTAATTCATATTGACACCAACATAATATTATATGATACTGCTGATTATATCAATCTGACAACATTTCAATACAAATTCGTTGATTATATGCATGGATAATCAATCCAAGTAGTTTTAATAATGGTCGATGATTATAGCTTAAAAAGCCGCAATTATCTTAAGTTACAACGGTCACCAAAAGGTTACGATGTGAGGTGATCCAAGTCCGCATTTTCTCATTTTACTTAAGAAGGCTTTAAAGTTAAAAACAATTACAAACATTAGATATTTAGTTTTTAATTAGACTTCGCGTCGGCAATAATTAGAAGTATATAATGAGAAGTTGTGCATTAATGTTTATTATTCATTCCTAGTGGCAGGCATATAGTTATTGGCGTTTCATTTCATTTTTAAATAGACTTGTTACACTTACAAATATTAATTTATTTTTAAAAGTCACAAACTAGTATACATTTGCAATGTGTCACGTCATATCTTGCTCCAGTGAAAGTTTGGTAGTGATTGGCATGGCATAGATTGATCAATGTAGGGGTGTTTTATAACACTTCAACTACCATTTTCCGTATATCTCAGAGGTAAACAAATACAAGTCAAAATGTTCCTATATAAACTGGTGAACTTGGATCACTTTACCATTGCAGGAAAGTATCAATTTTGAATTTGACAAAATATATGTTGATTAATCAGTCTCAAAAATATCAAAGAATAGAATAGCTTAGCTATTTTAGTTTTTCATTTCCTATATATTCAACTTTCCCAAAATGACATCAGCATAAAATAGCGAATTTTGAACTTGGATCACTTTACCTCAGAGGCATTAAAATGAAGATGTCATAAAAACATGTCATAATCTATAAGAATATGATATCGTCAAGAGGGTAGATGTGGGAGATTCAGTCCACTTTTAATTTTTTTCTTTCTTAGATACCGGGGTTCAATGAGGAGATGCTGGATTTTTTACGAGATAACGTGAAAAAGTTTCCTTATCTTTCCACTTTTTGGTTTGGAGCATTACGACCCACAATTCTGGTGACTCATCCTGACACAGTGAAGGTCATCCTGAGGTCAACAGAGCCTAAGCAGATGATGGGAGGAGGGGCATACTCTCTGATAGAACCATGGCTGGGTGAGCAGAATATAGCAGCAACTTAGCAGTGAAAGGGTGTATTTTACACATTAAAGAGTGGCCAACCCACCCTTTCATTACAAGGGTGACATTTATTGCTAAATCCTGACTGTACGTCACTGTGTGACATCAACCCTTTGACCACCCGTGTCGCATATAGACACACTATGATACATGAAAATACTTTTATTTAGAAATAAAGAGTTTTAATTTGATATATAATTGCGTACTTCGCTACTATTACTAAATCCACAAAAGTCATTTACGACAGATATAATAACTAATTGTTGGGGTTGAACCACTCAAGTGATGTGCATTTTCAATGCTTTTACAAACTGATAATATGTTTTATTTGAACCAAAATAATGAAATTAAGTCACCCCAAAGGCATGGATTATTTCTTTCTCAAAGTACCTTGATGATTATTCATTTTAACATGTTTTCACATTATGTTAAAAATGCAAGAGAACATTGCGTCCATGCCACTGACCCTTCTGGTTGGCGATTTTCAACCACGCATGTAATGAAATATCTCCATTTCAATTAATGCAGATCTACACATGTGGATTTCGCATAAATGCGAATTTGGTAAATAGTCCATGGGATGAATGATCAAAAATAATTGTCCGTTGAACTTTGCTCATAATTAGGTTTTTTGGTACCAAAACAAAGATCTTTAAAAAGAATAGTAAAAGCGGTCAAGACGACTGTGTAAGATTGGCAGACAGTGAGACAAGAGTAATAGAGTTATGTTCCTTTGATGCGATGTACTGTTAATTATTGTTATCATCCTAATTGGTATGGTTGATCTGTAAGGTGATGGGCTTCTCTTGAGTAAAGGAGAGAAATGGTTCAGAAATCGTCGTCTGCTAACTCCAGCATTCCATTTTGATGTTCTCAAGCCCTATGTTGATATCTACAACCAGTCAGCTGATTCACTACTGGTAAGCTCATTGAGCCTTAACACGGATTAATTAAAACAAGATAAATATGATAAATGTTTCTAAGGTAAAATTTATTCAGGTTAGTCACTTGCTTGGAATCACAATTCACCTTATTTTAGTAATTCAATGACTTATAATTATAGGCCTAACAGTGTTACACAAAGAAAATCTATGAATACTTAAACTATTTTCCCCATGACTGAATGTCTTGTAAATAATAATGATTTGCCTTTTAAAGCGTTGTTTAATACATAATTTGATATTGAAAAGAAAGTACTTTGTATAATTATATGTATTTCACAAAATATGGCAATTTATTAATACATGTATTTTATATAAGCTATCTATCTAATCTAAAAATGTATAGCTAGAAGTAGTTCACAATACATGTGAAGATTTGAATTGTAGGCTAAGTTTGCTACAGGTGAAGTTGGGCCTTCGTCCAGTGTGGAGATCACCCAACACGTCACGTTGTGTACACTGAACATTATCATGAGATGTGCCATGTCGTACAAAGAAGACGTTCAGGGACAAGGGTGGGTGGCATACGGACTAAACTCTAGAATACGCTATATCATAATACACTTATTAACGATTTTTTACTATATCTGATTTGATACAAATATAACACTGGAGACGTGGGTGGATGCTAACAGGTCGGGAAATAAGTTACACCCAATAGCATATCTTCATTGTATTTAACCGTTTTAATTTTGAATGACTGACGTAATATTTTCATCTTAGTTATTTTATCAATGTAAGCCCTAATTCAGGTTGAGTTGAGGATGCTTGGGGACTTTCACACGGGAACTTGGTGTGTTTGTAGTGCGGTCATTTTTGTTTTCAAATACAGTTGGGGATGCTGGGAGACATTGACACAAGTGTGGTCATCCTTGTGCTGTATACAAATAATGTCATATAATTATTATTAATAATGATGTTTCAGAAAGAACAATCATTACGCAAACAGTGTGTTGAATATTAGCAAGCTCCTCAGCTCCCGAGCACTGTAAGTTGCTTCTCTCATCACAATTGAATATTCATTAACCCTCTAACCGCCGGTCACGATTATATTCGGGTGTTTTATTTTTTATTACCATAATAAATACCAGCTTAAATTAAACATGTTACTCTAAAACGTAAGATTAATCAGCAAGAGTTCGAAATCGTTTACCTGAATTTTGTCAAATCTGAGTCATTTTCATCGACTTGAAGTTGTGAAGCACGTTTGCGAGACACAACTTTAAGTGGGTGGATACTTAATGTTATTAAGAAGGTACAAATGCAGGCTTTATTAGATTCCAACTTTAATTGTTATTGGCTCGTGAAACAAAAAACATCATAGCCAGGTGATGCGTATTTTGTCACAAATACGTGTAAAATCCACTATTTCTCACCGTAAGCTTTAGCATGTTTAAGTTTAAAGCTGGCAATAATTTGACATTATCTAATTAGCAGCTATATAAGTTTGGTTTACAGTGAATAAACTGAAATAATATAATGAATTGAATAATATTTATTTGGATATTTTTCATCATTCATCTTCGTCAATGTTTTCACTATAGGAAGCCTTACCTGTACAACAACGCTCTGTACTATTTAACCGGCGAAGGGCGAGAATTCAGAAGGGAACTGAAACATCTTCACGACGTATCTGAGCGGGTTATAACAGAAAGAAGACGGGAACTGGTAAGAATTATATCCTGGTCACGTACGTTATTAGGTTTCAGATTACAAACAAAACACGTCACATCATTTACATGGAAAAATACATTCGTAGACAGTCATTATAATAAGACAGTATTCTCATTCATCGTATCCACTATCATACCACTAGCGTCAGCTAGTGGCTCTGATTGATTGCACTGTCAGTCATTATAATAAGACAGTATTCTCATTCATCGTATCCACTATCATACCACTAGCGTCAGCTAGTGGCTCTGATTGATTGCACTGTCAGTCATTATAATAAGACAGTATTCTCATTCATCGTATCCACTATCATTCCACTAGCGTCAGCTAGTGGCTCTGATTGATTGCACTGTAGAATGTGTTCTGTAGAAATATTCATGAATTTGACCTGATTTTTTATCTGGCCAATAAGGCAATACCTAACAAAAATGGTGTCCTTGACATTCTAAGCCACATGGTCAGGCCAAGGAATACACATGGCGAAGCAGGAGACTATTTTCATAAAATTAACAGCTTCTTTTAACATGTTTAAGAGAGGGTGGGGTGGATCAGGGAGGGCTTTGACTACATCATTACATCTAAAATGCTATATTTTGTGTCCAACTTGGCCTGACATTCTGTGGATATTTGAGCCTGACATTATGTGCTCCTATCAGTATCGTCTGGTGAGATAAAGGCCCACATCTGTACATGTATCATGTATATTGACTATCCTAATATGGTTGTATTATATAGATATATTCTAAATACATGGTCAATGTTGATTTTATGTTGGGCCAGCGTCGTAGACGATTGACATACATCAATCCACCATTGACAATCCCACAGCGTAAACACGATAGGTCTACACCGGCCCAATGTTTTTCTAATGTTGGGTCTATGTCGCAAATAATGGACCAGCGTTAAACCAAATTGGATCGGTGTATCGTGCTGACAGAGACTGCACACCAGTAAGAATGATGACCCAGCACTGGGTTCATGTTAATCCACAATCTGAGATGATGTCCCAACATCAAACAAAGAGTGTTTGTTACAATCACTGTGCAAATACTGCTGGTATCATGGTCTTACACAAAAGCAAGTCTACAATAACACATATAAAAGACGCAGATCCAATATTGATTTTATGCTGGGCCGTCAATGTATAGGTGTACCAACTATAGCACAACACTGGTTGATTGCATGTACTAGTCATAATAATACTAGGCATATAATGCCAACCATATAGCCCAGTATAGGACATATAATTATATAAACTTGTCTTTCATAGGTGCAAGGAAACCTCAAACTTGATTCAAAGTACTGTAGCAGGACCACCTAGCTGTGCTGATATCACAGATGAGACTTTTTTTTAAGAATTATAATGCAATGCGAGCTTAAGCTATAGGAATATTATCTAGCATGTAGTTGTAGTGGGGGTGTCAAGTGTCTAAATACTGTTGTACATGAAAATCTATTGAATATTTTTTATCTCGGATACAGCCTCAAATAGATGGATATTGCTTCAAAGTTTGTAAAAATAACATGTTCCAGGCCCTCAGTGAGGAGTTCAGAACAAAAAGACACCCAGATTTTCTGGATATTCTTCTTCTGGCTCGTGATGACGACGGGGAAGGTTTGACGGATCGTGAAATACGTGATGAAGTGGATACTTTTTTGTTTGAAGGTGATCTTGTATTTTAAATAGTATTTTCATTTAATCATTTATTAATATACACCACTGACTTCGATTGTGTTTACTAATGTATCAATATATTCAATTATATTATCGCCCATTAAATGTGACTTGGCATGTAAATAATCTCCCTACAGACATAATATAATCTGATTAGGCTTATACCTCGAACTAATGAGATCATTAATTGTGGAGACGTTGAGCCCATGATGATTCAATGTTGGTCAACCGTCTGCAACGCCGGTCCAGCATTAAACCACCGTTGGCACAACCTAACGTGTTTGCTGGGTGGGTTTCAGGTCATGACACAACATCCAGCGCCATCTCTTGGATTCTTTACACACTAGCTGGTCACCCAGACCACCAAGCACAATGCAGGAAGGAATTACAAGACGTGGTCGGTGACAGAAACAGTCAATATATAGAATGGTACGGGTTACATTCAGATAGCATACATTAATCAGGTTAATACGCGTTAATAGGGTTTTGAGGATAAATTCATCTAATATAATATGGGTTACAGGTGATCTTCATAATTATTTCAATATGGCCTGTCAAAACATCAATTAATATATGTATAAGGCCACGGACAGATTTAAGGGGACGGGGGTTGCGTGATCTTAAAATAATAATTTCACACATGTCATAATTATATTTTAATATAAGTACTGTTATACGCCTAATTGTTCTTCTATATAGATATCTAAACGTGATGTATCTGATATTTTATTAGACAAATCGTCTCCTAATTTTTTATATATGTGCCCTTTTTATCTTTAAGTGACCCTGTATTTTTTCTATACTGGATACACCCTCGTATGCCTATTCACGTATCTACCCAGCAACCACAAGACGTTGACCCAATACTGGTTTAGTGCTGGGCCAGCGTCGCAGACGGTTGACCGATACTTAACCAGCATTGGGTCAACGTCTTGTGTTTTCTGGGTATAACTCAATTGTGTTGTTTTAATGGGAGGGGGGATTTTCAATTTTTTAGAGGAAATAACTCATAAACATATACATGTTATCATATCAGCTAGATCATATGTACTTATTGCTTATATGTGCGTATAAAGCTTTACATCAATAGCATTATATATGTGTCTGCTAAAAGGAACGACGTACAATCTACAAGAATGTCCCATCTGACCAAGTGCATCAAGGAGGCAATGCGCATTCACTCGCCTGTCCACTGGATTGGTAGAGAAGTACAGCAATCACTAGACATTCACGGGGTTACATTAAAACCACATACTCTTGTTGACATCAGCATATACAGCCTACATCACAACCCAGTGGTCTGGGGTGAAGACCATAATGTAAGCGCTATTTTATGTTAAAAACAACAATATGCTCCTTATTGGTTATATTCTGCTAAAACACACATAAAGCTGAAATTTATTATAAAAAAATAGG
The DNA here is from genome assembly GCA_964017125.1 of Flabesymbios commensalis. Classification (NCBI taxonomy): domain Eukaryota; kingdom Metazoa; phylum Annelida; class Polychaeta; order Terebellida; family Flabelligeridae; genus Flabesymbios; species Flabesymbios commensalis. The sequence continues at coordinate 55,101,493 of OZ024903.1, forward strand.
ATGTAGGGCTAACTTACTAACTTATTTCTCAACTGAACTCTGATTTACATAACTGAAGACTCACTATTGTTTTTTATTGATTAACCAGCTTTTTAAGCCAGAAAGGTTCGACACTGATGCGATGGACAACATGGATTCATATGCATTTGTACCATTCTCTGCTGGACCACGGTAAATAATAATAACAATAATAAAGTAGAGAATCGAACTCTCCTCTCACGCTTAATTTCTGAATCTAATTCATATCAGTGGAATTTCACAAGGACAATTTCTTTAATTTTTAATGCATTTGACTATTTTTATTACAGTAATTGTATTGGTCAGAATTTTGCGATGAATGAACTGAAGGTGGTAGTCGGCCGTGTTCTTTTGAAGTAAGTACCATAATAAAATATCTGAAATAATCTCTTCTTTAAAATAGGATGGACATTTAACATCTTAATGATTCTTATGCAATTTTTGGCAATTTGTTTGTAAGTTTGACAAATAAATATATAAAATCATTTTTAGGGAAATAGCATATTTTTTAGATAATATTATATTACATATCAACAGCTGTATTAAAATTATTAATGTGGCTGTTACGCATTTATATGCATCGACAGCAAATTACGAATATATTAATTTCAACACTATTCTTATTTCTTTTTGTTTCTCAGATACGAGCTGAAAGTTGACGAAAGTCATCTGGTTCGTCATCTTCCGGAAGTTGTTATGAGGGCAGAAACCGGGATCAAGCTGTTCTGTGATCCCATCTGATGACATAGCAATGATACATTAATTTATGCCACCTACCGGTAGTGATGGATCTCAATGAAGACAAATACTTGATATATTTGTTAAATACATACTTTTCTGCACAGATTCCCATATAAAAAACAACTTCTTAAACACTACTGCGATAAAAGAAATTGCTTTAATGATAACACATCAAGGCATCAATTATAAAATTGTATATTATTAATGCTTCGAAATATCACACAATAAAAACAGTCCAAAACAAGCAGTATTGCCAGAAACATGATGCGATGTTTATAATTTTTTTTATTATAATAGAGCATTTATAATCATCTTTCTGGTCAAAACGGACAACTGGTATAGTAAATGATCAGTCCTGAGTATCTGGTTATGTGATCTCGTTGATACAGCACACCAATACTTATATTTTTTTGACAAAATATGAATTTACGTGTTGATCTCATGTTAATGTAATGCGTTCTAAATGTTTTCGTTTTTACATTTGTATTACTAATGTACAATATAATTATGATGAACCCTTCTTGTATACAGAGAAATAAAATGAGGATAATTAGTTACAAATACAATATTACAATATACATGTAATGGTATATTTGAAAAAGAAGAGCATCTAATAGTGATGTGATGAATCAGGATATAATGCAATTTAGTTAACTGATTAACGTTTTGTCTGTCTGTCTGTCTATACATCCGTCTTATGTATGTCTCTCTATCTATCTTTATTATGTTCTTGTCTCCTGTTTACTCTCTTCATGCAACATTCAAACTAATAAATGATATTGTGTTAAATAATATGGAAAGGTAGAAGATTGTTTTCCATTATTTTGTTCAATTTTTAATGCACACATTTCACAGTTCAATATTGATATGGTCATGCAAACTGGAAAACTACTTAGAGCTATTCCTGTGGCTAAAATATTCAAACTGGGCATACTTAATTTTGAAATCAGCGCGCAAAAAATCACAGCAAAACTCGCTCTAACTGCTGCTAGACTGTATAGGGGCCATCTCGACAGACATTGGCCCTCCACTGAAACGCTCTTCAAAACCGAAATGTTAATGATACTCTTTGCTTATTTTCTGTCGATTCTTCGGGATTTTATTCAAATTAATATGTCATTTTTGTCACTTGGACTATAGTGTGAAGCAAAAAATACCGATAAATAAAATTCTTTAAAAATACAGTGTTTACAATAATTGAGTTCCTCAAGTATACCGACAACACATTTGCATTGTTTAGTAGCTCTGACAAATTTACAATTAATAAAAAATGGCTTTATTCAAGTTGAGACAACTATATTAAATTGATTGAAAAATCATGTAGATTGAATATAATATACTGTGATCGAGTACGTGTAGAACAGAGTAATTTACACTGCTATGTTCTCGGCGACGATATTTCTCGCATCTGTTATTCACGTTAAAGAATGATTCAACTGCAAGACGCGCATGCCTGGGACGGTCGAGTGTAGGCCAACAGTAGCCTATTGAGTACAGATTGACGGCATTAATATAGCCACTGAACTGATTACAAGATACTACTTAAATGGGACATTGATCCAATGCTGTTTTAATGCTGGGCCAACGTCTGCGACGCTGGCCCAACATTGAACCAACATTGAATAAATGTACAATGTTTGAGAGAAAGTCCGCCTGCCCAGCAAACACAAGACATTTGTATAACATTTATACAACGTCTTCGACGTTGGTCCAACATTGCATAAAGTCATACAAATGTTTTGTGTTTACTGGGAATGTCAATACAAGCTTGGGTCAAGCAGTTTCAACATCCCCGCAGTAATACAGTCAGTTTGTTTGCAAGCAAGCGACCAAGTAGGGGTAAGGGCCAAGATCTTTGAATTATAAACTCATAGATGTCGCTCAAGTATATATGAACTTCCTGTGATTTGAGAACTTGCTCTTAATGAGGCTTTAGGTATGAAACGCATATTTAGTATTATTATGGAATAGGGACTTGGCCTACCCACGGGCACTATTGCCTTCTGGGGGACCCTTGTCCCGTGAATTTTAACAGTTGACTACACCTATAAAGGCAACACTTATTGGAAAATCTCGCACAAATTATCTCTAAAGCATTGACCATACTATTATACTATTACTATTACTAAGATTTATATTGCGCTTAAACTCAAGTGATTCATAAGCGCATGTTCATTGCTGTGATAAAATATTATTGAAGCTGCTTATATCCTTCGTTAAACAAGGACGTTTTGAGTGTTTCTTGAATAACGGAATAGTGGTGATGCATCTGATATCCGCAGGCAAACAGTTCCACAGCCTTGGTGCAGCAGTGACAAAGGCACGATCGCCGGCTGCCGTTCTGGAACGTGGCTGCTTCAGCATAATTGCATTGCTCGTCGACCGTAGTTCACGTCGCAAGGTGTGCTGCTCGACCAGTTCGCATATGTAGGTGGGAGCATTGCCGTGAATTGCCAGGAATGTTAGTGTTAGAATTTAAAAGTAATCCGCTGTGGTACTTTTAACCTCAGATACCATGTGGTATTGCGGGTTTTTTTAATTTGAATATCTACTTTTGCTTATGATTGTATCTATTCTGATATGAACATTCATTTATCACATGCTCCACATTGACAACGCAGCCAGTAGCACATATTTATTTCACACATGTGATTTACAAGTGAACCATTGCTATGTCTTACTCTTTTGTTGACAAACAAGCAACCCCATTAGGATAAACCACTACTCTGTCGTGCAATGTCAAAATGCAGTATTTGCTTACTTTACAAGTAAGCATTATTCCGTTTATGTAAACGATGTATACCACTGCTTGGATATCATCACCCACTTACACATGAGTTCACCCATTTTAGCTATATATTATATGCTGACGTGTATTATTTCAATGTATATCAGCGTTTATTATCAAACACAAATATTATAAAACATTTTGTTTGAAAACATATTTTCAATTATCAACAAGTATAACGTACCACAAACATTTTTCATTTCAGTTAACAAAATATAATAACACTTAATAAAAAGTGTCCAGATTTTGAAGATCATCTGATTGGTCGACAAAACAGTTTAATTCCAGTTTCTGCCCGCATGACCACTTCCGGTAGATGTCGCACATTGTGACTCTCGTCCACTCTTAGCTCGTACCTGCCCAAAATTACATAAACGTCGGCATTAGTTTCACTAACAACTAAACTATCACTATAGTATATCATTACAAAGAGGTTACAAAGCGTAAAGGAAATACCTCTGTCGCAAAAACGTATCTTTCATTTGAATAAAGCTACAACTTGCTACAGATTTGACAATGTGACTATGGCAATGCACTTTCAATTCGGTTTCTTAATTCTTGGGAAACACAACTTTGATTTAAATTCAATTGGAACGACATTGCCCTATCTGCTTTATAAAGCGATATAATATACAATACCCTGCTTTATTATATACATTTTCATATAGTCACATTGAAAATACGACGTTTCTCTTTATCAGAGGAAAAGCTACAAATTAAAGCGGATTAACAATTACTGTAGCTGATCATCGCGTAATGTACCCCATACAAACTGTGAAAAAGTATTTCTCTTTATTAGCAACGGTACCGTAATGTACAACATTGTGTATGTTAAATCTCAAATTAGTTTTGGCTCTCAGAAAGCACAGAAATGCAAGTTTTAAGGATCAGCATTATTTACAAACAATAGTCGGATGTTTTAAATCTTTATATAATCAGAAAATGTCACTTACTTCATCAGAACGCGAGCAATTATGACTTTCATCTCGTTCATTGCAAAATTTTGACCAATGCAGTTTCTGCAAAAATAGATATTCTTAAAACTTCTAACATGGCTTGTGTAGGCCTATGTCTAAATAATTATATTTGCTATTTAAAAAATAAACACTATATTAAGTGTGTTGGCAACTATACAAGTTTGTCTTGCGAAAATTTGTTAACCGTATGGTAGTTAAGCGAGCTGCCTGTTTCAAATGTAAATGCCGCTTAAACCTCCCGCTCCACACAATGACTAAGGCCGGCCTTTCATGGATGCATGCGGCTCATGTTTGATATAAGAGATTACAGATTAAAGAAACTTACAATCGAGAATAATATCTGTGACAGACGGACCTCAACTATAAAGTGAATGCATTGTCCATAGTATTAATTTGTCGATCAACAATATATTTTCTGGGCTGATTTTTTCTTCAGTCAAATCGGATTGGGTATTTTACCCCTGATCAATTGACAGATGATGCCACTGATCGTCATTAACTTTTTTTTAAACTGGGATAGAATTCTTACCCAGGGCTGATTAAGAACAACTTATGATTAACGTACTGTAACGGTAACTGTCACCTTCTCTAAAGTGCCAGAAAAGAATACCATACATATTAACTCATTAATTCCGCAAGTATTTTATATTAGTTTCATAATTTTTGCTGCTATTAATGTAATAAATAACGTTATCATCTGAATTATAATGTAATAAATAACGTTATCATCTGAATTATGAATGATATTAGCATAAGAGTTCTTTAAAACTATGTCGAACGGTTATATGTAGTTAATCATTAATATCAAGACATATCACAATCACTGTTTGTATCATTTTTACACATTTGTTATTACTTGTTTGGCAGTGGTCTGATTTAGCTATACAAATAATATCCCTGTCCAAAGTATAGACATGGAACACAACTAGAATGTGTATTTCCTTTCGCATTTTGTTTGAACATATTAATACTGACCGTGGACCAGCAGAGAATGGGATGAATGCAAACGCGTCCATCTTCTCGATCACGTCTGAATTAAAGCGTTCTGGTTTAAATTCCTGATATACAAATAAAAAGACGGGATTATTTGATGTGACGGCATGTTCGCTGGAACATGTATTTGGTTTATACAAATAATGTTTCTGGAGACTTCTTAAACACGTCAAAGACAATTTTTATATTACATTTCGTAGCAAATACATTTGGTAACAAATACAAATCTCTTGTGTTCATCGTACTGAACACATAACGTTGTTTCAGCGTTGAATCAAGGGCACTGACGTCGATATTACGTTGAAACAACATTGTGTGTGATTGCTGCCATGAAAAGTACTTGATATTACCCAAAATAAAATGAAAATCCATATAATAGAGATGCTCAGAAATGCGGTTATGATTTTATGTAGCAGCTTGTTAAAAGTCTCATTTATGTACGCGTGGTCTTAGATTATTTGCCTGTTCTCATTCAAACTCTCACACAAGATTGCTAAAGTTCGCCGATACTAACACTAAGGAAAACAGTTGGACACGCGTCATTAGCAAAATTACATGCCCAAATATTTTGGTCCAATGAGAAATGCAAGATACATAAATTAGTGGTTAATCATCAATTTACGCCGTGATGTTCACTCATTTTTGTTTTAAATCAGTTTCGATTTATTCATATTGATCATTTAGCTAGTATATTGTAATGTATAATAATTCATCTCACATTGTGATCTTCTCCCCAGACTAGTGGATTATGATGAAGGCAGTAGATACTGATATCCACCAGTGTATGTGGTTTCAGAGTGACACCATGCAGCTGGAATGGCTGCTGTACTTCTCTTCCTATCCAGTGTACAGGGCAGTGTAGACGTATAGCCTCCTTTATACACTTTGTTAGGTAGGACATACCATCCGACTGTAAATCATCCCTACACCGGAAGAAACGAATATCTAACATAAAAATGTGTCTATGGGGTTCTTATATTATTATGTGCCTAAAAGCTTCGACCCTTTCAGGGATATGTTTTAAAACTTTCGAAAAAAAAATTGAAGCAGTCAAGGAAATAATATACCACAATTCAGTATCTTGAACACATAAGTATATCGGACTAGTCCACTAGATATCAGAGTGACTAGGCGAAAGAAGATTAAAAAAATATTGCATCACCGTTTTGTTACATAAAGTAGGAGGGTCGTCATGATTCGGTGAGTAAATATTTAGAGCGCCCACACATGCGTATGGTCGACGTCCACAGCTGCCTTAATACATGTGTCCGAAAGATTTTGCCTACACGTTTAGAAATTTACATTCATTAAATAACAGACAAACAACGAGTGATGATAAGCTGGTTCAATGTAATTTAAATGTCAACAGAAATTAGCCGGAAGTTGACTTCAATACTTGCGTCAATCATTCATTTAATAGCATAACATAAATAAGGTGAATGATTTGTAATAATAATACCAGTGAATATAGTGCCGGCCTGTGTTGTGTACTATGATCTGC
>OZ024903.1:55111010-55401010 GCA_964017125.1 Flabesymbios commensalis
TGGGTGATTTTGTTGCCAATACATAGGCTACAGTGATTCGAACGTCACAGGCAGTTTTTCATTTCTTGTTTTTTGCCTGTGCCATGGAATCCACAAAAGAGCATATACGATCTTACATTTACACAAGAAGTAAATTAGTAATTACTCCAAGGTTTAAGATATATCCATAAAGAGCTGGTGCGTGTTTATGAGAATAATGCTCCTTCCTTGAGAACAATATTCAGATGAAATCAACACTTGCTGGTGGTAAGGAGATCGCCAAAGACTTCGTAGTGGTAGATCTCGTAATCCTTTGGTGCAGAGGGGAAAAAACATTGATAGCGGAGGACCCAATCATAACCGTCGGATTTTTGTCGTTGGTGCTAGGGGGTGAGTTATGGGAGTTCATATTCCATCAATATGCAGGAAGATCTAAGAAGTGTGCTAGATGGATACCCCACCAATTGACAGAGGAACAGAAGCAACAGAGGTTGACAATATGTAGCTCATGCTTGAAGAATTTAAACCCAACGGCCCCAAGATGTTTTCAGATGTAGTCACATGTCATGCATATTGTGTTTCACCCTTCACCATGAAAGACAAACGATCCAACATGGTGTGGATGGCAGAAGATGAGCCTCGCGCTGAAATTTTGAAAACTGGTTTCCGTTGTAGGAAGCGTATGTTCTCCATATTTTCTCAATACACACCGAGCCGTTGCATTGGATTTGAAGTCTCACAAAGCCAAAATCACTGCCACATACATGTACTACACCACCATCGTTTTACCAAAGGTCTTTCAGCACGTTCAAAAAACCGCACGCACCCGACGTTGCTCTGGACTTCTTCTGCATCATGATTGCGCAGTACCTCACACAGATCATCTGACAGAGAGCTAGCTGGATGAGGAAAACATACATTTGATGGAACATCCACCCAACTCACCTGACTTGGTACCATGTGACTTTTGGTTATTTCTAAAAATATAATGCAAGCTCGCTGAGAGACCTTTCTGAAAGATACAGCATTTTGCTAAAGCTGTTCATTCAGAGTTCAGGGGGATACAGAGGTCGGTGGAAACTATTTTTAATGAATGTGACTCTAATTTCAAGAATCATAAATGTATAATGAAAAATATGACCCCTGTGGCAGAAGTTTTTGATCCCCCCTCGTAGCATTGATACCCTTCTTCATCCTGTCGAAGCGCCCATATAGAAATCTAATTCAGTTCATGTAAAATTACAGCAAATATTGTCATGAAACAAGTCATGAGCTGTGAGATCTACCCATCGCAGAGAAAGTGTACCTTTGCGGGTTTTATTTTTGACAATAACTGATAATTAGTGGAATAAAATAATATCAGAATGTATAAGGCAGCTCATTGTGATAATACTTTGATTGTATTGCTACATCATATATGGCCTTCACAGAACATCCAGCAATAAAACATTCTTGGGGATCCGAACTCTTCCGTGATTTATGTACACCGAATAAAAATACAATTTGTGTAAATAAAATATATTAATTGAGTGAAAATGGGAAGAACACGTGAGCATGAGATTTAATTATTTAATTTGCCTATTCCTTTTAAACTATACATGATTAGTGTTTAATTATTATGAAATTCACTGACAAACTAACGTTACAACGTGCAGTTTACCAAAGAAAATGAGCATTTTTCCACAACAAAAATATATTTTCGTGTTGCATGTATATATATGTCTTCCTACCATGTCTAGCTTCCTCCTTGCTATTATATCTTCAGACACACCATGAAGGTGACGTAGCTCCCTCTTGAATTCCTTTCCTTCGTGAGTCAAATAATACAATGCATCCACATACAGATGAGGCTTCCTTCAAAAACAGTGCTCGAGAAATAAATTTTAATATTGAGGTATGCATAAAGCAGAAACTTGACTACACATAGTGTTAACTTAGGATTATTTTCATATTTCTAGTCTTTAAAGATCCGATTTTTATGCTGATGTTGATGTATCTATAATATTCGAAAATGATCCAGATAATTAATTTACATCGCGTCCTTTTTTGACTTACATTGCTCTAGAGCTGATCAGTCGACTGGCATTTAACACACTATCGGCATAAGGATGGTTAGTTCTGAAACATTGCAACAGAACATTCATATACCCTTCTATCTGCAACCACATAATTCAAATAATTGCACTTTAAAGCCAGAAGCAGAATTGATATGTTAACTTGATAAATCATTGCTGATAATACATGTAGGTAAAAAAGTAATTAAATAATAATGAATTATAAAGCAAAGAAAATGTCAATTTAAATGGGATATTAGCCATATGGAGGGTATGATTATTGTTATTATTTCACATAAAAATGTTAGTCTGAGGATATCTAGCCTAATTCCTATTTGGAAATGCGTTGTTGCTACGGGGAAAAATACGTCCATAGCTAATGGCTTATTATCAAGAATGATGTCATTCTTTTTGATTGTGTACTCACCCCTGTGCCATATTATTATATGACATAGCACATCTCATGATGATGTCAAGTGTACACATAGTTATATGCTCAGTGATCTCTACACTGTCATTCGGCTTATCCAGGTCCCAAATTAATTTGTCCTGCAAAATATATAAATGTTACTTCTACTCTTTTCTGATACGATAATCGTTATAAAAATTTGCTAGTTGCTCCTTTACAAATGATCACCATTTATCTAAATTACAAGACGGCAAATATTTATTTTATTCTGAGATTCCACAGAACAGTTATCTCGCTCAGCAGTAAGCACATTAAAAAGTATCTTTATAGAATGAGACATTTAAAGTAATGTTATATAGACCTGTGCAACGAAAACTATTATTATATCACAATGCAGATCAACGCCACAACATAATGCAATCACATGTATATGTCACGCAAAAACAAAATGCAGTAAATGTATACTTTGAAAAGTATAAATTTACTGCCTCTATATTTCAGATGTCAGAGTAGCTACCAATAGTTCCTCAGCTGACTGGTTGTAAACTTCAATATATGACTTGAGAACATCAAAGTGAAAAGCTGGTGTAAGTAGACGACGGTTACGTGTGTATTTTCCTCCTGAACTCAACAAAAGACCATCTCCTATAAATAAATGCAACGTATCCAGTTGAACACATTACGAGGTCTGTGTGGGCCCTCGCTGGCTTTCCTAATGCCTGTTACAAGGCCAGTAGAATTTAAAAATGCTGTAAAACATTCCATTAAATCCTTTCCTACTTACCTAACCATGGCTTGAAAAGAGCGTAAGCAGCCCCTCCTATCATTTGTTTAGGTTCTGTTGACCGTAATATCACTTTTATTGTGTCTGGATGGGTGACCATAACTGTAGGTTGGAGAGGTCCAAACCAAAAGCGTGAGATGTAAGGAAATTCTCTGACCTGGTCTTGTAACCAGTTTAGCATTTCCTGATTAAATCCAGGAAACTGAAACATTAACAACTTGATTTAAATGTAAAATGCGTCACACTTTATCACAAAAAGAACTTTTAATCAGCCTAAATTGTCGTTTACTGCCATTCTGCTAATAGCTGAAGGTAACAAAAAAAATGTAGTGAGAACAAATCTCCAATCACCACAAATATTTTATTGATAATAGAAACGTCATTCCTAAAACATTGATATATTCAATACAATATTAAATCACCAATTTTAAAAACTAGGCGCTATTGTCTTAGGAAAAACAACTACCAACCAGCTTTAAGTTTCCATAGAGCCAATGAGTACCTGCAGGTCCTGGTAATTTATCCACTACTTGCCCTATATCTCTGACCACCAGATAGTGGCGCACAGCGGCATTAACGTAGTAAGCCACAACACATGCCACCAGCAGTAACATCAACATTATCAGAGTAGATAGCAGACAATACTGTCCTGTCAGGAATTCCAGTGTGAGCTGCGCCATTACCAGTGATTACTTCTTTACTGAACAAAACACCTGTCAAAATGATGATCACTCAGCCGTATTATCCCATATAACATGACACGCTGACCCACTTTTGTTTTAAATTTTATTTATTAGACCTTCTATAGATACAATGTACATATAGAGGCATGTGGTGACAGGTGACCAGCACCTATGCGAGGCCACCGCCCTCAAAATAAAAAAACAAGCATTATAATAACCTTAAAATCCAATAATGCTTGTGTTGAAAACAATAATACTAAGTTAGAACCATTAGGATAAGCAAACGATGCTAAAAGTATAAATGTAATAATTAATAAGCATAAAATGCTCAATAGTTGCAAGAAAGTTTAGATAATTATACAAATAAATAGTATTTCACAACAACATCGTGGGAACATATTTTTTAATTAACAACTTCAAATGAAAATGAGCTCAATAATCCTAGATAATTGAGACTAAAATATTAATAAGTGAAAAAAGTGGTAACAAATACTTAAAATTGCACCACAACAGCACAGGAACATATCTTTCAACCTACTACTCACACACAGCTGACACCTGCAAGTAGATGTCCACGTACACACATTATTAACATCAAACGATTGTTGTAATTTAGTAACATGTTGATGCATCAGCTTGTTCTTGAATGAAAAAAATGAGGATGATTCACGAATCAGTAGTATAAGAGAATTCCATTCGCTCACAATTCCATTGAAATATGATTTTTTAAACGTCTCATTTTTTGTCTAAAGGGGCTTTAAAAATATGCCGCAGTCACCAGATCTTCGCGAAGAATTGACATCAAAAGTTTGAATACAATTTTCAATATGTATTTTAGTGTCCTTATTTAAACACCTTTTTAAAATAAAACAGGATCTGTAATTCAGGTCTGAAACATAATGGTAGTAAGTTCGAGTAAATACACCTGTCTTGGTAACTGCGGCCATCAAACTTAGTCACAAAACGTGTCATGCCTCGTTGAATACTTTCAAGCTGTGTAAGCTCATTGTAATGCTGAGGAGACCGAACCGGTATACTATACTCAGCTATGCTCCTCGTTAAAGATTTATACAGGTTGAATGCGACATTATCAGATTATTGGGAGCATGGTAGCCAACAACTCGTTTAATTATACCATTAACTCGATTACATTTACCTACAACATTGTGTATGCATGTGCTCTTTCCAACTTAAATCAGACGAAACAAGTACACTCAAATCCTTAAATGATGCAACATGTTCTAAGCTATGTTGGGGAGGCGTCGAGAACAAAAAATGAGACTCACAGAAAATAACAGTCACAAGAGGAGTTTAGGGAATAATTTCATAAAATACACTGACATCGACGTATACTGTATATATATGTATATGTATAGAAGAAAAAAGAGCTTGCACATAATTACATCAGGCCATACATCTTTTTTCTTAGATATTTGAGAGTAGTGACAATGACAACTGTAAAACAAAATCATATTAACGTACATATATTTTCAACTATTATTTGATAAAGAAAACACCTACTTTTCAATTCAATGTATATAATTAAACATCGCTTTCCTTTATAAATACTCTCGAGATAATACTATGCTTGCATCTTGACAGAGCGCACCACCAATATGGCGATATAAGTTACCCTATCACAAAGGCCAGATAATGTGATACATGGACTATCAAGATTCCTTTAGTACTTTGGGCTGGCTAGTTATGGTTAATACTGATTCAGGGATGGTTATGTAATTCAGTAGTGATAGATTACAAATTAACCTAATTAGTAGGTCATAAAACGTTATTTGTAGGCCGCTATTATGTACGATGGAAATTAATAAATTAGGTCTACAAAATAGAAATAAGAAATACAAATCCAGAACTCAGATAAAATATATCATATATCAATAAATATCATATTATCTGTAGCTCTTAAGCTTTTGTTGTTAGTTTGTTATCTTGCGATCCTGAATAATATATCATTGGAAAAGAGCGAAACAAAGAATTCAAAAACAAAAACATTCAAACATAATAACTAATAGATTACTGAAGGGCACTTCAACAACAGGACACCCTTAATCTGATAACAAAGTGAGTGGACACCTAAATGAAAGATATCAGCTCCATCTTATACATTGTATCCTATATGTACACATATGTGAGTATGATTAACCCTTTGATTGCCAAATTATTCAATTTGAATTTTCACCCACTTGAAGTTGTGTCTCGCTGACGCGATCCACAACTTCAAGTGAGTGAAAATTATTCAGATTTGGCAAAATGGAGGTCAACATGTTTTTAAATATTGCTGATTGATGTCGCATTTTATCTTTGTCACATGTTTAAAAGGTGGTACTTAATGTGCTAATAACATGTGAAAACGCGAATATATGCGACACCTGCGGTTAAAGGGTTAAAGAAAGCCATGCAGATTGTTCTTGTTTGCATTACTAGCGGCGAGTTTTGTATCCCTGTACTCAATTTAAACAGCAAATATTAGATATATAATCATTTTGTATACAATTGTAATGATATATTACCTCCTAGCAATATGCCAGACGGAAGCATGACCCGTATAGAGGTCTACATGCCAGGAGTTAGCCTAACGTTAACAATTTTTATACATAGGCCCTATATATTTTTTATGCTATATTAAACAAGATCGCGATACCAATGGTATTTAAAGATACAGACAAAGGTCAGATCGTTATTTAACTTTCTTGAATCAACGTCCATCGATATCATTCATTACCTGGTCAGATATAGCGGCAGTCTCAGAGTGATTCGGATTCACTGAACAGTTATCTGGTTATAGTTTAAATCAGTGTCCCCAGGAACTATGAGTAAAGTATGGCACTGCTCACAATAAACGCCTCGTCCCATTGAAATAGGTCATGTTGGCAGTAAGATTATTTGTCATCCTTCGAAGCTCACATTACCTGATTACATGCGTGCATTCATGTGATGATACCACCAGTAAAGTGGGAACGCAAAAGGCAGCTATACGGTGAAATATTTGTTCAACTATAGAGACTGAGAGTTATCAGTTAAAGGTTGAAGTATATTACATATATCATGTCTATAATATGTAATGTAGTAACGTAGACCTCACATACCTTGAATGGTGTACTGAACACACGTGGAATACGAATTACCAGATTTATTGTGCTACAATGCACTAGACCCACCAGACTTCGGTTGAGAAAATATGACAGGAAACTCCTTCCGGTCTATCTTTATCTTTATCACTGTTCTGTGTAAGAGCGGGGTCCCTGGTGCAGTGGTTAAAGCTGCCTGCTTCGAAAGTCGGAGATCGCGGTTTCGAGCCCCGCTCTGGCAGTCAAGTTTCAAAGAAACAAAATGTTTCTTCTCCGTTCACTGGTAAAGATTCAATATAGCGGGGAGCCTCTGTGCCCGAGTGGAGCGTGCTCGGCCTCAGACCGCCAGGCCTCAGGCAGTGTCATCTCATTCATCTCACCATCCTCAAGAGGTTCTCCTGGCCCAGCTTAGCCCAAGTGTGCACAAAGGTCGCCTAAAGCCCATTTAATTTCATTTCATTCCTATATAACTCTCCTGAAAAGTTTAATAGGATATGTTGTAATTAAAAAGTGTGTCACAAAGGGGAATGAAATTGCCAGACTAGGCCTATAGCAGGAAATTAACCACACAGACGTCGCAATAACAGCTTCAAAATCGTATACGAAACAAGTTAACTAGAAGGGTCTAGTTTTGTGTGAACAAAAAACTTCCCTCCAGCAGCATAACCATAAAGGGTAATAGCTAATAGATGTAGTGTCAAATGTTGAGGCCTTTGTAATTAATGTTATTAAATGGCTCCTGTGGACATTAGAGACAAGAACTTTATATAAAGTTTTTCGTAGAGACTATATGTATTTAGCGGAATTTATTATTCCGTTTTGGTGCGAAACACTTGTCAACACTCCCAGCAAACACGACGTTGACCCAATGTTGGTCCAATGCTGGCCCACAATCTGCGACGCCAACATCAAACCAGCACTGGTTCAACGCCTCGTGTTTGCTGGGTTGCGTTCAAACCAGTAAACACAAGAAAATTATTGTCCTTTGTGGAGTGTTTTGGAATGTTTTGGAAATCTAAGAAACTACAAGAGACTATCTGTTCAAATGAACAGAATTCTTCTGCATAAAATATGTTATATCTTGGGTTGTAGGTCTGCCTGATCATCCCCAATTGCGAAACTACATGACTCTCAGCATTATGATTCTTTTTACACTAGTGTGATTTCTAGAGAGTGGCCGAACAAACGTTGACCCTATGTTGTTTTAATGTTGGACCAAAACGTCGCCTGTGGCCCAGCATGAAGTATAACCATTTTGTGACATCTGCCTTCATTATACCCAGCAAACAATAGACGTTGAAACAATATTGGGATATTTTTGAGCCAACGTGGTTGACAAATGAAAAATGAAATGTGCCCATATAGGCTAAACTGGGCCAGGAGAACCTCCTGAGGATGATGAGATGAATGAGATGACACTGTCCTCCAGACACAGGATTCGAAATTCGAGCCCTGGCGGTCTGAGGTCGAGCGAACGAACGCCTTTTGCACATGTAGACTAAACTGACCAAGTCAACCTCCTGAGAATAGTGAGATAAATAGGGTGACACTGCCCTCCAGACACAGGATTTGAAATTCGAGCGCTGATGGTCTGATGATGAACACTCGGTCACGGAGGCTCCTCACTTCTGTTTTTTTTTAGCTTGAATGCCAGAGCGGCCACTATGGAGTAAAAGGTGAAGACGACTTCAAAATAACTTGAAAAAATGTTTCATAGCCATAAACTATGACATAAAGTGTGACATTACACAACGTTTTCTGATTATTAGCTAGAAAGATATGCTAAATTACGCCTTGGGTTTGTGGCAAAATACATATAATATAAATATACATGCTCTGCTCTGAGCTTAGTAGCTAGGCCCTATATATGCACTTTTCATATGTCTACCTTAGCTATTTTTAGGGCAAATGGTAGGCCTACTTGTAAATCAGTAATACATTTTTTCTTCCTCTTGTAATGTACATGGGGTTATATGGCAGGACCTGGATTGGTGAAATAAGTAAATTATCTAAATAAACACAAAATTATAGAGGAAGGATACCGTAGTATATGGTTTGATAGAGACGTTAGTATTAAAATAATGCATTCTCTATCATCAGTTAGCTAATATGCCATGATTGGAGAATGGTCTTATCAGATGATATTAGAAAAGGTGGGCACGTGGTTCGTCTATACCTCAGCGAATAGTGTCCTTTAGTAATAGCATATGTTGACATACAGTTAAATACAGTGTTACTGAAAAATTCTATATATTTATGATGTCTATATTCAGGGCTGTTCATAAGATGTGTTCTCTCAGAAAGAGGTGGTTGAAAATACTACTGATCATCGATAGGCCTAGCTACCACATTGACATACAATGTAGCAATATAGAATAAAATAGCAATTAATTTTATACAATCTGAATGACTACAGTACAGGAAACAAGTCAAGGGTCGATTCCAGTCTTTAGCAATGTAAATGAAGGTATTTACATCAAACCATTTTGACCTTTGACATCAAGCTGTAGGTGATCGTCATGACACTCGATCATTGTACACGGCTAGCATCAACCTGGACCAGCATCTCATCCGTGATGGGTGGTATGTAAAACAACGTCGGGGTTAAAATTAAACATAAAGTAGTACTGTATTCATTGTAAAACATGGTGGAATGTGCTCAAATTATTTGGTTTATCAGAACCTACAAGAGACAGATTGCGTTTGTGATTCTACCATGTGTGTTTCTGCCCGTACCACTGGTTTTCCCATCACAGGTAAGATACCATATTACTGACAACACCGAGCTGTTAAAAAAACGTATCTTAACATTTCAAAATGATCACCTTGAATAATCTGTTGCTATCAACACAACATGTCAGTCTTTAACCCTTACAGCGCGAGGATCGACTTTAGTCGTCAGAATCTGACGTCAGTAGACGTCAGATTCTGACGACTAAAATCGATTCCCTCACTGTGAGATATTTCTAATGGTCGTAGACCCCTAACATATGTATTCAAATGAATCGGAAAGAGCTGACAAAGGCATTTATGATGATTTCAAATTGGAAAACCCCTTTGGTTGCGATGTGTTTTACAAATTAATTCAGCGCTTTAAGGGCTAAAGAAACATGCCCAGGTCTAAAATCAGCAAACAGCAAATCAAATTCCCGTATTTCCTATTTTTGACATGGTTGTCAATAATTAGAAATCAGGAATTTCGTCTCTATATCTAGCCTAACTGGTGAATGATAACTGGAAAATTTAAAACTTTTGCAGTTCTAGTCTATGGACATATGGTCATATTATTAAGCTAAAATAAAATCACCGATTTGTTGATGATTTTAGACCTGGGCATGTCCCTTTAAGCTGTCCGTCATTTAATGCCACGTCACACTTGAACGGACTGGGCAGCGGACATCGCTCCCCAGCTTTATGTTTACATCATTGGCTTGTTCTACATTCCTTGTAATTTTACTTGGTTTGTTTCATAATCAAAATGATTTTCACCTATTAAGTAATTTAGCCCATTGGTAGAGCTAGTTTATATATCTCATGACGAGTGTTGATTTCTTTATGACTTTTTCAACGATAATCTACCCATTTGTTTCTTCCACACTAACAAATTTGTTTCTACACATTTCGCTGGCACTGCATTCTGTCATATTTACATATTTATTCTTAATTACCGTACTTGTATATCTCCATAAGGCTGGTCGCTGTGGTTATGCCTTACTTCTAACAGCCACCTTTTGGTGTCTGGATGTGTTACCATTAGCCGTGACGTCACTCATCCCCGTGGTCATCCTACCTGTTATGGGACTACTCACCACTAAGGAGGTGTGCGCTATATATTTTAAGGTCAGTACTCACACTATTATACAAACTGGTCTGAAATCAAGCTAGTTTTATCATTAGGCATCTTATCGGTTGCATATGATGGCGTTTTGACTGCTGTTATTAGGATAGGACACAACCACGCATAGTCTAATATTAGGCCCAACTGATAGGGTTGGGCCTAACCTTCCTGAATGGGATTCACCCCGAATCTCAAAAGAGTCACCCATAATCATATCAAAATAAAATTTAATCTTACCAGCAAGTATCCAATCATGATCTTTAGTAATCCACGCTGGAAATAGCAATCATATTGTAATTGTGCGCACTCATTAAACGTATTTAACAGTCAATTTGATATGATTATGGG
The DNA here is from genome assembly GCA_964017125.1 of Flabesymbios commensalis. NCBI lineage: Eukaryota > Metazoa > Annelida > Polychaeta > Terebellida > Flabelligeridae > Flabesymbios > Flabesymbios commensalis. The sequence continues at coordinate 55,122,189 of OZ024903.1, forward strand.
TGACTCTTTTGAGATCCGGGGTAAATTATATGGAGGAAGGTTAGGCCCAACCCTATCAGTTGGACCTAATATTAGGCTAAACCACGCATTGGTCATACATGTAGCATATCTCGTCAGACGCTATACTTCACGTATTTTTTTAGATCGATATCATGGAACCTGGAGATCGTCCCACTAAATATCTTAAAATTAGGATCATTTTAACATTTTCTCATTCCCATTAGTGAAAGATAGATGTCCATTAAAAAAGTTCAGATGCTCTGAATTTTTCTAATGCACATGAGACAAAGTTAAGATAATCTTAATTTTAAGTAATTAGTGGGATGGGCCCCACGGCATTAGTGTCATGGGTAAACACTGACGTCTGTCACGGTGGAGCTCGCGTGCTCGGTCTCGCCAAAGTACCAGTTTCAAATCCTGTGGGCCTATCTGAAGGACAGTGTTATAATTTAGGGGGGGGGGACATTTTCCGGAAAAATAATCAAGCTTCTAATTTGATAGAAAAAGCTGGCCTAATGCTACCTTAATATATATAACCTTTAGTTGCTAAACACGTATTGCGTTTTTATGACGTTGCTAAACACGTACATATACGTGTAAAAACACTAGCAAAATAGTAGTGAGTATTGTCGCGATGACATCTAATTATATTAAAAATAAAAGTATTATGCCTGTCATACGTGGTAGGAATAACTGAGGATCGTGTTTGGCGTTCATTGTGTGTCTATATTGTTATTCGCAATGGCGCATCCTGGCGGGCATTTCAGAACTACAAATAACAGATGCACTCTGACAGCAAAGGTTTATTTGCCAACAATATTTTGGTCATTTTAACCAAGGAAAATATAATATTTCCCTTGTTTTAACAAAAAAAACCACTCAACCTAGACACAATTTTGAAAAGGCGATTTTTTATCAAAAATAAGTTCATATGCATGGGTCCATAGTCTTAACAAAAAATATTTTTTTAAATGTGTTGCCTAGAATTGGATGTAATTTTCATATTCAAATTGGCCGCCACATGAACAGTGCAGAAAGTGAAAATGCGCCATATATCTCAGTAACCAGTCATCAAATGAAAACAAACACTGGTTCTACACCTAGGTTTTCGGGAACGGGGAATGTGTTGGCTGCATTATTTTTGTCATTCAAGGTCAAGGTCACACCCTGGATCAATGTCATAGGTCATTGTCAGCCACCAGCAAATGAAAATATGCCATATCTCAGTGACTTGCCCTGATATAAAACCAAATAATGCTCTAACCCTGCGTTTTCGGGTACTGGGAAGCCGTTGGTGCCATTACTTTTGTGTTTCAAGGTCACACCATGGGTCAATGTCATAGGTCATGTCAGCCACTAGAAACTTAAAATAGGCCATATCTCAGTACCTTGTGAAAAATGAAATGAATCGGGCTTTATGCCACCTTTGTGCACATATAGGCTACACTGGGCCAGGAGAACCTCCTGAGGATGGTGAGATGAATGAGATGACACTATCCTCGAGACACAGGATTCGAAATTCGAGCCCTGGCGCTCTGAGGTCGAGCACGCTACCTCTCGGTCACTGAGGCTCCCCACAATACTGACTTTTGCACGTGGATGGGGAAGAAACATTTTTGTTTTTTTCAAACCGGAGAGACCGGGAACAGAACCCCGAACTCTAGCGTGAAAGGCAGCGGTGCTAACCACTACCCTAGGGCCCCCGCCCTAGTATCTTGTAATCATATAATAACAATTAATAGCTTTACATCTAGATTTTCGGGTATGGGGAATTCGTTGGTGCCATTAGTTTTGTGACTTAAGTGAGATGAATTGAAGCAAAGCCAACAAAAATAAGCTATTTTCACCTATTTTAAGCTGATTTGACCTTTCTGTTACCTTGCGATTAACTTTTTATGACCTTGGGGTGACACCCCTGTCAAGCCCAACCCCAACTCATGTCACAATGTGTACTTGTGTTGGGATTCATCATATGTATTTGAAGTACTGGCCATTGGTCCAAACATGGCAATCGTTATTAAGTTATTTGGTCCATTTTTGCCATATGAGAAAGGGGTGACATACTAGTAAGGGTGATTTGATGGGTTATTACCCCTCCAGCCCTTATATTAACCCTGTAACCTATTGGGGGTGTTTTGGTTATATTTCCATGCTGGGGTCTAGGTGAGTTTCAACCACCATAGACATCTCAAAATAGTTGAATTGAACAACACCAACAAAAATAAGCTATTTTCACCTATTTGGAGCTGATTTGACCTTCTTGTGACCTTGAGATGACCTTGTCATGACCTTGGGGTAATGCCCCTCCGTAGCCCTACCACAACCCATGTCACCATGTGTTCTTGGGTTGGGATTCATCAAATGTATTTGAAGTACTAGCCATTGGTCCAAACATGACAATCGTTTTGTTATTTGGTCCATTTCTGGCATACGAGAAAGGGGTGACATAAGGGCAATTTGATGGGGTATTATCCCTCCAGGCCTTATATTACCCTCTGTAACCTCTCGGAGTGTTGTGGTATAACACCGTTCTGGGGTCTTGGTGAGTTTCAACCACCACAGACAGCTCGAGTGCCATGGTCACCAGATAAACACAGATAAGTGACCAATAAACGCAGACAATCATACATGGGACCGTAATATTATTATTGCACTTTTTATTCCAAATTAGAATACTATTTATCTATGGCTGGCCTGATGTTAACAAACCTTATTTAGAAAAATATGATGATGAAAGGGTTAAACTTGGTCAGCAGTGATGGCCCACACATCCTGCCGAGCCAGCAGCCAAAAGGTTAGAAAAATTGGCTTTGGTATTTTCGGGTATAGTATTGCGCATCACGGATAAAATAATTGGCAAAATAAAGCGCGAAAACAAATATTAGGCACAAACAAGCGACAAAAAAAGAATAAATGATTGCTCCCTTATAATAAGTTATAGTCAATCAGGATCTGAATTTTGTTTATTTCATTATCATAAATAAAATGTCATATTTTATATTACTTACGGGGAGTGAATTTTTTTATTATCATAATGCCGATATTTGGCATGTCCCCAACCCTCACACCCCCTTTCTTCAGATGCTGGATCCGCCCCTGGTATATTATATAGTGGCGGCATAATGTTAGTGTTTGGTAATATAATGCTCTCAATCATTTGAGTGGATTTCACAGAAGGATTCTCTTGTTGGGTATAGTGATTCCTTGAGTATAATAGCATAGTGCTGGTGTGACGTAGCCTAAACTGGTATTCAAAGTCTTGAGAAGACATTTCATGTTGTCTTGTGTTGATTATTTTGTAGGATAATATAATGCTTGTGTTTGGTAATCTGATGCTCTCTATCGCTTTACACACTAGTGGACTTCACAGAAGGATTGCATTGTGGTGTATCATTAAAATTGGTACAAATCCAAATAGGTGGGTAATTTAACATTCACGCTAAATTATGAAGTTGAATTTTTACCCACTTAAAGTTGTGTCTCGCTACCGCGACCCACAACTTTAAGTGTGTTAAAATTAATTATGTACATGTATGTTCAATTTGAATCAGACTATATGTCAATCTTGCAAATTTAATGCTCATTTCTCTTACAATTTTTTTTTAGCCCTCAAAGCGCTGAATTAATTTGTAAAAAACATCGCAACCGACGCGGGTTTTTTTAAATTTGAAATTATCATAAATGTCTTAGTTAGCTCTTTCTGATTCATTTGAATACGAATGTTATATGTATACGGCCATTACAAATATTTCTATTTTTGCAGTGCGGGGATCGACGTTAGACGTCAGAATCTGTAGGCACACATATTTCAAACAATATACTAGTAGTACTCAGCAATGTGATAATTATTACGTAATCTATTATAAGTAATGCTTGACATCAAATAGTCACTTGCACATAATTTTCGCTATATACACGTAAGGGTTAAAATCATTAAATAACTAGAAAAGGAGTCCCCGAACTCCGAGGCCCGGCTTTAGTCTGTTAGAATGCTATAGAAAAAATTCTACTCAGTATTTTGTAAACATAACTGTAGGCCTATTGGTCTTCCTCATAGGCCAGAATCCTAAATGTCCATCATATAATTACAGAATGAACCAAGCAGACAAGTTAAAATATAATTATCTTCAATTTGTATTCCTTCCACCATCATAGCAGGTGCCGGCCAACATCAATCAATACTTGCCAGTGAATCGCCGTTTGTCTCTTTCACTCCTCAAAGTATACTGTGAAGCTCACTGATAAGTTAGTGTACGCGTCTCCACGATGTACCGCGTACACACGATGTAGGCCTACCCAACAAATTCCGATTAAATGCTGGGCCAGCATCACAGCCCATTGCTGCTTCAATGCCGGTCAATTGTCTACGACGCTGGCCCAACACTAATCCAACGCTGGGTCCGCTGTATACTTGGGCCATCACATCAGCAAACACATGGCCTTCACCCAATGCTGTTTCAATGTTGACTGATAGTCTTCGACGCTGGCTCAACATTGAAAAAATGCATTGGGTGATTGTCCCGTGTTGTCCCGCATTGTTATGCGGGTGACGCTTTACTCCTCGCTTACCACTTCCCAACACGATACATTGGCCCAATGCTGATGTGATGATGGGCCACCGTCTGCGATTCTGGGCCAACATTATCCCAACCAAAACTATTTAAGCTCTAATCACAAATATAATCGTGAATATTATTTTTTGGTAACACTTCTTAGAAACGCCACTGTCTGACCTACGACTTCAAACGTTATATTTGTTCATAAGGACTGGTGTACAGAAAATGTCAACCGTTTCCCACACACAACACCCATCTTTCCCCTAAATATGATACAAACTCTTCAAAATACTTCACTTGCCTCAGGTGAAAATGAGTACCTGGTAGGACATGGATGGCAATGGGTACGATAAGTTCAATGCGCCGAAACGGCTGCAGGACTGTATGCTCCCCGGGGAGTTGAAATGGCACATAAATGAACAGGTCCAGTGACCAGGGGGGAAAATGTAAAGTCCGATGATAGGTTTTCAGACTTGATATCAGACTTTGAAAAACCTGCACCTTTAAAATAAACTTTATAGGCTACTGGCCTACGGCCAGGCCTAAACATGTAAGGGACGAGGAATATGGGAGCAAAATATTAACATGTACAGTTTTAATCAAACCATGTGACAATCCTAATAATTTAGGGATCATTTCTCCTCAAAACTATCTTTTGTGACAAGACATTATGGCGATTTCAAATTAGCAAATACCCTCTGATCTCTTGGATTGTATACAATATTTTAGCATTGTAAGGGTTGATCGTTAATTCTCTTTATCTTTAACTTCAGATTAATGATAGCTTTTATGCTGCCAGCTTGGTTTATCAGCATTTGGATGTCCAACATCTCTTCTATAGTTATGTTATTATCCATATTGGAAGGTGTATTGCAGCAATTACAGGAACAACACACAAATCCACTTCATGAAGCGACAAATAGTTTGTATAATCTTTCTATTAGTTATTTTATATTTATGATATAAGAGTTTATAATACATATGTATAAGACGTGAAAATGTGGGATATTGTTGTCTCCGATATATGGAAAAGTGCAGGAATTGTCCATCTACTACTCAATATTTGCAATAATACTTTAGATTATCTCCTCTGTGTAGCAGATACAGAAATTCAATTGACGGAACAGCAAGAAATCAGCATAAGAGAAAGCACAAAGAAATCAGCTGCTGGGTGCGTTTTTGTGACTTCATTTCATCTGAAACCGAAATGTCCCAAAATTATGTTTATGGGTTTTTTTGTGATTTGTTTCTAACGATAATAATTAGAAATCAAAATGAGAAAATACATAAATGGACAATAAGTTTCTGCAATAACATTATGTACTTTTTGTTGGATTTTTCTTTTAGTGATGGTCCGACAGAATTAAATGATGGGTTGAAGAAGTTTGCCGTGGCGATGACCTTAGCGATTACATATGCAGCCAAGACGGGTGGGATCGCCTGTCTGACAGGAACCAGCTCTAACGTTATTATGAAGGGATATGCTGATGAGTGAGAGCTATTCTGCAAAACCAAAAGACAGTATCTGCTTACTTTAAAATTAAGTAGATACTGCATTTTGGCTTTGCACTGCAGTATTGAAATTATCAGCTCCAGATGGGTTGAACACTCGCACGCGCAGTGCCGTTCGCTTAGCCTGACACCCCCCCCCCCCCCGCAGGCGTGCGCCGCAGGTGCATGTGAATTGTACACACAATTCTTCAACTGCTTACTAAATCGCTGTAGTTTTATTAGGTTGTTTTCGTTTGAAGCTGCAATTGCTGACGTAATTGCTTCAAATAATAATAAAAACGATCAAGATAACAACATAGTCTTCTAGTATCTGATTCAACAAGTGTCTACCACACCAGATTTCAATTCTAAGGATATTTCTGAGCGTTACTTTATCTGAGGCTCGCATATCACTGCTTAAAAATGACTCCAAATTCGTTATTGATTTTGTCATTCGTTCTTATTTGAGGCTGTATGCAGATATAGTGAGATCATTTAATAAAAACACCATTTGTTAGTAAGTAAATGAAGATATGAAACATAAATTGCATTCCTTAAATGTTATAATATCAAGAATATTTGCAACTTACATTAATGTTGAACTTATATTAATGTTTCATGTTCTACAAGTGTATTTATATATTCTGCTTTGGAATTAACTCAACAAATTCAGAACGGGTTTAGATCAACTGTATACTAGTATACTGTATACACATAATGTCATATATTTCTTACATTTTTCAGATAAATTACATGCCAATTGTATTTATGTTGATTTCAGTTTATGGATGCTGCACGAAGGCAATGAATCTCCCATCACATTCAGTACGTGGCTCGTATTCTCAATGCCTCTTTCTATTCTAGTACTTATTGGCATATATTTGTGGATGCAAGTACTTTATCTCAGAGGGCAGTAAGTAATACATACTCGTCATTCGTGTAAAATTAAAATGTTGGGGGGTAAACGTTTATTCCTAAAATTTAAAATGTATTTACCTTGGCAACAATTGATAAATTAAAACCAGTCATGAATGTAATTTTGAAACAAAATATCGACATTAAGAAATTGAGTATTAATTTTTGTAAAATGTGTATTTTGTGGCTCATATTGCGGGCGTAATATAGCATCTTAAACACACGAAATATATGCAGAGTGAGTGTATTTGTATCACAAGGTAAAAATATATATGTACTGCTATTACAATGTATGTAGAAGAAAAATAGTAAATAAACCAAATAATCACATAAAAAGCTGTATGATATGACAAAGAATACTAGAAAATGTGTTAATCTTTAAATTCAACCTTTAATTATTAAATAATATTGTTTACTGACAGATATGAGCAGTAGTTTTTAAAGCTAATATTAGCAGACTACCAAACTAGTCGACTTGACATGGCATGTTCAAGCGTTTCATGTTTTTTTTTGTGGTAACGTCAAATCATCTGTTTAAGGAAAATAGGCTATGGCGATAAAACAGAAGAAGTACGATTACAGAAAGTGTCGTTAGCCCAATATCATGGTCTTGGCCCACTAAGGTAATACCGTTTGCTTTATTGATGATAAAATATAATATGTATAGCATATGTACAGATCGTGACATTGACATAACTTTCCTTAATATAAAAATATATTAAACAATTCTGTTAGGCAAGACAAGACATGTGGGTTATTCAGCTAAAACAATGCCAGTACATCAACTTTCTGAAATTTGTACACAGAAATGTGTACACAATTTTTTTTTCAACAAATCCATTTGAATATTCAAAATAATGCCTGAAACTAATCATTTGTAGATTTGAAGAATGCCTTGTGGGGATTCTTTATCTTATAGTCGTGGTATTATGGTTCTTTCGACAGCCGACATTCATGACAGGGTGGTCTTCTGCTTTTCCTAGAGGGTAAGATGAAACATCATGCAAACAGTTTAAAATTAATTCATATTGTATTTTGGGTTCGCTTGTTTCATTTTAGATCACTTCACTCTCTGTATGTATAGGCTTATGTCTGTTTACTCACTAGATATACACAGCGGGATTTGAACTAATTAGGAACTTGATTGCGATTTTGTCAGTATGTAACGTTACTAAAATACAAACGTACAATCTTCTTTTTTTCAGTAAGCCTAATAGTTATAAATTTTCAGTATGACGGATCTTGGCATCACGATATCACTAAATATGTACGCTGTTGGCCTATGGAGCTTAAAGCTTATTATAATCATGCTGATGTGTAAGCTACCAAAATAATAATTCGAAAGTCGTAGGATCACCCTCTGTAGACCTGTCATGCAGATACTCTCCCTAACATGGTGTCATGCGTGATACTCTCTCTAGCATGGTGTCCTGCTTTCTAATGAGCCGTCGACAAGCGCATATGACGACCAGAAATTCACAGTTTTCGCATATTTACATATGCTAAAATGTTCAATTGTTTTATTAGATATTTTGTGAATAGCTGTTGTACCACCTTGCAAACACATGTACGAATTAGACGCCTGCTCACTAGATATCGGCATGCTAATTGACACTTTTATTGATTTTATTTCAACATGGATAAACCTGCCGCGCCAAAAAATCGTCTGAATATACATTGTTGTCGAATACATTAAATCGATATCCCACCTGTATATAATCACGAGCTACAAAGAGAGGCAAAATTAAATCACGCATGCACGAGTCATGGTGGAAAAGCAAGGTTCTGTATCATGAGATATCATGAGCTTTTATTCTGCGTACAAAACGTAAAGGCGGCATCTGCTTACTTGTAAAGTGAGCAGATACTGACTTTCGGGTTTATAGAATATTATTGTGTTCTACTGGATACGTAAACTGTGATAAAATACATTTTAGAATAGTCTACTTAATTTTAATAAATTGCAGATTTAAAAATAGGTAAAATTAAGTTATATAGGTTTAGTCTATAATCGTGTAGGCCTATTGATGGGCCCGTCGTATCTTAGCCAATTTGTGTTTTTGTTATTTGGCCATATATATCACATGACAAAAATATTTCTTATCTCATTATAACGAGTTATAAGTCGTTAAATCGACTTAGTATAAATCGTTATAACGACTTATAAGTCGTTAAATGGATTTAAGCTAAGTCGTTATAACGACTTATAAGTCGTTAAATCGACAGAGTATAAGTCGTTTGACGACTTATAAGTCGTCAAATAGAGTTGGCATATGTCGTTATAACGACTTTTTAGTCGTTAAGTCGACTTAAGCTAAGTCCTCGTAACGACTTATAAGTCGTTAAATCGACTTAGTGAGCTATAAGTTGTTATAACGACTTACATGGCCTTATGAATTTTCAGCGTGCCACCGAGCCACAACCAGTTGAAATTATGCGCGAATAAATAATCCAGCCCCCCCCCCCCCGGAGATTGAATAGCCCCCCTCTCTTAACAGTTATGTTAATTATAAATAATTACTTAACAGCCTATAGGCGTACATTCACCCTGTAGATCTATTGGTAGGCATATGTTTGGGGCTGTTGTAGTCTATACCTGTTGAATCTATAAGTCTACACATATATTCATTTTAACATAGGCATAATGCCTAGTTAAGCCTACAGTTACGACGTGACTGATATTGAAAGGTTACAAAGATACACAAAAAAACGTGAAAGTTCATGTAGACAAAGTGGTCTAGCTTCAAGGATTCATAATATTTACTTTTGACGGACTCCGTTCCTTAGGACGTTGGTTATGATGCGTATGCGGGTGGGTTTACATCATGTGCTCAACGATCCAGTCGGTTTAATTTACACCCCAGTGATATTTATTTTAATTTGTATGTAGTTTACACAATACTGGTTGCCGCTCCGTGTGCGCATCAGTTGTTGGAGTATTATTATACATGTGATGATGATTTACAAACTTTTTCAAACTGTCAATACTTAACTGCAACAGTTATATCGTGATATTGTTGTATTGAGCAGATCGCTTAGAAAGCAGGACATACTTGCTTAATTTATTGTTAGAAAGCAGGCCACTTTCTGATAATACTTTGCTGGATATCGTAGATTTAGAGGATAATATTTGAGCAGGTGGGATATCGATTTGATGCATTGTACAATAATGTATTTTCAGACGATTTCTTGACGCGGCAGGTTTATCCATGTTGAAATAAAATCAATAAAAGTGTCAATTTTCGTGCCGATTTTTCGTGAGCGGGCGTCTATTTCAACTTATGAACACACCAAATCGATTTGAATTCGTACATGTGTTTGCAAGGTGGTACACCAGCTATCCATAAAATATCTAATAAAAAAATTGAATAGTTTTAGCATATATAAATATGGGAAAACTATGAATTTCTGTTCGTCATATGCGCTTGTTGACGGCTCATTAGAAAGCAGGACACCATGTTATAGAGAGTATCACGCATGACACCATGCTAGAGAGAGTATCTGCATGACAGGTCTACAGAGGGTGAGGGTGGCTGCGTCCGTAGCAGTTCTCGGCTTCTGCTTGTACCGATTGAATGTTGAGAGAAATATACCAACATCAATGCATTTAATTTATTCAATAGCCAATGTTTATTACCGGTATAATTAAACTGAAAACACTGATGGTGACGTTTTCCGTTTTATTCAGGTTCGTTAGAGCAGCTGTTCCTACAATTGCCGTGTTGTTTTTTGGTTTCATAGTTCCCGTCAAAGTTGACAAATCATCGCCAAAAGGTACGCAACTAACAGCACGACACAAATGATATATTGTAGTAAATAAATCGTGGCCACGTATTATAAATCGTGGGAACGGATTATAAATCGTGGGAACGGATTATAAATCGTGGGAACGAATTATAAATTGTGGGAACGAATTATAAATCGTGGGAACGGATTATAAATCGTGGGAACGGATTATAATTCCTTCCCACGGATTTTAAATCGTAGCCACGGATTTCAAATCGTGGGAACGTATTATTAATCGTGGGAACGAATTATAAATCGTGGGAACGAATTATAAATGGTGGTCACGGATTATAGATCGTAAATCGTGGGCACGGATTATAAATCGTGGCCACGGATTATATAAATCGTGGGAACGGATTATAAATCGTGGGAACGAATTATAAATCGTGGGAACGGATTATAAATCGTGGGAACAGATTATTATTTGTTCCCACGGATTATAAATCGTAGCCACGAATTACAAATCGTGGGAACGTATTATAAATCGTGGGAACGAATTATAAATCGTGGGAACGAATTATAAATGGTGGCCACGGATTATAGATCGTAAATCGTGGGCACGGATTATAAATCGTGGCCACGGATTATAAATCGTGGGAACGGATTATAAATCGTGGGCACGATTTAATTTTATCTTCTCCTCTACATGTGTCCCTTTAGGGGCTCCGTATGTAATAACAAAGTAGCTATTTTTTTTTTAATGTCCAGATTGTTTATTTAGATTCTGACACTAGGTGTCAAGTAAAACCAAAACGTTTTATTCAACTCACAACACCATATACGCTTATAGGCCAGATGGAATCCACAGAATTAACTACTACAGAGGCTCAACGTAATTCTTCAAACTATATTAAATACAGTTTTAATGGCGAGAGTGCTTTATCGGTGCGCTTTAGCCCACTGTGGCCAACTTCCCGGATTTGAAAGTGGTTAGCAGAGATTATTTTTTAGGATGGTGGTTTCTTATATCAGGTGGGGGGTTGTCTGATTGGTTTCAGTTCATGCACATGTTTATGTCACACATTGACATGTTCAAGTCACACATTAGTCAATTGACTTGGTTTCCATACGGGCTCATCGAACTAGTTAGTGTACAGACATTCAAACACAAGACGTTGACCGGGTACCGCTTGAATCTTGGTCCAGTGCCACAGACCTCTATATAATAGCTTCTACTCTAAATTATTCATGTTATTAATTTGCGCATTATATTATATAGAAACTCCACCCAGCCTTAGTTTTTACTATTAACTAATTCTCAGTGGACTAAAACTGAGAATTCACAGCAACTAAAATCACTTCATCTGGTCATTCACAAAGTGATCGTGTTTTATTAATATAGAGGGGCGTGTGCATACCTTACTCACGTGGAATAACGTATGTCGTCACATGCAGTGGAGTTGTCTTTTATTGATGGGAGGAGGTCATGCTCTTGCTGAAGCCTGCGACGTAGGTAATTTTATCAAAATATGCTGAAATAAAATAATATAATATAGCTGGATAAATAATTGCACTGTGCTGTAAGGATAGTAAGTGCCGTCTCCCCTCCCATCAGCAAGGAGGTGTATGCCCAGCCAACATGAGACGTCGGCCCAACGTTGATTTACTGTTGGGCTAACGTCGTAGACGGTGGGCCAACAGTAAACCAGCGCTAGGCGAATGTCTCATGTTTGCTGGAATATAGTAAAAAAACGAGGATAATTAACCCTTTGACCGACAATCGTTCTCTATCTTTATAAAATTTGTAAGATTAATACATGTTGGGATTAATTTGATGAAATATGAATAATGAATCATATACGTTGAATTCATAGATTATTATAGTGAAATGATCGAGGAATGACTAATTATATTCAGACATATATCAAGTCTGTTGATTTCATGATATTTCAGCGCTCCGGGCTGTCCGAATTAGTGGCAGACATGTTGAAGGGTTTGGTGCAGCTACCACATTGGGTTTTGTTATTGTTAGTGTGCCTCATAGTGTCCTATCTGACGGAAGTACTCAATAACAGCGCCACCACATCTGTATTACTTCCGATTGTATCAGGCCTGGTTTGTATGATATCAAGTATATTTTATATTGAACACATTACTGCTGCTGTAAACATATTAGACCTATATGAAATATTTAACAAATTCAAGTGCGAGGCTTATATACTGGAATATATTGGATAACTTCTTTTATAAACTGTATAACTGCTGCACAGCTCTCAAGAATTGATATTTGTAATTTAGCCATCTTAATGCTAAACTCTTCTGCATAATTGTTTTTATTGTGTTGAGGCGGAAAATGAACAGCTTCTACTAACAGGACACTAATAACAATAAGTGACAAGTGCATCAAAGCCAATACTCATATTCTTTCGAAGTACCATGTAATGGTCAACTTAAATGTGCGGGGTATGTTAAATACAGAGTCTCCAGGCTGGAAAGAACCCTCTTTACCTGATGTTTCCCTCCACGCTGTGTGCAAGCTTTGCTTTCATGTTACCCATCTCAGGAGGCTCCAGTGCGACAGCCTTTTCCTTCGGCAGAATAACAGCATTAGATATGGTTAGTTGCACAGGTGCCCATATGTGTCTCCTTACTGGAATAAATGGCAATAGTGAATCGGCCTGTGAGTCACACATGCAAAGTCACCATTCTAATGAAACAGTTCGCTTGTCTTGTCGATATTAAGTTGCTATTATGATGTCCATCTTAAATAAATACAATAAGCTATCACCATGATTATAAGCGAGTACGAACAATGAGCGATTTACAAAAGCTATGATGTGCTTGGCAATAACCCTGATAGGATACTTGAAACTTTTGGTGCGATTTATCGTGTTAATCAGCAAATACAACTGAGTTTCCTATGGCCGTGTAAACGGTATTTCGTTTACGCATTGACGCTTGGGAGACGGCATGTGCACATTCATTTATTCAAATGATCTAGTACATGTATATATGCACATAATTTACATTTAAAGTACCACACTTTTTTTTACAATAACAAATAATTTACAATAGGAACATAATGAACAGTTAGTATAGGAAATATGTATAGGCCACCACGTGATTTGAATAAAAACTATGAAACATTTATTCATGAAATAGGTCCAATAATGAAAGAACTAGAAAAATCAAACACGGAATCGATTCTATCAGGAGACTTTAATATAAATCTATTAAATATAAATGTAAAACCTATTTTCAATAAATTCCTGGACACAATGATATCTCATGGCTTTTACCCCAAGATCACTCTGCCTACCAGATTAGCGGCTCGTAAAGGCACGTTGCTTGACAACTTTTTCTGTAAATTCTCAAAAGCCACATCAGAAATGAAAACATGCATTTTGGTCAGTGAAATCTCAGATCATTTCCCTCACTTCATTACATTAGATATTAAGAAACATCAAACTCCAATAAATCCTCATCACATAACTATTCCAAAACTTTTAGATATAGATAATATAAAAATACAAATTACTGCAGATCACCTCTAATATATAATAAGTAGGGACCCTAAATCAGACCCAAATATAAACTACAACATAATTGACGAATCTATCACTAAGGCAATCAAAATGTTTTCAAAATCAAAAACAGCTAAATTAAACAGACGAGAACACAAGCTGTCAAAATGGATAACAAAAGGCATAATAAGATCCATAAATACTAGAAACGATATGTATAGAAAACTGAGAAAAACGTCACCTGACTCTGAAGATTTTCAAACGAGAACAACTAACCTTAAAAATTGTAATACTATTTTGAAAAAAATTATCCATACAGCAAAAAAACAGTATTATAATTCCTGTTTTGACAAATATAAAAGTAATGTTAAATAGACGTGGTCGACTATAAATAATATTCTAAATAAAACTAACTAGAAACATAAACTCCCAGATTTGTTTAATATAAACGGGTCAATAACAAACAATAAAAAAGATATTGTAAATAGCTTTAACAGATATTTCTGTAACATTGGTCCAAAATTGGAGTCTGCAATCATTATTGATTCTAACAAATCTTACAACCATTATCTGAAAAATCCCACAACTGCGACATTTCACTTTGAGCCAACAAATAGCACAACTGTCACTAAAATAAACAATGAACTTAAAACAAGACATAGCACCGGTCCGGATGGATCATCCACAAAATTATTACAGTATATTAAAGAACCCTTAATTGAAGCAATAACTATCACCCTTAACCAGTCTCTGAATACAGGCATTTTTCCTGAAAAATTGAAAATTGCAAAGGTAATACCAATTCATAAAAAAGAGGATCCATCGCTTTTAGAAAATTACCGACCGATTTCAATTTCACCATCCATCTCTAAAATTTTCGAAAAAATTATTTGTAACCAAATTATTGACTATTTCAACCTAAATAATTTGTTCCATAGCGGTCAATACGGTTTTAGAAAACACCACTCAACCGAATTGGCTGCTATGGAATTAATTTAAAGAACTCCTTTTGGTATATTCTTGGACCTCTCTAAAGCCTTTGATACCCTGAATCACACAATACTCTTAAATAAACTAAATCATTACGGTATTAAACACTGTCCATTAAAACTTCTAGAAAGCTATCTCTCAAATAGATTACAATATGTAGAACACGACAATATTAAGTCAGAATACATACCAATTACCACAGTAGTTCCTCAGGGTTCTATCTTGGGCCCACTATTATTTATTATTTATTTAAACGATATTTCTTTTTCAAGTAAATTATTTAAACTCATTGTATACGCAGATGACACTACACTATTCGCTAATTTCAGCAATCTCAACAAAAATAACAAATTGAATAAAGAATTAGCAGAAATAAGCACTTGGTTACCAGCTGTTAAAATAAATAAAATACAAATTGAATGTGTTGATAATTTTAACTTTTTAGGGGTGATCATTGACAAGAATCTTACTTGGAAAAATCATTTCAACAAAGTCTCAAATAAAATAGTCATAATAATAGGTATAATGAACAAACTAAAATTCACTCTTCCTCAAAATATTCTTATTAATATCTACAATTCTCTAATAATACCACATATTAACTATTGCATTATTTTATGGGGCAGCGAAAACAATCGAGTTTCTAAATTACAAAAAAGAGCAGTAGGAGAAATACGTAAGGAATCTCGCCTGTCTCACACAGATCCGATATTTAAAGAATTGAACCTCCTAAAAATGAACGACATATATCGCCTTCGACTATTAAAATGTTACTTTAAATACGAGCATAATTCACTCCCGAAATACTTTGATGTATTTAATCTTAGGCTCAATTCTGAAATCCATGCTCATAATACAAGAAATCAACATAAATTACGCATACCTCTTGTAAAACATAATTTTGCCAAAGCTTGTGTTCGATATCAATTACCAAAAACTGTAAATAACATGCCACGATCAATAACCGATAAAGTACACACTCATAGTTTTAACGGGTTTTCAACGTATGTCAAATTTATATTTTTAGACACATATGCTACTGATTGTAATATCACAAACTGTTATGTATGCAGTATCAATTTGAACTAGTGAATTCTGCTCTGTGGGGCCAAACGGCAGGATCAGCCTATTGGTATAGCAGGCAGATGCTGCCTTTTGGCTTTGCACGGCAGAATCAAACTTTATTTTTCCAACTTTAATTTATATAGTCTAACTACTACGTTTATAGGTTAAACTTTATAGTAAAGCTATTATATTTGCTCACTTCACATGTATAGCCCATATGTATACTACTCATAACTTCAAAATGTTATATGTTTATATCGATGACATCATGGGTGGCCTCCATGCTAGCGACCTTGTGGTCTTAATGGAGGTCTCCCAAACCACCCTGTAATTTTTCTCACTCATCTTTCATTTACTCATTTTCATGGTTGAATAAACACTTCTTCTCCTTCTTCTTCAATGTGATCTCTATTTGATTCTTTTAAGATCTTTGCAGTCTAAAATTAAATAATAATATATGTCTATATGAACCACATTTTATTTACATACACTCAACAAGATAGTGGGGGACTGCGTTACTGTTATCCTCTGAAAAAAAGGACATAAAAATCTAAATAAGGACATAAAAATTCGTTTCTTCTACTGTAGAGGTAGACCTATTATTATGGCAACTTTTATTTCCCTAATATAGTGTGGATAAAAAATAGGAAATTCCAGGGCGGGGGGTCTGGGGGACTCTTATGTTCGCAAGAATCTCCTTTTCTAGTAGTTTTAAACAATAATCGATTAACCCCTAATTGAGGCGCTGAATATTTTTCATATAAACCATGGAGACCAAAGGGTTTAATTCAATTTGAAATCATCATAAATGTTTTAGTTAGCTCCTTCTGATTCATTTGAATACCTATATTATGGGTATACGGCCATTATAAATAGTTTTACTCCTCTTACAGTGTGTGATCGACTTTAGAGTCGATCCCCGCGCTGTAAGGGTTATTACGTTTACAATGGCATTACTGTAATATCCTTTTTACTAATTAGTGAGTAATGTGTGAGTGTCTCTGTTTTTTGATGATATAAACATATTATATCTAGTATTTGTGTTTTGTTTAAGATGAAGGCGGGATCAGTGCTGAACATCATGTGTGTGCTGTTGACTTTGGTAGCTGTGCTCACCTGGGGAGAGGCATTTTTTCATCTTAGTGTCAATCCCTGGTCTCCAGAAATGACCAACAAAACTGTCATATCAACAATTGAGAGCATAACATATCCTAATGTGTGAAAAATCAGATTTACTATGAATTTTAATTAAAAGCCCTAGCATACTCTTTCAATAAAGGCCTAATTTGCACATTTATGTTGACTACGTATTTAATGACTGACATTCCCATTTGGTGATTGTAAAAGCTGTTAAAAGTTGTGAGAAATTATCAACGAAGAGTAATAAACCTCGTGTACGTGTGTCAGCACCTATGACCGATATTTTTTTTAGCTAGCAAGAAAGGTTTGTTCTGCAAAATATTTTTCAACAGTATTCTTTATTGCCTATCACTCGGAATGCTGTTTAATGCTCCGATCATAACCAGAGGTGCGACGGAGGGGGCTATGGAAATAAGGGGCTCTGTTGATCTGGCGAAAATTCTTACCTCTATAATTTTAAACGAAAACACAAGCTAGGGTGACAGTATTGGACATAATATATTATGTAGTTCCTTTCTACAAGTATGTTAGATAAGCTCAAATCTTGACCGACCTTCATCGACCTTCATCGTCCAGCCATTTAGCTGTCCTCGAACAAAGTATATAAGTCTACGAAATTTAAAATAGTGGATATTGTTACTGTATATTGTGTCCGATATAATGGTAAACTATGTAAGATGACAAGACCATTAGCATGAAAGACGGAATAAGCTAGGTTTCAGGCAAGCCGGATACCTTCTGACTTACAACCATTGATCTAATCGATCTATTAATAAAATAATTCAAAGGTATAGTCCACTGTTTATTATGCACGGAACACGAGGGCCCCAAAATGCTATAGTGGCTCATGTGTATACCAAAATGACATATCACGCCACACCCACTGTCACCAAATCATGTATCATATTTTACATACCAAACACCGCCCTAATTAAGTTCCCAAATCTTATCAAGTTTCTATAAGCGACATTTATGAGTAAATAATTACACCAATTCAATCATAGCTCTCAGATGGGAGTTGGGTTGAGAAACAAACTGTTGTGTTACGGCAATCAAGGTGTAGTGTCTACTATAAGCCTACACGTGACTAGATGTTTATGTACGTCATCCTGGACTTATTATTATGGAGAAATCCCTTGTCGTGGCTATTTATAGCATACGCATGCCGAATGCACAGTGGATTGAGAGTTTAAGCCTCTGTCACAAACTTTCTTAAGACCAATCAATTCGTATGAATCTTCATTTTTTTAATGTTTGCGCATTTGTACGATGTGTTCTCAAGTTATTATTATTATTTTTTCGTCGTACCAATGTACAACCAATTGAAGAGGCCCATATTATTTCGAAAGCATTTCTTAAGCTTAACTTGCGGCCTGCTCAAGGCAGCTATAAGAAAAAAATTGTATTCCGTTCTGTTTGTAGCCAGGTCGATCTTGGGCATGTCTATAAGAATCTAATTTCCTACCCTGATCACATCGCAAGGTCCACGCAATGTGAATAGCCTGGTTTAGCAGGGTAAAAAATTCTATGAACGCCTCAAGAGAAACATTATAGGGTTGGCGCACGATTGCTTTAGAAACACCATAGGAAATACTTACTGGTACGATATGTTCACAGATATTTCTGTGTCACGATGGTTGTGAGCATGTTGCGTGAGTGAGTGGATATTGCACCACGTTGCTTTCTGTACAATCATGGCAATATCGCGACAGAAGGAAGCCCGAAGCCAGGACTATGGGGGATAATGCTCTATACTCTTATTTCGCATGACTGCAAGGGTTCTTTTTAGTGCTATGAGCATGTTGCAATGACTCATCAAGTTATACTTTTTTCAGCGTTTTTTATCAATCCCGTACAAGCGGAGATTTATACGACGCCCATACTAAAGCCTCCAGATGTAGGTACGGGAGTAATGCATGAAACAACAGTAGGCCACATATTCGGGTATTTGTTTTTGATTCAATATTAAACCTGAAGCTATATTTTGGCCTATCATAACGTTGGAAGCTAAATGGGTTGTGAAGAACATTAAATTTACAAAATTTTACTCCTAAAAAAATCCAAAGATGAATATTAATTTGAATGCATTTCTTTCACAATTAGTTTTATCTTCTAGTCTAGCTGACTTTCAAAATCAATCAATCAATCAATCAAATAAAACTTCTATAGCGCCTATATTCTCAGCGGACCGAGCTCAGGGGCGCACAAATCCTTAGCGTGATCATGTGTCATAATCGAGGCCAAAGCAGGTTCGTCAACAGGGAGCCGGGCTGCTGACCCAGCAAGCACGAAACATTAAGCCAGTGTTGGTTTATTGTTGGCCCAGGGGCCACTATGTTGGCCCAACATCAAACCAAAATTGATTAAATACATCGTGTTTGCTGGGGAGGGACTAGGGTGGAAAGGCCAGGTCAAATAGGTGAGATTTAAGTAATTTCCGGAATGTTAAGATTGTTTTGGCATTACGTAGTGGCACAGGCAGGGCGTTCCATAAGGCTGGACCAGATATAGAGAAAGCTCTTGATCCAGTCTTAGTCTTTATACGAGGAACACAAATCTTTTCGAATTAGTGGAGCGTAGATATTTTGAGCATTTAGGCCGAAAAAGTAAATCAGCCAGATATGCAGGTTGGTTTTCTTTTAGGGTTCGAAACGTTATCGCACATATTTTAAAATAAATGCGAAACTTGACAGGAAGCCAATGTAATCGTTTTAAAATTGGAACGGAACGACTAAATCGTGGGGCGTTGGTTACCACTCTTGCAAGGCAGTTTTGAACGCGTTGTAATCTAGCGATATCCTTTTCTTGCATATTGTGAAAAAGTGAGTTACAATAATCTAACCTACTACTGACGAGTGCCACTGCAATTTGCTTGGCAAGATCTAAGGACAGACTTTTTCGAATTCGATGCAGGTCACGGATATGATAGAAGCATGTCCTACATGTTTAGGATATGTGTTTTCGGAAATTCAGGCTACTGTCGAATAGTACACCAAGATTTTTATCTGATGTAGATGGATTTGTTTTTTGACCTAGAAGTAAGCATGGAAAATTATTCAAGAATTTTTCTCGCTGAAGTTTGGTCATAATAAGAAGAAATTCTGTCTTGCTAGGATTAAGCTTTAGCTTAGATCCTGCCATCCAGGCCGACACACCCATTAAACAATGTTGCAACTTCTCGAAAGATTCCTTAGCGTTTGAAACTGATAGAGACATGTAAATTTGTGTATCATCGGCACAAAGATGGTGGTTTATGTCAAAACTAGAGATAATAGCGCTGAGTGGTGTAGTGTATAAAGTAAAAAGCACTGGTCCTAGCACAGAGCCCTGTGGAACTCCATATGAGAGTGTGACTTTATCTGAAAAAGTGTCTTTAATTTTTACGGACTGGAGCCTATTTTGCAAATAGCAAGAAAACCAAATTTGAGCCTGGCCAGATATTCAATACCAATCAGAAAGTATATCTGTTAATGTAGCATGGTCAATGGCGTCGCCAGCGGCCGACAAGTCAAGCAAGGTTAGAGCCGTAACTCCACCCTTGTCCATAATAATAATGATATCGTTATGTACTTTCAGTAGAGCCGATTCTGTAGAATGATGTTTCCTGTAGGCCGATTGTAATGGATTACATAGATGGTAATTTTTTATATGAGCTTGCAGCCTATTGGCTACTATCTTTTCTAAGATTTTGGAAATGAAACTTAAGTTGGATACAGGCCTGTAATTTTTCAGCTCGTTTTTAGGAAGAGATGTTTTTTTCAGTAGTGGTCTTACATGAGCTTCTTTGAAATTTTGAGGAAATGTACTAGTTTCCATTGAAATGGTAATTATGTCAGTGATGGGAGTTATTAATATGTCAAGACAATTTTTCAACACGCTTGTAGGAATGGGATCCAGATAACATGATTTTGACGATGAGCTCAAAATAAGTTTTTTAATTTCATCTTCTGACGCACGTTCAAAAACGTTCATTTTGGATCTAATTTCTGGTTTTTGCGGAATATTCTGTACTTTATCTGGGAATTTGGAACGGATAGTTTCAATTTTATCCACAAAATACCTAGAGAAATGATCACAAAGTGATTTTACTGATGTGAATTCTGGCAGAGCAGGAGGTGGAATTCTATGCAGAATGTTATTTATTGAATTCCAAAGGCGACGGGGATTGTCCGAATTTTCTGCAATAACATCAGCTAAATATTTCGATTTAGCTTTTGTCAACATTCTATTACACAGGTGGCATTGATGTTTGTAACGAGAACGATCTAGATGTGTGCGAGATCTGCGCCATGTTCGTTCGAGATTGTGGCGAAGGGTGTTAGCCTTCATTATTTCCAGAGTCATCCATGGAGTTGGTGGTTTTTTGGGCAGAGTCTTTGTACTTACAGGAGCGTGTTTGTCTAAAATAGAGCTAAGAACAGAATCATACTGCTTACATAGTGCCGAGAGATCTTTCTCTGGTTTCTTTATTAGAACCGAACTGAGAATATCTGAATGAAACGATTCATAGTCAATTTTGTTTATTTTACGAAACGATATTTTTTCTTTGTTCCATTTCGTCTTACAACAGTCAATTTCTGATATGACCGCAAGATGGTCCGAGATACCTGCTGCCGAAAAAACTGATTTGATACAATTAGAAATGCGTTTAGTGATTAGCAGATCTAGCCAATGACCATGAACATGAGTTGGAAAATTAACATGCTGCTTCAGATCGAAACATGTGAGGATTTTATTGAATTTGTTGGTGTTTCCATTTGAGTTATCTAGATGTAAGTTGAAATCTCCCAATATATACAAATTGTCGTGCAGTGAAATTATGTTCTCTAGTAGATCTTGAAATTCATCAAAAAATTGACATGTACCGTTTTGAAGCCTATACAGGCAGACAACGAAACCACTGAACGAATTGTTTCCGATACGATAAATAACATGATTGATCGTAATTTTCACTTTAATTTATGTATTTTTAATATATATATATATACTCTAAAACGGCAGCATCCACCTTGAAAATTTAATTACTATCATTTTAGTATATTCTACATCAGCACCATTTACAAACAAAAAGGCCAGCCGGCCACCATAATCCCTCACCCCACCCGCGTGATAAAAATTTTACAGGGTGCATACTTCCCAGAAGTCTTAAATATTCTGTTTTACAATAATGGTCTACCTATCTAGCACAGCTTACTGTGTATATTACAGAAATTCAAGTCAATGATGATCGCAAGTTGACATTTTTGATGGTATATCCCTCACTGAATCCATACATTTTGTTTTATAGTAGGCCTAATCACCTAGCTATCTGGCGTAGTTTTCCCAAAATCACACATATTAGAGTCAATAAAGGCCTCAAGTGGGCCATTTAATTTTGAATGTGATCGAGTTGCCATTTTTTACGGAGTATCCCTCCCTGAAACCGCACATTCTGTTTATAATAATGGTCTAGCTATAAGTCGGCGATTTTAATTTTAATTGAGTTGCATTTTCTCTCGATATCCTTCTATAAAACAGCACATTAATCTATTTTAATAGTAATAGTCTAGCTATCTGGCATGGTTTGCTAGATATAAAGTACATCAAAACTAACTAGAGATTCACTGTGACTGGCAAGCAGCAAGCAGCAACAGTGACCATGTTTGAATTTTTTCTCAGTATTGCTCAGTGTTGGTTGTTAATTCATAAATATTGAAGGGCCGCTATCACGGCCATGTTTGGAGACGTTTTACTTGCGACTTTTTGCATGCGACATTTCATGTACTACTTTTTCACAGAGCTAGGCGGAATTGAGCAGCGTTGCTAGGTTCAAAAGTTACACATTTCTAAAATATCTTAGGCTTCTAGCGCTTAAAGGGGGTACAGATATACATAGACGGGTATATTTGGGAGGAAGTATCATTAGAAAAAAAATCATTTTAAAAGCTCTGAAATTGATGGAGAACGACGCAATTTAGCGGAATCTTGTTATATGGATCCTGATCCGGACCGCCATGTTGTGCAAAGCTGCACTAAAAATTGCAGTTTGATCGACTGAAAACTTTATTATGGCCTTTAGAAATTGACTTTAAAAGATCTAAGTTAATTACCCTAGCGAGTATGTTGTCAATTACTCAATAGCAGATTACTCAATAGTATGCATAATAATATGCATGATCCACTCACACAATTCACTGAACATAGGCTGCATTTGTATATGAGCCACAGCAGTCTTAACATGTGCTAACGTGAAATAAGTTTGGACACCTTTGTTGTTAATGTGACAATATACTTGACACATATTAGTGTATCGTGAAATCCTCTTTGGCCCTTCATATGTTAACGTGACACTTTGTGTGACACTATAACTGTCAACGTAACAGTGTCATGTATAGGATAAGTGAGATTTTTCTCATCCCTCAAAAATTAGGTGTCCAAATGTGAAATATAATATAATATAATATTTGTGTTTAGTCCAATTGTGTTTACATATCCAGTATTACATCAGTGGTAAGAAAATGTTATTTTACAACAGAATACTTTATGAAGTGTCATTGGCATCTGTCCTTTTAGCACTTGATGTTTATTCTAAACAGCAAAACTAAAATCCCGTAGCCCTACCTTCTACAATGCAACAATCTGAAACCAGTCATTCAAGTAAATATTTCTAGTTGTGTGCATATAAATTCTGAGCAAGGATGCAACTTCTATTAGCACTATTGCTAAGGTGACACTAGCAATATGTAAAAATAAACGTCACATTAGCATAACTTAAATGCAACGAAAACACACTTAGCTGTAAAATATATATACTTGTTTAATCAGAAATATAATCTTCTGTCTTTTTATTTTCGATTGAAGCTGCTTCGTACGTTGTCCCTACATCTTTCAATTTTAATTATATTTCTTTATTAGTATCATTGACATTTATCAGATCGGGCCTATCAAGTGTCTTGACTTCTGTCACTGTAGATGTTGCTGTTTATTGCAAACCACCGAAATACAGTTATTCAGACATACTACGTTACAATAATCTAAAACCAACAATACAAACACTTATTTCTGAGTGGGTGCGGAGAAATTCTAGCCAGCGAAGTGGCTTCTGGTAACACAGTTGCTAACGTAACATCAACAAAGTGTCAACAAAAACGTCACGTTAGCATACTTTAAATTCAACAAAAATGACAGTTGGCATTAAGCAAGGTCTCCTTGTCTGATCACAAATACAATCTACAGTCGTTCAATTTCAATTTGAATATTGTTTATGGTTGCTTCATCGTTCCTAATTCTTTCAGCAGATTTCATAGTAATTCTAATTACATCATTTATAGTTTTTTCGCGAAAATCACTTTTTTGTTCTATTGATTGTGTCTGAAAACTAACATAGTACAACTGAAATGAGTAAATTTTAACAGCATTTTGATCAAGTTGAAAATATTAGGCATATGATCGGGAAGTCAATGTGGCATTTATTCTGTTTGATATCACGTAGCAATATGGTTCTACTACATAATAGGGCCTACTATGTCTATTATGTAGGACTAGCCTATGTAGCCTCGATAACTATAGGCCTATGTTTGATAATTATGACTAGGTATAAGACAAGATACTTTTTGCCTGTAGGCCCTACTATAGTAACCCTGATGTGATACAGCGTACTCCGATCTCCCCTGATAAATTATAATGACATGTCTCAAAAAGCCTCTTAAAAATTTACAGTTATTTTTTAAGGTTTAAGAAATATCCTGTTGCACATGATCATGTTACGTAGCCAGTCACAATAAAATGATCTAACATATTTTCTCCTCGAACCTCAGTATTTTTTAACTTTTACCCCTACTCTCCCTCGTTACTGTACACACCACTCTCACAACTGCAGTTCACAATACAGCATGGAACGTTTATTATAATGGCGGGAACGTTAACGTGATGACCAAAAGTTTAATTGCCATCTAATCTACGTACTGATTTTTTAAGTAATATTCTTCTCAGTTAAAACAAAATAATTATAGTCTAACAGCGGGAAATTTTATTACAAGAATATATAACATCAACCGAGTCGATGATAGTCTAGTGAGAAGTGTGTGGATTGTTTTATCTTCACCTTTTATCGCCCACCACACACTGGCACCACCAGACCAGTGCCACAGTGGCACCACTTTGAACTTTGAATTGATACTCCAGCAGCACCTCTTTTTTGGAGTATCAGGCTGGAGGGGGGAAAGGGCTGGTAGACTTAGTCAACCAGCTGACTCTTGAACGCTGCCACAGTTTTAGATTCTATGGCAGCTGCCGGAAGAGAATTACAATCAATCACTGAATCAGGGATAGTTCGATGCCAAAAACTGAAGAAGAATTTTGTCACAGTGTGGTGTTAGCTCTAAGATATTTATAGGCCTGATTGTGCTCACCACGTGTTCTTCTGTCCGCTGGGATTAAACGGTCATCAGTTGGTCATTGATAGGAATTTCGACTATACCCGCCGTCAGATAAACTTGTATCACATGTTTTTTGCCGATTTCTCAGTCAATTCTCAACCGATTTTTATGAAATTTAGCAAGGACTATTTTCGAGTCATGCGGCGACTATTGTGAAATTTTCATCAAAAAATGTTATGTCGTTCAAAAGTTAGACCATTTGACATGTAGTAAATTTGAAATTACGACGTTCCTCTATAAACCCATTAAACTGATTAAATTGAAGTTTGTTTTTAGCCCTTAATTGCATTACATGCCAGATGGTCTAACTTTTTAGCTTTACAATATTTTCTGACGAAAATTTAACGATAGTCGCCGCATGACTCGAAAATAGTCCTTGCAAAATTTCATAAAAATCGGTTGAGAATTGACTGAGAAATCGGCAAAAAACATGCGATACAAGTTAATCTGACGGCGGGTATAGACTAGCTCATTTTAAATTTTGAACATGCTTACAAGTCTAGAATTTTTACGTCTTGTTTTCAAGTCAGTCCAGCCCAGGTTCTGAATGAGAGATGTCACACTGGCTGTTTGTCTATAATTTTGGGTGACAAATCTTGCTGCTGATCTTTGAATTTTTTCTAATTTATCAATATCTTTTTGTTTAAAGGGGTCCCAAACTGCTGAAGAGTATTCTAGATGATCTGACCAGGGAGAAATAGGCAATCTCCCCTAGTTTAGGGGGACATGCCTTCAGGTTCCTCCGAAGGAAGCCCAGAGTGGAAAATGCTTTACTTGTAATTTTGTTAATGTGGGCCTCCCATTCCAAGGTCTCGCTAAGGCAAACACCAGGATATGGCAGGGATAATTTTGTTTGAAAATTATTGATTAGCGATTTCTTCTTCAAGCTGTAATTCCTACTTTATCCTTATCATTCATGTATGAATATTTCGCTAATCAATTTCAAATTTGATTAGCAAATGGCCAAAATTGTGAAGCTTTTCGCTACGCGATCCTGAACAAAATATTCCCTGTATGGTGTTGATGAGACGTTCGCTAGTGTTTCGCCTTCACGGGTGTGCTCAAATTCCAGTTTTTTTTATTTCGGCCTGGACACCCTCAGGACCGAGCATTTCGAGGGGTTGAAACACATCCCTCATCGATCTGCCCAGTCCTGTAACGCAGACGAACCTGTGAGGAGACCGTGGAAGGGAGGTCATTAATATAAGTCAAAAAAAGTAGGGGTCCGAGAACAGTACCCTGGGGCACACCGGACCTCACGCGCGCTGATTCTGAAGAGCTGCCATCAACTGCTACTTTTTGGGTTCTATTGGTCAGAAAATTTTGAATCAAATTAAGAGTTGTTCCCCGAATTCCATAGTGGTCAAGTTTGTGCAAGAGGCGTTGGTGGGGGACAACATCAAAGGCCTTACTAAAATCCAAGACAACAACATCTGTTTGTGTCTTGCTTTCAAAATTTTGAATAAATTCATCAGTTGTAATCAAAAGCTGGCTTTCGCATGAGTGTTTTGATCGAAAGCCATGCTGTACAGGTGTTAAAATGTTGTTTTCCGAAAAAAGGACATAATTTTTTTCCAAATGATGTGTTTGCGTAATCATGGTAATTTGGCACAAACACATGTGAGGGATATCAGCCTGTAGTTTGCCAGAGAGTGCAGATCCCCTTTTTTGAAGACTGGGGCAACAGTAGCCTCTACCCAGTCATCTGGTTATTTGCCACAACTGTAACCTGTGGCTGTGCGACAGTCCTCTGATGGCTTTTCACTGACAGCCCGTTTAAATTTACTCTGTCTACCACAACTGACAAGCAGATATCATATAGATCTAGCTCCTCTAGACCTCCACCAACATAGCCTAGTTCTAGATAGATCTTCATGGCATTCTCCTGGTTTAGGCCCACCAGTTTTTATGCTGTCTCATGAAGGTGTTGTCACCTGGTGACTAGTCTTAAGTATAGTCAGATTCACATTGAATTCATCAACCAGGATTATTGAATTTCTCAGATTTCTCAGTCAATTCTCAACCAATTTTCATGAAATTTTACACACACTATTTTCAATTCATGTCGTGACTTCCCAGAAAGTTTTGATAAGTATTTTAGAAGTTAGACTATTTGACATGTAATAAAATTCTAAGACGAAGCTAACAGGTTTATACCACATGTCAAATGGTCTAGCTTCTGTAATACTTTTTCAGGGTAGTCACGACATAAATGGAAAATAGTGTACACGTGTAAAATTTCATGAAAATTGGTAGCGAATTTTTCAGGGTAGTCACAACATAAATGGAAAATAGTGTACACGTGTAAAATTTCATGAAAATTGGTTGAGAATTAACTGAGAAATTGCCTAAATTCATTCACCACGGTTAATGTGAATCCGACTATAATGTAAAACTATCCATATATCTATACAGTAGTCCCTCAGGATGTGACCCCCTTCAGATCCGACTTCTCCTATTATGCGACTTAAACTTAAACTCGCGAAGTTATTGATTTGGAAAATTAGGCAGGTGTAACAGTCATCATCATGGGGAATAGACGTAAACGCGGTACGCGGCCACGAGACGCCAAACCGATGCCGCCATTGACGATGATGGCCCAGCATTAGAACAACACTGCACCAACGTCTCGCGCCGACCATATTCACAACCACACGTGCATTACGAGAGTGTATACCGTATTTGCCGGCCTATAAGTCGCACTGGAGTATAAGTCGCACTAGGCTCAAGATTAGGCTCAAACCATAGACAGGTCGCACCGGCAGATATGACGCACCAGGCTCAGAGACATGGCTGACGATATTCAAGTGTCAGGTGTCAGTACATTGGCGTTTATAGCAAGAGAAGAGGAGAGAGTCAATGCTATTTAAAAGCCTGGTAGACCGATATTAAAAGTCTATAATAAAAGTGTTAATTATATTGTTCAATGTACGTGAACATAAAATTTAGTAATTTATTTGAAATTATTTCAATGCCATGTATGAAAGACAGACGCCATTGTTTTCTTTTCCACCTCATTAGAGAGCTCCCTCTTCCGTAACTGACCCACACTCACCAGGTGGCGATGTCGATAAAGGGCATTGATTTAGGTTATAACCCAGTGAATACAAATTAATAATAACAACAACTTGTAGCGTATGTGTTTCGGCGATTTCTCAGTCAATTCACAACCGATTTTCATGAAATTTAACAAGGGCTATTATCGAGTCCCCCACCAAACACTGTAAAATTTTCATTGATAAATATTGTATAGTTCAAAAGTTAGACAATCTGGCATGTAATGCAATTCATGGCTTAAAACTGATTTTAACTTAAACAGTTTAATGGGTTTATAGAGGGACGACGTAATTTGAAATTGATGCTACTATATGTTGAATGGTCTAACTTTTGAGCTATAGATTATTTTGTCATGAAAATTTCATGCTATTTGGCGGGGGACCCGATAATGGTACTTGTAAAATTTCATGAAAATCGGTTAAGAATTGACTGAGAAATCGACGAAAAACTTGCGCTACAGGTTAATGTGACTTCCACTATAGGTGTGTTTATGCGTAAATTGTTTGCGATTGTCTCGCCCCCTAGCGAATGCTGACGATACTGACAGGATGCAGAGAAAAATGGCTGACACACAAACGCAATCATAACAAACAGTCAAGATCTTTCACTAAAACATTCTATCTTACCCAATTAATCGTAAATTAAATACATAGTTATAAGCATTATGCATGCTAATCAATAGTCAACTAAATAACATTCCCAAATGGTATTAAAACTGACATACAATGTCCTCAAACGATGATATGACGTTAGCGGTTCATGAACGGCAATCGCATCATTACGTGACGGAGGGTAGAGGCCACTCTAGATTTTTTTTCAGCTGTCCTTGGCCGAGTTGAAAACCATAGAAAGGTCGCACCGGAGCATAAGCCGCACCAGACTTTAAAAGTGGTTTTAATAATAAAAAAGTGAATTCGTTCTTATATATTATACTCCTACTTTTGGCCCATTTCAATGGACTATTAACATTGAAACATTGGATATATATACTCCTGCTTTAGGCCCATTTGAATAGACGCTTAACATTAAAGTGGGCATAAACCAGGAGTATATATATGGGTAAAACCAAAAATTGGGGTAATTTTACATAAAATTAGTGTCCCCACGACTTAAAAGGTCCGCATTTTGAACTAAATATAAACATATTAAAAATAAATTGTTCAACTTCACGTTTTAGAATTATTACTTAATAATGTTTAGATTATTTGTGAACAAAATATATATATATAGGGTTTTATAAGAGCTCTATTCAGGAAACGTAGAAAATGGCATGTCCCCAGAGAAAATTCTACTATTTGAAACTTCACTGTAGAATACAAATACATAATATAACTCTAATAATTACATTTCATGGCTAGACATTGTTCACTTAACCTAATCAATGAGTAAAATTCGACCTAAAATTGATATTGATATATATAATTTTGATGAATATACATGTCCCCACATTTGCACTCTACTCCATTACCATCATTGTAGCATGCTCCATCAAGTGAATAATCATGAGCTAAAATTATATCAAGTGTAGTTTGACACACTGAAGGACCTTATACGAGTTTTTCACCTTGAAAGAATTAATATTGTTGAGTGACAAGTTATTCTAAACAGGTATTATCAAAACGTTAGAAAATATGCTTTTGTTTTTACTATTCTGCTCCTAGCTTTTTAGGTCTAAAAACGAGTTTGTTTTATTCTTGCATGCCTAGAACAGTTGCTATGGGAACTATTTCCACCCGTATGATATATCTTTGAATTATTGCCCATATATTTTCATTATTCTCAAGAATACTTTTAATTTTACTACTCCGTTCCACTCTACTCCATTACCAAGAAAAGGAAACGGAGTAGTGAATTGCCAAATTTTATGCGTTTTATAGTCATAATGATTGATGATTTAGTCTTTTAAAACATGGCTCGTTGTCCCCGTATAAATAGAGCACCCATTTATGATCGATGTTATGATGAGAGAAAATACAGTTTATATTTATGTCGAGCCAAACATTTGGTACTGGAGTTGAGTATTTTTTGGCTTGGTAACGGAGTTGAAATGAGGTTCATCCCTTCAAATTTGTTGTGATGTGTGATGTCAAGCTAAACAACGTAACACCAATTTTGAAATGGTTTGGATTTGGTAACGGAGTAGTAAGTGGAATGTTGCAACTTTTTTAAAATGACGTTTTTGAAGCGAAATTTTTTTTTCTAGTGCAGCCAGGGACTTTTTTATGCTCTATTGGAATCAGTGCACCAAACCCATCAGGTGGTTTTCCTGCTCTTTGATGGTCACCTCACTGCCATTTTCGATGCTACAAAATTCCCCCAATTTTTGTTTTTACCCATATATGCTCCTGTTTTCGGCTCGTTTGAACGGACGTTTACCATTGAAGTGGGCCTAAAGCAGGAGTATATATATACAGTACATGTATATATTCTCCTGGTTTAGGCCCATTTCAATGTTAAACTTCCATTCAAATGGGCCTAAGACAGGAGTAATATATATAGAATCAAGAATATATAATAATCAAGAATGTACCACTCAAATGCTGTAAAATGCAAAAAAAAACAAATGTTCCCTGTGATAAAAACTATACAACGCACAGCGGTAGAAAACATATCCACTTGTAGATCATCATCTTGTCTACATAGGGAAGGTACTTTTTTCTCATTAGCTGATACATCGGAGGGTATAACTTCTCTGTAAGGGGACTACTTTCAGCCGTTTATTCCATCAAAAACTAAGAGTGTCGGACACTGTCTTAGTACGCCAGTTTCTCGCAACAGTGCGCTGCAGTCTCTAATTATGCGGCACATGTTGATAAACAGAGTTGCTGCTGCTCCTGTTGTTGGATGTTATTGTCAGCAGCATCATCAGTCATGAAACCAAAGAGCTCCAACATACCGCTAAGCTGAACCTGTGATGTTCCCTCTCTGACCCTTGCTGATAGATCATAAAATATATATTGTAACTGCTAGTCTCAAATGTTGCCCAGCAAACACGACAGATACGTTGACCAGATGTTATTTTCAATTCTGTGCCAATGTGTTGAAAACGGTGACAGCATTTAAAACAACATCGAGACAATGTTATGAACTTGCCAGGTTGTATCTATATTAATTTTAAAGACTAATATATTTTCCTTAAAACACACTTTTCTATTTAAATATCATTGTAGCTGAAAGAAAAATCTCCCCACAATAGTGATAGGAGTAACTTTATACCATGAAGCAAAAACGTCACAGTATAGTTTCTTATTTAATCGAAAGAGTTTTCCAATGAGCAACATTTTATTCCGTGTAAACATTCATCTAAAATGCCACAATAAGGTCTTCAGCGATGGACCAACATTAAAACAATATAGGCCATTCTCAATTAACACAAAACATTTGTATAGCATTTATTAAATGCGGGACCAACGTCGAAGATGTTGGGTGGACGTTGTATAGATTCTGTACAAATGTTTTCTGTTGACTGGGTTGTCTCGTGCCCGCTGGGTGGTTTCTCTATCCCTCCCCCCAGATCGACATCACCATCCAGCAAACACTGTTGGTTTACCCAGGGAGCACTTCCCTGGCTTACCCAATATGTTTACCAATTTCGTCAATTTTAATCAGTTCACCAAGAAGAGCGTAGGGTATAGACGCTATACTATGCTATATATACCTTTTTTAAGAGATCTAACCAATTGATATCTTTCCGAGTACAAATAAGTTTAATCAAGAATACATACTATTATGTATTCTTGATTTTTTTAAATTATCTCACTCATGTTTTGATCGATTTACTCACAAAAAACCCAGTGCTGCATTGTGTCCGTGTGATCTGGAACAATCACGAAAATAAAAAATATCAGTAATACAATTTTTTCTTTGTTGTCTTATCATAACACTTCGACTTTTCAATATTTGAATAATTCTCTTTTCTGTATTTTAAGTAGTGGTTCAAGCTTGTTTATACGATGCTTCCATGGGTCATGTAGCTCTGATAGTCACAGCGCTACTCGGCAAACATGAGCCATTGACACAATGTTAGTTCAATGTTGGTGCACCTTCTGCGACACTGGCCCAACATTAAACCAACATTGGGTCAGCAGCACGTGTTTGCTGGGAGAAGCGAATCAGAAGACAGCGGGTATCAGCCTGGTTTGATTGTTGGCCAAGTAATGTATGAAAGTTGGCAGATGCCTACCTATTCAAGTCAGAGCTGAAGTCATTCGATATAAGAGTAGGTCATAGTCCCGACATCAGTTTTCCTGTTGTTGCGATATAGCCTTGTATGTGCAGAAAACGACGTATTAGCAATATTCAAGGCAGAGCTGCTCCCATTAAAATGCATTTACCCCCCAGCCAGCACGAGACGCTTTTCCGATATCGGTTCAAAGTTGGGCCAGCGTCCGAGAAGGTGGGACAGCATTGACCCAACGCTGGGACGGAGCTGGCTAGGTAGCTTGTTTTTTTAAAATTTCAGAGGCCTGTAGTGTGTCCTTATTTTTGAATATTTCTGTTTTTTTTATGTTTCGTACAGGTTGATATGTTCAAGCCCTTTATTTCATTAATTTATTTTCTCGAATAATCTCACATGAATTTTGAGCTATGCCTATATAAGCAGTGGGCAGGGGGGAGGGTGCACAAATTAGCAATTTATTAGTGTATTTCAAAAATGATATATCTCGAGAAGTAACAGAGCCTCATAGACTATATCGGGTCAACATTTGTGAAGTTGATCAATACGCCAAGGGAAATTAATTTCTAAATATGGAAGTTTCGTCCAAACTCATTACCCTGGTCCTTTAGTCGCACAAGCTCTAATTATATACAAGTATTCGTATTGTTTTTAAATACTTTTTAAAAGCCCTGTATTCATGGATACTTTTTCAAATATACATTTTGAATACATGTACTATTTCCACAAATCTCATTCAAGAGTACCGGTAAACATCTCCCAATTTAAAAAAAAAATTATTTTCTCTTTTTTTTTAATGGGTATACAAATCAAGGTTGATACGATTTATCATATTTTCTGAGGGCGGAGAGAGTTGTGTGAGGTTCTATAATCATATATCGCTCAATTCTGTTATATTACTTTGACTTCGAGGAGAAATAAATGTTGAGTATTTCCTGCTCACAAGAGACACATAACCATAATGATTTTTATGCGACTTAGTATATCCCGGGGATGTCATCATTTTTTACTAGTGTTAAACGGGCTCCAATCCCCCCAAAACATCTCATGCCCCTTTTTGCTTGCGTAAATCTTCAAAAGAAAGCCCTTTTCCAGGATGATACTTCCCCCAAGGCATCGAGTAGTTTAAATTACTATTTTATTATATTTTAATTAACATTAATTATTAATTACAGTTGGCTAGAATACATTCTATATATATTACTCCTGGTTTAGGCCCATTTTAAGAAACGCTTAACACTGAAATGGGTATACTGTATATATACTCCTGGTTTAGGCCCATTTCAATGTTTAACGTCCATTCAAATGGGCCTAAAGCAGGAGTATAAGCGTCCATTCAAATGGGCCCAAAGCAGGAGTATATATATATATATATATATATATATACTCCTTGTTAGGCCCACTTCAATGTTAAGCGTCCATTCAAATGGGCCTAAAGCAGGAGTATATATACATGTATATACTCCCGGTTTAGGCCCACTTCAATGTTAAGTGTCCATTCAAATGGGTCTAAAACAGGAGTAGTATATAATAAAGAACGAATTTGCATTATAGACACGTAGTTCTAGATTAGTCACCAGGTGACAACACTGCCATGAGACGCCATAAAAATGGGATGCGGTTTACATTGGGTAAAGGGACACCTCCTAATATGGGGATTCCCCTGCAGTGGATCTTCTTGTGACCTCATTTCCGGATAGCTGCACAATTCCATGGCATTTACAAAGAGATCACTGTCGGATATTCTCGAAATTGGCCTCTTCTGATCATCTAAAACAACCAACAATCTGGGAAGGACAATGGCGGTGCGCTTTTATTAAGTGTGCTCCTGTCACTTTCAAAATTTTGTCCAACATTGTCCACTGTATAGCCCTTCACTTTATAACTTGCACCAAGCCCAAACTCTCCAGGTTATTTAACTCATAATCCGTTACTCTGAAGTAAAATAAAAAAATGTCCATTATTTATGATAATAAATTCATTATTTTTTTCAGACCAGAAATTAAAAGGTTGATGCTGATGCTTTGATGTATAAAATCAATTGACAATATGGGACGCATAAAAAGAACTACGGTAAGTATCCGAATTCTTCTAGTTTTTAGAGGGCCTCACCACTTGCCACTATGAGTATGAATTATGATCAATCAGTTGTTAGACTGACTGATAATCTCATTTTATGTTTTCACTGCAAAATGTTGTACTTTTTGTAAGTTAAGAATAAATAATATTTATTTTGTGCTCACAGTTTTAAAAAGATATTATTTATTGAAAATGATTGCAAATTAATTTATAATCATTTTTAAGTTCCAGCGCTCGAAATTGGACTCAATTTCCACTTGTCCAGTCGGACAACTAGCTAAAAAATCGACTAGTCCTCCTCAAAAATATCACTTGTCTTTCCTAATAATTGTCAATCAGGCACTCGTCCAGTAGGACAAGCTCATTGAAAATGAACTTGTCCTTCTCAGATTATTGGTCGTCTCGGACGATCGGAAGAGGCCAATTTCGAGCCCCGAGCTCACAAAATAATTGCAAATGAAATAAATCCTCAATGACTACCAGTCAATGGTGGGTGAATGTCGCCGTCATTAGCCCGACATTGAACTAGCCGCCGCACCTGCAAATTTTACAGCAAAAACTCATTTCTGTGACCAGCGACTTTCTGTCACCAACGACTTTTTTTGTCTGACAGAAGCAAGGTCATTGGTGACAGGATTTACTGTATGTGTTTTCCCACTAATATCTGGGATGTTTTTTCTTTAAAAAAACATCTGATGAACTACTGATCATACTAAAAGCCATCACTGTAGATCAGGGCTTGAAATTGGCCCCGTCCGATCGTCCGTGATGACCAAGAATCTCGGAAGTACAAGTTCATTTTCACTGAGCTTGTCCTACCAGACGAGTGTCTGTGCTTGACAATAATTGGGAAGGACAAGTGATATTTTTGGGACGGACTGGTCAATTTTTAAGCCAGTTGTCCGACAAGTGGAAATTTAGTCCAATTTCAAGCCCTGTAGATCTGGTTATATTCGCGAGGTTTTAATTTTCATCAATTTCGCAGGGAAGACAAATTCACGTATTTATGAATCTCGCGAAAATTATTATTATAATAGTGCTAAGTTCCAAAAAAATGTAAACTCACGAATTCTAATTTTCTTGAAAAATCACAAAATCAAAAATTTACAAAAATTAGATGTTACTGGGCGACTATAGACGCCCACAGCAGGCTGCGCTCAGTTTATTTTGGGCGACAAGCAGTGTGATAATGTGTAGCTCTGCATTTTTATTTGTCATTTTTTACCCCTCAGCCATTATTAAGGCTGTGGGGTAGAGGTGGGCGGTCGGGCGGGCGGTCAGAAATTCAGTTCTTACTAAAAAGTTAACTGATGAATTTTGTTTATTTTTCACAGACATGACCTATGTGCCTGGGCAATTCATCTCATGTATTTTTTTGGCACCAAGCCATAAGCGGCCATTTTCCAAGATGACCGCCTAAAAAGCTTGTGGGCACGATAACTTATGAACAGTTGCTTGGATTTAAATTTAAATTTGGTATGGTTGTTCTCTAGGTATTTCTGATGATCTGATTAACTTTTGGGATGAATTCATTAAAAACAAAATGGCTGCCGCAGCCATTTGAAAAAAAATTGAAATGGTGGTAGTGGGGGTCATTATTTTTCATTATTTCTTGATATTGATGGATAGAGCCTACGGCTGAGGGGTACTGCCATCAATTGATGGCTATTTTTTTGGAATTTCCAAAGTGAGTAGAATTTAACCACTTTCTATATGAATCTTGGAACCATGAATAACAGCAATCCTTGTGGGATTTTTTTTATGTATCCTGCTCAAATTTATTCTGCATGTTGCTGATACATGTACTCAGTTTTCGGACAAATCTATAATGGCTGAAAAATATGTCCAATTTATATCCTTTCTTACGTCGTTAATTTCACTTCACTTATGGGTGCGATACATTAGTTTTACATTTTGGGCAGGATTACAGGATACTGCTGCTAATAACCAGTTCTCAGACATGGCTGCGGGCTATTGTTGAGTGTGTTCTTGTTAATTCATGTTCATTATATAAATTGCAATTTTTTTGAAGGGGGGGGGGGAGTTGGTCAGACAATTTTAGTGTACATGTGGTTAAAACGTAAGAAAAATCTTTATGAATATATTTGTTAACAGCTGTCATTTTGCTTTGTAGTCTAACAAAGATGATAAAGAAGCAGCACAGACTAAAATATCCACCTTCTTCATGGTATGTCAAATGTAGTTATGATCTCCCCAAGATTATTTAAACGAATTTATATTAAATACTATAGACAAGTTTACGCATTTGGTAAACAATTTTTAATTTCAATGGGCATAAGGCCTACTAGTAGGTCAGTCAAAATGTGATTGAATAGTGGTAATGTGAATTTTAAAATATAATGTAACATGTATTTTTACACATCAAATTTTATTTCATTTTGTTGGATATCCAAAATTTGGAATATGTAATGATCAATGATGATTCCTCAGTCTGGAGCTTGTTTTACAACCATCCTGAAGCAGCACTAGTTGTTGTTGTTATAGAAACAATACTGATTTTTGTTTTTTTGGTCAATAAAAAATATCTGTAATTTAAATAATTGTAACTTTTCATTTTAGGGTGGTCAATCTGATCAAGCAAAGCCTTCAAAAAGTTTATTGTTCTCTAGTGTTGGACAAAGTGAAAAATCATCAAATGCAAAACAATCAACCAAAAAACCATTGTCATTTCACAGATCAGAGAATATAGACAGATTACCAACCAATAAATCACAAATACCACAACAAACTAATGTTGGCAAGATAGTAGTTATTGACGATGATGAAGATGATATCATCCCAAACACTCCTGATCAAAAACGCACTAACTCTTTCCACCCAATGTCTAAGAAACATTTTACAACACTGAAAAATCCCACCAATAATGACGAAGGTGACAAATCTAATGTTAAATGTGATAAAGTCAAAGAGAAGTATTCTTCGTCTACTATTATGCGTTCTGCTACTAATGTTGGTGATAAAACAGACATTTCTGCAGCTAAATCAGAATCAGCAGACACGGAAGGTGATGCAAATTCTGAAATAATTCCTCGTACACCTGAAAGTGAACAAAAAGCAAAGAAAAGGCCATATAATAGAAGCTTTATGGGATCTTCTGTAAGTTTTAATTGTAAATTATCAAAGCCGGTTAAAGACAAACCTGCCAAAAACAAAGCAGAGATTAAAAGTTTGGAGGAGAGGCTAAAAGAGAGGGCCAGTAATGAACCTTTAGAAGTGGCTACATTCTGCCCAACCACTGGTGCCATATTGCCTTCTGTTTCTGGATTAGCAGCTACCAAATCTTCTTCTCCTAGTCATACAGATTCCCCTTGCTCTTCGATACATAAAAAACATGGACTGAAGAGAAGATCATCCCATGATGACCCCACACTTTCCAAAAGGGTGAAAGTTATTCCAGACAAATTACAGGAGCCTGATTCTGATATTGAGAATAATAAACCATTGGAATCAGGGATAGAAGAACCTTATGATAAGGCAGACAGTGATGAAAATGTGATTGACGAACAACATCATAATGAATCGAAGAGTGAAATGTGTTTTATATGGAGAAAAAAAAGTATTGTAAATAAAGTGTTACCTACAAATAAAGCGGAAAATGTTGATGATCTCAATGATATATTGCTTGAAATGAAATGTAATGAGAAGACAACAATATCCAAAGATCCTAAATCTAAGCTTTTACCTCAACCCAATAAAAAGTTATTTAATATAGAGGGTGACTGTGATAAGCAGCAAAAGAAAGAAGAGGTTATATCTGTTGATAGTCAGGAGGCAGATTCTGCTTTTGATGATATTATGTGTGAACTGAGACACACGCTGACCCCAAAAATACAACCACAGTCTGAGCAAAAAAGAAGAAGTAGTAATGAAATTATAAATCACCATGAGCAGACGGAGATGAGACAAAACCCAGACACTGTAGCATTGCAGTTAAATTTGTCAACTGGTGAGAGTGATATGGAAACTAATGATGTCGCCCAGGAGGAGAAAAAGAGGAGAACTAGTGATGCAGATCTACGTGATCTGCAGGTTCTACAGCAGCAATTAGAAGAAAGCTTTGGTGAATTCTCGCCAGTAAAACCTACCACGAATTCCCAGTATCACAAGTAGGTCATAAAAATCCCAGCAAGCACGAGGACTTGACCCAGTGCTGTTTCAATATTGGCCGACCGCCTATGGCGCTGGTCCAACATTGAAACAACATTAGGCCAAGTCCTCGTGTTTGCTGGGATGACAACCCATTAAACATCAGGACGTATGTACCTTTATATTCATTCATTCCCTGTGCATCGAGAATTGCAATTCACAACTCACAGTGACTGAAAGGATGATGACATTTGCAGGTAGATAAAGGGTTGAAAGAGACATCTCGGCATTATGCATTATGTCCTTTCTCTGTCGGCCATTGACGACCACGATGTTGTTTGTGGCTTCGCTTTTAACTCGAATTTTTAAAGTTGATTCGTGCTCGCAGCAGTCACTGTGATCGATCAGCGGCTGCAGAGACACGTGCATGTTTAACATGTTTATTGTCATTCATCTTTTTAATACAAATTCAGATCTATTATTTTTGTCCATATGCCAAATCATATGTTTTTTATTATATCTTTGACAGAAAAGAGGTGACGTCTACTCAATTGTCAAATGATGCACCAGTCTTTGCATTTGGACGTCACAAAATACTCAAAATATATGGCACAAGGTAGGATTTATAGAAGAGCTTTACTCGGATATGATAAGTTAACTGTATTGATTATGATAGTTAATTTGTATCAGCGCAGATCCAGTCACATGTGGCGCACTCCCCCTATTCTCACCAAATTATTTTAAAGATGCCCTAGAATTATACACAAAAATACTTTGAAGCAAACCCCTAAACATCCTCCACCCTATTTCTTCAGACCCTGGTCAATTTTATAAATAAAAATGTTTTCTATGGCACCTTTTATGCCTCAGCTAAATTTTGGCAGATGCCTATTGTCGTCATGCAGCGCATCTGTCTGTCTGTCCGCTACTTTTAGTAAAGCACTTTAACTTGTTTTACATTACTTGAATACATGTATACAGTAAAACCTGCTGTGAGCAGCCACTCTTATGGTCAGCCAACCTCCTATGGGAGGCCACTTGACCATTATAGAATTTAATATGTGAATATCTGGAAACATTAGTAATTTGAAATAAATGGTCATGAGATATACCATAATTGCCGGACAATACCCCAAATCAGTAAATACCGCACAGTAGGTCTAAATAGGCCTTTTTTGATGCTCAAGGCATACATCGCGCTCTAACTAAATACTGCAAATTTGTGAGTTAATGTGCCAATGCAGCGAAACTGAGACGCTGTAGTTGCGTAATATGTGTTATTTGCTTATTCTAACAGTGCAATAGCAAGGTGGATTTATGACTGTAAGAGTCTTAGAGGTGGGTTTATTTTTTTAAATATTCCCAAACAATGGACCGTAGTTGAGCCAATGTTGTGCCAGCATTTCATGTTATGGTCTGCAGAGTCCCCAATGGCACGTGGGATAATCAACACAATAGCGTGATTAATGTATCTGCACGTATGTCATAAGTAACAAGTCAATCCCATCCCAGCATTGAGCCAACATATGATCACGTGTGTTCACAGCTTTCCGTGGCTTATTTATTTATTCAACCTCCAAAGTTGAAGACAGTATACATACATATTAGATTAGATGTACACATTTAAAATATGTAAATGCAATACGAGAATGTTACAGTGTTAACGACATGATCCATTACAACAACACAAAGTGCTGGTCTAATGCTGGATCACTGTTGGACCACTGTCGCCTGTTATTAAGCCAGCATTGAGCTTAACATTCCCGCTTACATATAGCTTGTTTGCATACGAGGATCATTTAGATTGGAGAAGTGGGTCAGAGTGCTCAGTTCCTGAGCAGATTCACTGCTTTCTTCACAGCCCAATGTCAGTGATTACCGCCAGTCATATTAAATCACTTGCAGTTTAAAAGCTGCTGTGGGGCTCCACCGTAAGACATGATGTGAATTGTGTTAGTGGGTGACGTGTTGAGTTGTGTCGGAATAACTGCTCAGCGTGTCAGTTCTCATTCAACAGGTAATCCTTCCAACTGAGAGTAAGAGTGATACTGTAAGTGACGTGACATAACTAATAATCTCCTCTTATGGTATTACACCTATGTTAAAGAGCTGTGACAAAACTACGGACGTTTCTCGTTAATCAGAGCCATACATATCGCACACCTGTTGTATATCACGCTGACAGTAAAGTGAAAAAAACAGTAGCGTGGTATACATCACCATTTACGGTATTAGAGTAATTTTAAACTGGTAGTCTACTAGTACACAGGTATTTTGCAAATGATTTCCACTTTTAAACGATGATAAGGGCCTAGTTTGGTATTCATTAGTGTTTCCATATCTGGACAAATTTTGATGAAGCTTAAAAATAAATCTTTCAATGTGTAGGCCTACATGAATTAGTATTAAATTGAATATACTGTTTATTTTACTATTTTTATTGTAGTGAGAAAGAATTGTTAGTCTCTTCTGAGATAAATGGACAAGAGAAACAGATTATACTTGAAGGTTCCTGGTAGGTGCATTATTTGGCTGAGAGGCTATAGTTGTCATGTGGCGTATCACGCTGTCCATCCAACTGCATTAGCAAGTAGTTATTAACCCTTATCCTGCTGATCACAACTATTGTCGTTTTAAATCTGTTTTATAAGTTGAATAACCCGGTGATGCTTTGTTCTTAATTAAACAAATATGAGTAATTTTCAGAAAATTTGACTAAATTAACTTACAAGATAAGGGTTAATGTGTCATTGATCTAGTGTCTCTCATAAAAAAATCATATTTAAAAATATAAAATATATATAATTTGCAATTGTCGATCACTCATGTAAACATTAGGCTGGGCAGATGTTATATTCACAAAAACAAACAAATTTTTTTTCAGGTCAGATGTTCATGTTGGCGTCGGTGATATTGTGCATGTTTTGAGTGAATTTGATGAGAATGGAGTGTGCAGAATTACAGATACTGATGGGTTCCTTGTTGTTAATCCTGATTTACTTATATCAGGAACATCTGTGGTTTCTGGTGTCTACTGTATGAGAAGGTGAGGTACCAAACATGTACATGTGGCTGTACCCATTTCTACATAAAGTTGGGGGAATTTCAGCTACTTACATGTAGGTGTTGCACCCAAAATGTGACCCTGTCCAAAGTGATCTGCAGCTTATTTGTGAGGTATGGTAACATTTTGTCCTTGCTCACCAGATATTTATGGACACCCCTGTCTGTCCTAAAATGGTCCCTTTAGCCATACCTTGTCAGACTTGTCTACAACTCACTAGTCCGAGGTTGGACCCAACCGCATAGGTGAGTTTCAGAGCTGGACAGCATGGCAAAACATGTGGTTTTGTATACTGGTAGTCAGACCAACAATTTAATGAAATATACGAGGGTAACCCTATTCAAATGATAAATACCCCTAAAAAAAATTTAGCCTCACGTTAAAGCATTATGTGTATTCCAATAAGATCGATCCTCCGCACACCTGATTATTCAAGGACAATTTTAGGAATGGCAATAATTACAGACTCTGTATCGCGTAGGCCTATAGATTCTGCTCTTACAGACTACAACTCACAGGCTACAGCAGGGCTGGAAATTAACCTTTTTGTCTTAAAGCCAGTCGGGACGGTAGCGAAATAAATCAACATGCTCAAAATGTGAAAAACCTTCTTTTTTTTGCAATATGAGAAAAACTGCTCATGTGCACGTCTGTTTGTTTATGCAAAATGCAAGCCCCCTCGATCATCATCATTGCTGTGTGTCTTGATTACATTCCGCTAACAATATGCTAAAATATACCATAATT
Source organism: Flabesymbios commensalis (assembly GCA_964017125.1). Lineage (NCBI taxonomy): Eukaryota > Metazoa > Annelida > Polychaeta > Terebellida > Flabelligeridae > Flabesymbios > Flabesymbios commensalis. Next base: position 55,165,244 of record OZ024903.1, read on the forward strand.
GTTATTCTTCTTCTATATTTCTACCAGCCATTCGGGCTGGTCCTTAAACAACATTCACAGACCCGAGGGTACATTCACATGCCATTGGCTGGCGGGCCGGTGCTAATTTCCAGCCCTGGGTCATATCTAGCCCAAAATAGCTTGAGACACGAAAAACCATGTTTATGGAGTATATCTCAGAAATTCATGAGGGGATTACTTTCCTATCGCAACAAACACATCACTTTATTTACTTTAATATTGCTGATATTTGGCAAACCGTGCTAGATAGCTACACCATTACTATAAAGCGAAAAGTGTCATGTTTCAGGGAGGGATGTGACCTAAAACATTTCAGCTCCAGCAAATTCAAAAGGCAGACTTTTGGCCATTATTGACTTAAATATGCATAATATCTGGGAAACCGTGCCAAATACATGGACTGTTAGATACATGTACAGTATAATCCCGTTATAACGCGGTAGTTGGGGTCTAAAAAACGGGACCGCTATATACGTGAATCGCGCTATAGCTGGACGACCATTCTACCGCTGATGGTCAATACATTAGGTCAAAATGACACGCTATACGTGGCAGTGGTAGATGCTATGTGCTAGATATAGCACTGTATTTATTACAAATGGACGGAAAAAATAATGAATTGGGAATATACAATATTTAATTCATCATTTATTGGCAAAATTAATTCAATAAATAAACTCTGTACAATATTTTGAAGCGATGCTGTCTGTTTCGTGGTCAAAGCAAATATACCAGTTCGATTGAAAATTCACTTTTATATAACACTGCCCAGGTGGCTAGTCATTCAGTCTGTTTTTCTAGTTGAATGCAATTAGAACCTTTTGGCTACTGGTGAGATATGATGACATCTTGAGCTCCGTGAAATCACTCCATGTGTCGTTAACAGATTGAAGTGCGACTTTAAGCATGAATGAAAGGTGTAAGGGATCTACACCGACCCTGTGAATGCTACGGGATCACACAAGGCGTGATTAGGCTTTTTTTTATAACAAAAACGCTCTTCTGTTTCATGCAAAAAATGAGGTGTATATAAAACTAAGCCACCACTGGCCCAAATTGAAAATGTTATGCCAGCGTAGACGTAACAATTAGAAAACTGTTTAACATGTATGAATGTGGACTATATCACTGATTATTCCCGCGTGCATGGACAAAACTTCGCAAAAATCTCACGGGCATCAAGGTGTTATGCGAGATAGGGACGGGCTGAGCTCTCCTCCCACCAAATCAACGCTTTGGAACAGTTTGATTGACAGGTATTATGAGAGGGTGGGCTTTGTATCGTATATTCACGATTCGACAAGATCTGCTAGAATTATATTGTTTCCCATACTGTACATTATTCTTGAGGTCACAATAGATATAGGTATAGTATAGCATCATCGCGTGACTATAGCACACCGCTGTTTCAATGCTGGATCAACATCGTGATTGCCCATTGCCAACCACTGCTCTAGCGCTAAATGGTATACCCTCTCGGAATAAAGTTTATTTTATTTGAGAGGGTGGCCTGGCATTGTGCCTACCGGTAATCACCTGCCTTTTGTATACAGAGTAAAGAATAGGCTGTAAATGTTGCATAATGTGCCGTCACAATTGGAGACCTGTTAAGCTCCAGTATTGTTAATTTACACAGACGGCCAGACAGTTATTGTGCCAGCGGTGATTAATGAGAGTAAGATGTACCTAATAAATGTGTTACATACACGCAACAAATTGGTATTGTCCTCCTTGCTGTGATCTTGCACAAGCATAACAGCGCACAGGTGAGTTGTTGGACAGGAACAATCATCAACACTGATCAAAAGATCTACGTGTCATTCCTAAATTAGGCTATTGGCGCTAAATAGTCCCCTTTGTTTAAATGAGCATATACCAGACGTTACTATTTGACGATGGTTCATAACAGTATCATCACTCAGAACTCAGAATCATTTATTCGCCTCTTCCATACCGCGGTAACTGTATCACTTTATACCGCAGCTTAGGCCTAACAGTATCATCAGAACTCAGAATCATGTATTCACCTCTTTTAAATTTATACCGCGGTAACTGGATCACCATATACTGCGGTATAGGCCTAACAGTATCAGCAGAACTCAGAATAATTTATTCACCTCTTTTAAATTTATACCGCTGTACCTTGATCACCATATACCGCGGTATATGCCTAAGAGTATCATCAGAACTCAGAATCTTTTACTGAATGCACACGTGCCTGGTCAGCACAGCGTCACGTGAACGTGAATGGGCGCTGTTTCAACCAGACTGTGGTGATCAAGAATAAGAAATACGCACTATTAGTCAAATTTCACCCTGAAAAAAACGGGGTCCATGCGCGGACCGCGTTATAACCGATATCGCGGTGTAACGATTCCCGCTATAACGGGATTCTACTGTACTATAAAACAAAATACGAGACTTCATGAAAGGATGCACCTCGAGAACGTCAATCAAATTCTTAATGGCCGACCATTATTAAATTTAACATGCCTGAGTAAAATGTCAGAGTTCAGGGACAGATGCACCCAAGAGGGTGGGGCAGGGGACTACTATGGCCTCTTGTTTGTTTTATGTCTAAAGATTTGAAAAATATAATTAGTTATTCCTCAAAGTATGATACATGTACTTAATTTTGTTGTTGTTTATTTTTAGAGCTGTGCTTAATGAAAAATTTAAGGTAAGATTATTTCTATTATTGAATATTTTTATTTTTGCAATATTGTTTCTATGGGTATTATTTTGTTTCCTTGATGATGAAAAAATAAATGCTGTAATTGTAATTGTTGTAAGTTACTGTACTATATAGACTCAAACAGTCTGATCAATGAAATAAACTAGATGTCGCACAAAAGTTGATATAAATATGCTGACATAGAATTGTAACAAGATCAATTTGATTACTTAGTACACTACCCAATCAATGAGTGTAAGATGTAACCGATTTTGTTTCATATTTTAACTCTAGCTGCACAAATAAATGATTAGTTATCCTTCTTGATGTACAACATAAATCTTATATCAATGTTGGATGTTTCATATATTGCAGGGCATAGATTCCAGAAATATCCACATGTTACAGGGTAGTATCATTCATCTCTTCTTTCAGAAGGTAAGATATATTTGTTATCTGTGAATACTAATATTGCTCACTCTTGCAGTGTGTCAATTCCATTTTCTCTTACTAAGCAATGTAACGTGAGTAATCTAGATAATTGAGGTTGTGTAGGAAATACTTTCAAGTGCCGAATACGTACCGGTACGTTTATATTTCTAGCGTGGATATCCTCCCGGTAAGGGCTTATTACAAACGGTAAGTTTATTGGTTTTGTCACAGGCCAATTTGCAGTTTTCTTGCTTTTCATTCTCACATTGCAAGTTTTTTTTTTGTGTACATTTTTTGGCTAAATCAAGCAGAAATGTTTTAGATTTACACAAATTATACAAAATTGTTACTATGTATACAGGCCGCGGATTGCGCCATTAGCGCACAATTTGCCCAATTGCCGCACTGCTGCCTGGTTTTTGTTCGTGTGGACCATGTTCTGTTCTGTTATAATAGTCAGAAGTCTGAAATCCAATGGAGTATCAGGCTGTAGGCTGTAGGCTGCAGACCTACAGGTGTGTTTTGAAGGCTGGCAGGCTGATAGACCTACACAGTTTATTACAGACCTGTACTGATCTACAGTATAAATTAGCAGATCTGCTATCCATTCTTGGCCATGTCATTCGTTTCCAGTGGACTGTTTTTCTAACTTTGATTGAATGGCAAATGTAGCAGGGGGTAGAGCTATTTACTGGTCAACATTAAAAATGTCCCAGTATTTAAAATTGTTGATAGTTGAATGTGTGCTCTAGGCCAAGATTTACCGCTTAGTAAATCTTCGAGACACATCTCAACTCTTTATAATAATAACTGATATTCTTCTTCTGCAACAAAAAAATTCTCACAGCTTTGGAATTTCACAAAAATGAGAAGGGGTACTTTCACCTTCAACCGGCTTCCCCTAGCGCCCAAGTGCATTTGGGCTGAGTATGTCAAATGGTGGCTACTACAATTTCAATACTGGTAGCCACTTGGCTACTATTTCTTTTAATCATTTAATGAGCCCTGGGGGGGGGGGGGTATTTTAGTATTGGCCCATAATTTTATATGGTGGCCCCTATTTTCGACAAAGTATAGGCAACATGGCTCCTTCTTTTGTCATTCTGTATTGAGCACTGGGTTAACTTTTTTCTACATTAAGCTAATGAATTTTCCTTTGACATGTAATACTGTTATAGTGATAGCACCAAATAATAATCGCAATTTTGTGAAAATATGCGTTCTTTTGTCATACAATTTATACCGGTAATTTTACAGTTGTCCGGTAGGTACTTTTATTCCGGTAGGTACTTTTATTGAATTTGGGAGATCTTTCTGATAGGTATTTATATTCGGGTAGGTATGATTATTCGGCACTTGAGAGTAGAATTATGTCTCCAATATATTTTATTTGATTTCCACAATGTCATTGTCAAATTTAACCATTCCCTTATCAAAGACCCACAGGTGGAAAAACAGCTCTCACTAATACTGTAGGTGTAATGTATTGATTTTAAAACCTGAATATCCAAACATGATAATAAAATCATCAAACAATATTATGAGAGTGGGCTATATGCTATGACATCAAAAGTGGAGGCATGTATTGTGTTTATTATCAAAATGTATACTAATTTATTATTAACTATTTAAATTATGATTATTTATTACATTAATTATTAACTATTACATTTTACACAGTTATATTATTTTGATTAATCCATTTGAAAATGTGCCACCTATTTTCTCCCATAAATACTTAAGATGACAAACAAATCTATCTAAAAATGCCTATCTAACTATTATTGCATAATTATGTTGTAGCACATGTCACGACTGCTCCTTTTTTCGTAAATAGGTAGTTCAACAGCAGGCATACACAACAGAAAAGATGAAAATCATTGCTGAGAAAGTTCTAACTGATAGTAATTTTCTTCATGAGATGTAGGTTATTAGGTACAGATATCAGATGCTTCAAATCAAGTTTATTATTTTTAATTAAATCTTGCCTACTAGTACATTGTATTCCAGCGATTTTCACTCTTTATGTCTCCAGCTGATAAATTATCTATCAAGTAGCATGAGATGTACCATAATGCACAGACATCACATCTAGCAGGTGCAAATCACTTGATCCTGTTTACAAAAATATGTTCACCCTGCACACATCCAATGGTTACTGGCCACTAGAAGTTGTGTGTCATGGCAGCAAGATTATGATTTAATCATAATCTTGCTGCCATGACACACAACTTCTAGTGGCCATTATAAAAAGTACTGCTTTAAGAGTTAAGCACATCAGTAAATAAAAGGGGTGAACCAGAAAACTAATGTTTTTTTTAGGTATGCACTTGGTGTGTCAGAAGGCAAAATAATGGAAGAGGTTCTGAAATTTCTACCGACAACAAAACACTTTCTTGAAAAACATGTACCTCCCAAGCAACACACTTTTGGTCATAAAAGGTATGCAAATTTCTTCATCATTTTCTCTATGACATTTAGTAGTTTAAATTATCATAACATTTTTATTTCTATGGGCAGTGTATTATCAAACAATTTCAATGTGACCTACATGTTTATATGTCTTGTTCATATTTTATTTCAGAGCAGCCAAAGATGACTTTGTTATAACTAATGTGGCTGATATAGAAGAAAATATCTGGTCTCCCAGATATGGAATTAAGGGGAAAATTGATATGACTGTAGAAATCAAGGTCGGTTGAATTTACCATCTCCAAACATTACTGGTGATCACCTTTTCCATCATTATTTTATGATATTCATTATTCAATGTCAGTCAGTGGATGTTCACCATATTTCATAGTTAGTTTATAAAGAGAAAAATAAGTATCTGTTAATGTTTACCATTTTTCCAATGAGTGTAAATTGTTTTATATCTATTTATTCTAGAACGAGATAAAGAGTGAATTGCTCTACAATATTTGGAATAATTATAATATGATTCAATAAATTTATTGCAACTGAGTTATAAAACAATCTTGAAATAATAATGCAATGACAAAACAGATTTTTCAATAATAATTTGCAAAATCTTGTGCAGCCATAGGAAATTAAATAGCACTAGCAATTTCACAGTAGATACCATATGTGGAGCCATTATTGGCAATGTCAAATAATTAATGTCCTACAAATTATTTAAATACAAGTTACTCTCATCTCCTGGCCAGAAATTCGGGTTAACTAGCCAAAATGAACCTACACCCTTTGTTTTTCAAATCAGTCATTAATAAACAAGGTGACGCCATGCCTTGATAATATTTTAATCATTAATAATCAATATTTAAGCAGTAGAGAAAATAGTCATTTAGCAGACCACTTCACATTGATAAATCTACAACTTGTTGTAAGACCACTTATTGGGTAAAGGATTAATATGATTGTATCTGTTGATATTTTTTATCTTTTTGTTTCCATGATGTTGTTGACTTCTGTGTAGAAGAGTGATGATAAGAATGGCAAAAACCGTCAGATCATGCCTCTTGAATTAAAGACTGGTAGGCCATCCCATTCTATAGAACATAAAGGACAGGTACTGTGCATACTGTTATAGCTGATCATGTCCTATTTAATTAGCATCCCCTTCAGGGTGAATACTCCCAGGTTTCGCATTGGACATATGTCAATCAGTCTGTTTGCTTTTCCTTGTATTAACATGATTGACTCAGGTTTTTTATTTAAATGCTCTGAAACTTGGTCGATGTATTCACCCTACAAACCTGCTGGATGAGTTTAAAAATGGCACTGATCAGATTTAGAGACAATAGGTTTTTCCTTGCAAGAGCAATTGTCTTGCAGATTTTAATTCCAATGTTCTGACACATGGCGCATGTTCACACTCTATAAACTCACCTGGCGAGTATGAAAATTACACTGATCAGATTTGGTCAACTTGAGACCAGTGTGTCGACTTTAATTTCATGCAGGGCTTTCATTTTTTTTGAAAACCAGTAAAATAATTGCTAAATTGTACACTCCCTCTGCAGTGTGAAGGCTTTGCATATTTGTGCACTTTCAATGTCCTGAGATAAAAAACAGGTAACCTGCCATGTTTCATTGACAGTAGCAGCTGTCAGGGGTAAAAGAGTTTTGTCCTCTAGACAGAATCCTGTCCTGGGAATTTCAGAAAGCACATTTTTTTCTCAGATACATGTAAGTGTAAATCCAATGAGAAAAAAATTAAGCATTGGGGGGGGGGGTGGTGGGCATTGTCGGTGGAAAATAGTCTTTCAGTTTTTCTCACTTTGACACCTGGCCTGCAGACTGGACTGTCATCATCTTATGAAAAATTGCCACATTTCTATGGCATGACTTGACTTTGGATTTTGATGGTAAGCAGAATATGAATGGCAGATCTATCAATTGAATGCCTTCCACACATGGTATATGGCTGGCCTCATCAAAGGGAGGGAAGGGAGGTGAAAAGTCGCTGATTAGTTAAAAATGAATTTTATTTTTTATGTTTATTGAGTAATTTGATGAACATGTTATCAAGCATTGTTTATGTTGTTTTGTGATGAGAATTGTTCAATGGATTGTTGAAAGGAAGCCTCATTTGTGGCCTTAAACCTGGAAATAGCCTTGAATTTGTTATCACTTTAACGCCTATGGACCCTCTGCTTGATAAAATGAGAATGTAAATTATTTAACATGCCATAATATGATAGTGTGGACCCGGCAAACAAAAGACATTAAACCAATATTTTGTCAATGCTGGTCCGCCGTCTACCACCTCGGTCCAACATTGACCAAACATTGGTTCAATGTCCCGCGTTTGCTGGGTATGATTTTGTAACGTGTGTTTTCAGGTGACACTTTACAGTATGATGTTGAGTGACAGGCGTCAGGATCCTGAGGCCGGTCTGCTGCTCTACCTCAAAGATGGCTCACTCACGAGGGTGCCCGCTAATTATCAGAACAAAAGAGGTCTGCTATAAACTGAACAAATAATTTGCTGCAAAATATGTCACATAATATTTTCTTTGAGCATCCCTCCACTGGTGTATGTTAACCCTAAGAGCACCGATGTCAACTGCAGTAGATATTCTGTGTTTTTATAAGCACCTGTATAACCCCTGATAACGAGTTGTACACAGTAATATATGCCTCCAATCTTGAAACACTCATATATATTGGGACTTAAATTTCACAAATAACATAAATTTTCAGTCACTCGAAGTTGTGTATCACAACGTCAATTGACTAAAAATTTTAATTGAATAGTTCAGTGATGTAAGGGCTAATATTCTATTCTTGTTTTCTGCCAACTACCATATTCTATAATTGCGCATGATTATACTTCCTTGTTTTTTGTACTTTCTTGTTGTTATTTGTTTTTAGCTCCCGCAGTCACCGTAGGTGAGACGGAGGGAGCTATGGATTCCGCCTCCGTTCTGATTTTTACCTCTTCTTTTGCCTATAACTGTAAAAAAATAAGCTAGGATAACAAATTTTGGTATGTGGGTTACTTTCAGGTGGATAATGGACAGGTTAAAATATTTTTAATCTGAATTCAATACGCAAGGTCGCAGAGGAGAAAATGATGATGTTACGCTATTGGGCCATTGGGCCGTCCGTGAACATTTCGTTTCCGGAGCATATCTCTGAAAGTTTGTGTCCGATTGTCTTCAAAATTTACACACAACACTTCTAGGGGGTCTAGTTGTGCCTTTTGGGGTATATGAACTTTGACCTACTTTTGTTTCAGAGCTATGACCTATTTAGACGTTTTGGCGCACACTCCGTTTCCGGAGCAGATCTCGAAAAGTACTCTGCCGATTACAGTCATATTGCACATATGTTTTCTAAGGTCCCTAGTTGTGCCTTTTCAGGTTTTTGGACCTTGGCCTTGAAGATGACCCGTCATTTTGACCTAATGTATAACATCGGTAAATCCGACTGAAATATTTTGCTGAATATCATAAAAACCGCTCAAGATAGCTACACCATTACTATAAAACAAATTGTAAGGTTTCAGGTGAGGATGCATCTTGAAAAATTTCAAGTCGATAAACTTCAAAATGGCCGCCTTTCAGCCATTATTCACCTCGACGGGCCTAATATTGCGGAATATCTTGAAAACCGCTTGATATAGCTACACCATTACTATAAAACAAATTGTAAGGTTTCAGGAGAGGATGCATCTTGAAAAAATTTCAAGTTCATAAAATTCAAAATGGCCGCTTATCGGCCATTATTCACCTCGACAGGCCTCATATTGCGGAATATCATGAAAACCGCTTGATATAGCTACACCATTACTATAAAACAAATTGTAAGGTTTCATGAGAAGATGCATTTTGAAAAATTGCAACTTGATCAAATTCAAAATGGCCGCCTATCGGCCATTATTCACCTCGACAGGCCTGATATTGGGTTAACCGTGCCAGATAGCTAAACCATTACAAAATGTGAGACCGTGCTAGATAACTAAACCATGACAAAATGTGAGATTCCAGGAAAAAAATTAGACTTGATCAAATTTAAAATGTTTCAGCCATTATATACTTTCACATGGCCGTTATTTGGTAAACCGTGCCAGATGGCTAGACCATTACTATAAAACTAAATGTGAGATTTCAGGAGAAGATGCATCTTAAAAAATTTCGACTCGATCAAATTCAAAATGGCCGCTTATCGGCCATTATTCACTTTTACATGGCCGATATTTGGTAAACCGTGCTAGATGGCTAGACCATTACTATAAAACGAAATGTGAGATTTCAGATGAGGATGCATCTTGAAAAATTTTTGACTCGATCAAATTCAAAATGGCCGCCTTTTTGGCCTTTATTCATTTCCACATGGCCGATATTTGGTAAATCGTGCTAGATGGCTGGACCATTACTATAAAACAAAATGTGAGTTTTCGGGGGAGGATGCACCCTGAAAATTTTTAACTCTATCAAATTAAAAATGGCCGACGATCGGCATTATTTACCTCGATAGGCCTGATATCAGATAAACTGTGCTTGATAGCTAGACCATTACTATAAACAAAAAAAATCTGACGTTTCCGGAGAGGATGCCTTTTAAAAACTCAATCAAATTCAAAATGGCTGGCTATCAGCCTCTATTTACTTTCACATTGCTGATATTTGTTAAGCCGTGTTAGATAGCTAGACCATTACTATAAAACAAAATGTGAGATTTCAGGAGAGGATGCATCCTAAAAATTTTCAACCTGATCAAATTCGAAATGGCCGCCTTTAAGCCATTTTTCACTTTCACATGGCAGTTATTTGGTAAACCGTGCCAGATGGCTAGTCCATTACTATAAAACAAAATGTGAGATTTCAGGAGAGGATGCATCTTGAAAAATTTAGACTCGATCAAATTTAAAATGGCCGCCTATCGGCCATTATTTACTTTCACATGGCCTATATTTGGTAAACCGTGTTAGATGGCTAGACCATTACTATAGAACGAAATGTGAGATTTCAGGTGAGGATGCATTTTGAAAAATTTCGACTCGTTCAAATTCAAAATGGCCGCCTATCAGCCATTATTCATTTTCACATGGCAGATATTTGATAAAATGTGCTAGATGGCTAGATGCTAGTCCATTACTATAAAACAAAATGTGAGATTTCGGGGGAGGATGCACCCTGAAATTTTTTAACTAGTTTATATCGAATTCAAAATGACCGTAAATCAGCTATTATTTACCTCGATCAGCCTGATATCGGGTAAACCGTGCCAGATAGGTAGACCATTACTGAGATATTGATTAGAATCATTAATGGAGGTTTGCAATCTCTGACAGACTGTCTAGTGTCTTACTTTTAGACTGAGCCTCTTAGACCTAGTTGTTTTGTGTCTTGATTTTTGACCTAGCCTAGGACTATATTAACCCTACACAAATCTGCTGCAATCAAATTCTAATTCGGAGCGGGAGCTCCTGGACTTATGAAGTCTTGTTATATTATCATCTTGTATTAAAATTGTGGTCTGTCATTTAAAGAAGAGCTCTGTATTGCTATATATATGCACCATGAAATTTTTTATATTTTTTACCACTGTATGATACCAGTGAGAATTTTGTTTCAGGGCTGATACAGCTAAGGAATGAGCTGACACATTACGTTAAGTCCAGTACGAGGGTACTGAACCCAGATGACTTGCATAATGATGAGTCACACAACAGTCTGGATCCTCCTCTCTTCCACCCACTGCCACATCCCATTAACAGTCACCGCTCATGTTCTAATTGTCCTCATCTCCTCAACTGTACTGCTTACCAAAGGTTTGTTTAACCAGCAAGATTAGACTTTTATCACCAGCCCAGTAGGGGAAGGGGGATTCTAGTCATGCCAGCTTTCGTGACACTTGCGTGTGGGTGCAAAAACTCAAAAACTATTAGGCATAAATTAGTAAAACACATACCCGACAACATGGACTACTGCAAGAGATGCTACTGAAATTCAAAATGGCCGCCACTGGTCTGCTTACAATTATTTGTGGGCGCAAAAAAATAATTAAACTTTACCATCAGATTCCCAACAAAATAGAGATGTGCAAGTGATTTTTAAAACATGCTACCTAAATTCAAAATGGTGCCATGGGGCGACTTAATAGTTTGTTGCAGCCAAAAAACAATCAAGAACTTGTTTTAACAACAAATTATTATAATTTAAAAAATCACATACCTCACAAATTTATCATTGATTTTCTCAAAATTTTACAGAAATTCAGCTTCATTATTTTTCAGGTCTTCAGGCCTCATTTTCAATAATGAATTACATTGTCTGGTATCAGATAATTAACTGCTCCATTCAGGTGGATGCTTACTGTTAAGTCTTGTCCGTCTTTGGAATTGGGCTTTATGGTTGCTGTTGGACAGGTTAAAATAATTTTTCTATCTTTCCTTTCGGGGCAACATCAAATGTCAACTTCATAAAAATAAATATGGCTGACAGGTGATCTGAAAAGCTGTACACATAACAGCCTGAGTCACATACACCATAGTAACCTAATGTGTTTAATACCATGTCATGGTTAAAAATAAATATTTTGATTTGAACTCTTATGATTTGAACCCTCAAGTCTTCCAACTGCAAAATTAAAATTTCTATTCGAGGCGGGAGTGCTTGAACTTCTGTGGTCTTGTTTCTTTATCAATGGCAGTGAACCTTGTAAATAAATCTGACAAATGTAGAAGTCCACTTTGAATTTCGACCGGACTAGGTGATAGAAGACAAGCTATCTTTTGATTTATGTCACAATTCTTAGATTGCTCAAAAATTCCAATTTTTATCTGCCAGTACTATAAATTTGATACCTTTGGGGATTTATTCTGATGAACATTTACGCCTTCACCATGATGTTGCTCGTATATAAATGCTGGAGGGTATACTTCAATTTTTAACATTCTGTGCAAAAACTACAAATTTGGTAGATCAGAATATATTGATTCTAATTGTACATACTGTAATGAATTTTTACTTACTTGAAGTTAAGTTGTGAATACTACTTCAAGTGGATAATTTTATTTTATCTAATCGAGTACTTTGAGAAATAACTGATTATTAATCAAGAATTTCATGGATATATTTAATATGGTGAGGATTTATGATTCTAGGACAATGGAGAATCTAGTCCTCCCAAGTCACCATGACATGAACAGTCTGATTCCTGAAGCTTTATCCCATCTATCTGAAGATCACTTGAAATATTTTTCTCGTTGGTGCTCAATGTTACACCTTGAACAATCCGCTGATAATGACAGAGGTTCAGGTATCAGTGCTATCTGGTGTAAGACAGCTAATGAAAGGTATACATTTTTATTCATAGCTTGTTTTCTGCTGGATGTTTAAATATCATCTGACTAACTCAACTGACCTCCTTACCCAATAGATAATTTCAAGCCTGAATTTGATGCTAAGACAAACAGTTCTCAATTCACTCTTGTATTTTGAACATAAACATAAAATTATACGATCACCAAAAGATATAAAAATACATACAAAAAAAGTAGTCACTTATGATGCTTGTGTTATATGTTTCTGCTTGATTGACTCCATTATTTCTTATGAACATTATGTCTTGAGAACTGCTAGTTCCTAACCTCGTGATTTTGTGTATACATGCTGCTTATGTACATGTATTCACTTACATGTGTGGCTGCAGTTTTGGTATTTAGAAAATTATATTTACCTGTATGAGTTTAATACATTTCTACAGTCACCAGCAAGAGTCACCAGCTAGAGATTTCCATAAACACTTTTTAGATAGGAATATTTTTGCTTTCTTTTTCAATTTCCTTTCCCTATGGTTATATATGAATAGGGAGAAAATGGGAGAATGTTTTGCAAGTATGGTTCTTGTCCCAGAAGAATGTTCTACTGTTAGTGGAGAAGAGGACAAGTTTTTTCAGACTTTCAAAAAGAAACGGGACAGTGTTACGTAAATATTTCTTAGCCACATCTAATATTTTCTATTTTTTTTTTTTGAAAATTCACTAATATTATACAGTTATCATGGCGATTTTGTTTTTATTTCCAGTGGCAGCTTACTGAATGTTGGATTGACAAAGAGTGATTATGTAGCTGTGAGTGCACAGGATCGACCACTTATTGCTTTATGTACAGGATTTCTACATGAAGTTACAACGACTAAAATAACTTTACTCACAGATAGGTATTAAGGCTGAGTATTTAATTCAGATTGATTTCATTTGAGACCTTTTCTAATCAGTGAAAAAGAAAAAACAACAAATATAATAGGGTTTACTGTTACTTCTCACCCCCTCCCACCAAAGGCTCCAATGATACTAATGCTGAATACTAATGCTGTTCAAACAAATCCAGATTTGTCAACAGAACAATACCAAAATTGACAAAATCTTTGCTGTCAATGATGATGTTCTATGAAATTAGGTCAGGACCATTAAGTTAGAACCATGAACCCTTTGATATAAATTAAACTATTTTTCAGAAAAAAATGATTTGATCCATCTAATCGCAAAATAGTATTTTAGTTAGTCATGATGCCAGATTTCCAATTTACATGGTGTTGAGAGAATATAAAAATGGCACACACACAGATTTCTCACAATATGTCAGCTATCCATGCTGATTATCACTAAGCGCTTCTATCAATTATATGCAATCATTTACTTATGCATGATTCCAATCTATTAGAATAGTCACACAAGAGATCAAGTACCATTAGTAGAAGTAAAATTTGCTCCTAAGGTATTAGTAAGACTATCACGGCCAACAAGCATAAAACAGGTCTCCCTTATGCATTTATTTGGAATGGACTGTGGTCCTGCACATGGAGTAGAGCGCAATTTTCATTGCACCATTTCGGTTCAGAATTGGGCAATCAATAATCAATCAATCAATAAAACTTCTATAGCGCCTATATCCTCAGCGGACCGAGCTCAGAGGCGCACAAATCCTTAGCGTGATCATGTGTCATAATCGAGGCCAAAGCAGGTTCGTCAACAGGGAGCCGGCCTGCTGAGGGACTAGGGTGGAATAGGCAGGTCAAATAGGTGGGATTTAAGTAATTTCCGGAATGTTAAGATTGTTTTGACATTACGTATTGGCATAGGCAGGGCGTTCCATAAGGTTGGACCAGATATAGAGAAAGCTCTTGACCCAGTCTTAGTCTTTATACGAGGAACAACAAACTATGCGAATTAGTGGAGCGTAGATATTTTGAGCATTTCGACTGAACAAGTAAATCAGCCAGATATGCTGGTTGGTTTTCTTTTAGGGTTTGGAAAGTTATTGCGCATATTTTAAAATAAATACGAAACTTGACAGGAAGCCAATGTAATCGTTTTAGAATTGGAACGTACTACTGACGAGAGCCACTACAATTCGCTTGGCAAGATCTAAGGACAGACTTTTTCGAATTTGACGCAGGTCACAGATATGATAGAAGCATGCCCTACATGTTTGGGATATGTGTTTTCGGAAATTCAGGCTACTGTCGAATAGTACACCAAGATTTTTAGCTGATGTAGATGAATTTGTGTCTTGACCTAGAAGTAAGCATGGGAAATTATTCAAGAATTTTTCTCGCTGGAATTTGGTCCCAATAAGAAGAAATTCTGTCTTGCTAGGATTAAGCTTCAGCTTAGATCCTGTCATCCCGGCCGACACACCCATTAAACAATGTTGCAACTTCTCAAGAGATTCCTTCGCGTTTGAAACTGATAGAGACATGTAAATTTGAGTATGATCGGCATAAAGGTGGTGGTTTATGTCAAAACTAGAGATAATAGTGATGTAGTGTATAACGTGAAAAACACTGGTCCTAGCACAGAGCCCTGTGGAACTACGTAGGAGAGTGTGACTTTATCTGAAAAAGTGTCTTCAATTTTTACGGACTGGTGCGTATTTCGCAAATAAGAAGAAAACCAAATTTGAGCATTATAGCCGATTCTGTAGAATGATGTTTCCTGTAGGCCGATTGTAATGGATTAGATAGATGGTTATTTTTTATATGAGCTTGCAGCCTATTGGCTACTTTCTTTTCTAAGATTTTGGAAATGAAACTTAAGTTGGATACAGGCCTGTAATTTTTCAGCTCGTTTTAAGAAGAGATGTTTTTTTCAGTAGTGAGCTTCTTTGAAATTTTTAGGAAATGTACTAGTTTCCATTGAAATGTTAATTATGTCAGTGATGGGAGTTATTAATATGTCAAGACAATTTCTCAACACGCTTGTAGAAATGGGATCCAGATCACATGACGATGAACTCAAAATAAGCTTTTTAATTTCATCTTCTGACGCACGTTCAAAAACGTTCATTTTAGATCTAATTTCTGTTTTTTGCACTTGTGGAATATTCTGTACTTTATCTGGAAATTTGGAACGGGCAGTGAGAAATGTGTAAGTGAACGGGCAGTGGGATATGTGTAAGTGAACAGAACAGAAATTAAGAGTGTACTTATGAATTATAATAATATGTATCTTCATGTGCTAAACCTTTTCTAATGCGGTTACACTATATTGTATAGACATGTCTCTGCCATATTTATTTTAAAAACAGTCTTGAAAGCAGAAATATGTCTCATATGTTTTATGGCTGTTTACAATTCTAGACTGATTTAAAGTTTTCATTTTATCTTGTGTAATTTCAGTCAATTGATATTTTTAAAAACTATTTTCCATTGATTTATTGACATCACTATCTAATTTTTTAAATATTACAGTAATATATAATATTGCTAGAAATTTTAATTTTTTTCAGTTTAAACATCTTTTTAATGTTGATCATCAATACAGTTTATCAAGTTTAGTCTAGCAAAATGGTTTTCTAACTCTTTTTTTTTTTTTTAATTTAATAATTTATTCTATGATCTCACCTTCTGCTCTTGTATGAAAGGGAGATAAAATAAATGCCAGTGAGTAGATCAATCGCCATCCAATATAAATATAATGTTTTTAGAGACTTCAGGTTGTATGCAAAAGAATTTGGAGATTTAATTTATCGTGTGGAGAAATGTGACTCTTTCAACACAATGGGATACTACTTTACAAATCTCACAAGAATCATGGAAAATTCAGTCAAAGGGTGAGCCTTATTTTGGAGATTTTTTATCTTTCAGGTGGGAAAATATGATACATTCACAAAATGTGGTTGTCCACCATATTCTCTAGCTAACCTCCCATTAAAATACACTCTGAAGGAACCCTGTATTATAGTCTATTTTGTATTGTTCTAATTGCTTAATAAAATATGTTTATATAAATACACCCTGTACACTAAGCATTTAAAGTGTGATTGTCCTTAAAGAGACAATCAAAACTTTGCAGAGATTCATATTTGGTTGTCCATGACTGTCTAGTTGTTTCGACACCATTATTTTGAACCAAAAATACATACATAATGGGCAAATACATAATGGTCTCACCACCCTGGATGAGCCAAATCCAAGGTGGTGGCTACTGACTGGAGAGTCTGTACACAAATTACTGCTGTGTTTTGTTTCCGCTTCTGGTTAATTAAGAAAAACACAGGAATGTTGTCATTCTGTGGATAAATTGTAAACAATTGATATGAGGTATAACTGAAATATGAGATTTTCGGATGGACACAGGGGTTGAGAAGGATTTGTCTTTTCTGAGAAAAATATTAGGGAGACCTGGGCAATACTTAATTTTTTACCCACACGGGAGTGTAGCTCAAAATGTAGGAAGTTAGCATACCATTTTAGGACCCATTTTTGAATTAGAATGTTGGCATTATACATGTGTTGCAATGAGACTGGCATTTAGGGTGGTGAGATCATATGTCGAAAAATGATTTTAGTCAAGGTTGGCATTGAAGGGTTAAAAAGCACTTATTATTTGAATTCTGTTCATTTCTATGAATTATCTGACTGTATGCTGTCTTTATCAAATTTGTTGAACTTCTAATTTGCATTTTATTTTGCTTATTGTATTTCACTGATCCTACCTACTTTACAGTTATTATAGAAATTAAAGTTTTGAAAAGTATGAATGTTGAGTTATTTGAGTCATAACACATCAAATTTATGACTACAGGTCAAAGCTGCGGGAGCTCCTGATAGAGAGACGTTCTCCTTTGTTTGACTTGACCATGTCTAAAAATACAATAGAAAAAGTGAAGGGAATCTTCAAGGTTCTAAATAAACCACAGAAAACTGCTGTTCTAAAAGTAAGTTATCTGACACAACTGTATGCTGTAACCAACTTTAGAAAACTTCTTGTGTAATAACCTGTCATCCTACGTTGCTGTGAACTGTTCTTTCAAAACAGTAAAATACTGTTGTGATGTCTTACCATCTTATTTTTTCCAAGAACATATTCCAGGTGAAAATGTAGACATTTGCATCATAAAATACACTGAAACTTTTATGAAGGTTTACTGGTAACTCTAATTTTGCAGTCACATTCAATGTCTCAGGAGAGTTGCCCAAGATGCCAAGGGAGACAAGACTAACCAGATTTTGATGTAATATTCCAGGCTAGTCTATCTTTACTTCAAACTGGTCCTTTGTGTGTTGGACTAGAGTGGGACTACATCTAGTGTAGGGCTTTATATATGCTTGTAGTTTTACTTGTAGGCTTCAATACCATTTATTTCAAGGCTCAGGCTAGCTGGGTGCAGGCCTGTATGCCTACTGAGACATACAGAGAGTTAGTCTAATAAGAGTAGCTAAGTCTCAATATTGACCATAGGTGGGCCTAATCTAATATGTTTTTACAATTTTTGTCACACCAGAAACTACATCATGTTGTCATGTGGGCATATATCAAGGATATGGGAGTTCTGTGGATTTGTGGATTTCTGCTTTTGTCACTGAACATTGTAAAAAAGGAGTTTTTCGCTCACCATTAGTTGCATGATCAATATTTATTATTGCTTAAAGCTACAGTTCTCATCCAAAGCTCCTAACCATAAGGTTCAAACAGATACATTTTTAGTAGTGTGTTTTTAAATGGGCTGGGGTGTCTTTAACACAGCCTGGAAGACTATTTCACTGCAAGGGTTTTGGGCAGGGGGAATGTATTAAGTAAATGTATGTGCATATGTAAGTCTAGTTGAATAATATTTATTCTATAACAATTAATTATTTGTTATTTTAGGTATTAATGTGTAAGGACTATGTACTGGTCAAAGGCTACCCAGGCACTGGTAAGAATGCTATTTAAAACCTTTAGTACTAAACAAAGTTAGAAATCATTGAAAAGGAACTGATTTTTTTTTAGTGTGAGGACAATGTTTCATGTGATACATGTATGCTGGTGAAATATTATGTATTTCCTATCTATGTGATCTTTACTCACTGACAATGACAATAATCCTTTCACCGCTAACCACTACTATAATCATTTTAAAACTGTTCTTAACTGATAAAATCACTGTTATTGGGAATGCGATGGAAGTTTAAATATCAAGATTTGCAAATGTTTGGTATCAAATTAAACTGATTTTTCACCCACTTGAAGTACCCACAACTTCAAGTGAGTGAACATTTAAATAAGATATCTTAGTGAGTAAAGGATTAATACTTTTAACTTTGCAACATAATAAATTATGACATGTACATGTGGTATTATAATGTCTTGTGACCGGAATTCACAATGGCATGTTTTTGTTGTTGTTATAGGAAAGACATCAACAATTGTTGCGCTGGTTCGCATTTTGGTATCACTGGGTCATTCTATTCTTTTAGCGAGCTACACACATTCAGCTGTAGATAACATACTATTAAAGCTCAAACAGGTGATTTTTTTCAGTTGTTATTATGTTTTTGAACAGCTCAACCTGTCACATGATGTGATCATCCTATCAATATCAGCCATTTAGCTTTTATTTAAATTAACTGTAAAATAACATATTTGGGGAAAATTTTAAACTTGTAGAAGAAATAAAAATATTAATATGGTATTAAAATTTAAGCAAACTAAAGACATACAGAGCTGTCTACCTGTCCGAATTTTGCATATTATGTACACAAAGTCAGTGTTTCAATTAACTGCAATGTACAAATGGTTCTGTACATATACAGTAGATCCTGTCACCAACGACCTTGCTTCTGCCAGACAAAAAAAGTCGTTGGTGACAGAAAGTCGCTGGTCACAGGAATGAGTTTTTGCTGTAAAATTTGCGTGTGCGGCGGCTGGTTCAATGTCGGGCTAATGACGGCGACATTTACCCACCATTGACTGGTAGTCATTGTGGATCAAAGCACGAGTTGCGGTAACATTTCAATGCCTGTTCTAATATCACTGATTATGACGATTTTCTGAATGGCCGCTAGCTATGCTCATCCCGCTAACAGAGCACACGTTATATAAGCCCAGGTAGCTTCTGATCCTTTACAGGCATGAGGCGCTGTATATTCACATTAAATGTGTCACTATAGGACAGATGATGTAGCCCTGGTGAAACAAAAAAATAACTGGTGAAACAAAAAAGGAACAGTTATTCATTACTGATGAATAATACACATGTGTATTTACACTAACAGGAGCATTATGCCCACACTAGGACGTAGCCTATGTACCGTCTCCGTTCCAGCAGACACAATGCGTTGAATCAATGTTGCTTTCACGTTGGTCCACCGTCTATGACGCTGGACCAACGTTAATCCATCATTGAATCAACGTCTTGTGTCTGATTAGTATAGGCCTCTGTGGCCGGACCATGCTCATATTGGACGTTCGCTACGTGTGAATAAACACGCGTGGACGGCTCATTAAGGCAGTATATTGTATTGTTATGTAGTTCTTATGTTGGCCAACCCTGCATCAACGTCTCGTGCCAGCTGTATCGTCATCCAGTAAACATGAACCATTGACCCAATGTTGCTTTAATGCGGGTCGACTTCATGCCGGTGGGCCAACGTTAAAACAACATTGGGTTACCGTCTTGTGTTTGCTGGTCAGTGACGGCGCGTCTCATGTCTGGAGAGGGGTGTACTGTTGACTGTCAGGCTGTGTATAGCGTAATTATGACGCCGCCGCTCTGTGTAACAGCCAACACACAACTGAATAGCACTTGACATTTAGTGTGCTATAGACAACATTATTTATATAATTAATCATGGCGTATCTTCTTAATACATTCCCTAACATCTAATACGATTGTATTTTAAAACAAGTTTAATTAGCGCTATGCAAAATAAACAATTGTATATACTTTTTGACTAATGCGAGCATTAAATTAATTAATAGGGCATATCTTTAGTTGATCATTGGACATGAAGGGTTGGATGATTTCCTACCCCCGCCAGGTGATATTGCTGTGCGGTAACATCGACGGTCTGAGGTAGATAGACCTCTTGCGACAACAGCCTGATCTTCCAGCGTTATGCCTCTCTGTTAACCATGATATCCACACAGTCAGATCTGACATGCAGTGGTTTGCTCATGAATGTTTCCAAAAGTACTATGACGAAAAAAGTTGAGGTCGTTTGACTCAAGTAATATAATGACCTTCTGCCAGATATTTGAGGTCGCAAGTCGCGTTAGACAGAAAGTCGTTGATCACAGGTCGTTAACTATTGAAAAATGTTCCGTGCAAGAAAAAAAAGTCGTTGGAGACAAAAGGTCGTTGATGGCAGGGTCGTTGATGACAGGATCTACTGTAGTGCCTTTTGAGTGGTTTTTGTGTGTATGTATGGGAAAAGGATTTCTTTCAGGTTAAGGTGTTACAATACTATCAATATTTTCATTAATAAAATGCATATCAGATTGAAAATTGTGTACAAATTGTTGTAAGTGTACACATAATCACCCATTTGTCCACAAAATTGCAAAATATACATTTTGATCTTTTGACAGCTCGGACATTAGTTAGATATTGGGGAATAATAGACCCATTAGTAAATGTGCCGCCCGGAACAATGTCTCCAAATCCAATATCATGAGTGAAAAAGGGCAATAGCTAACCATTTTATACCATTTCAACAGCACAAAACTGATTTCGTTAGAATTGGTCGTCTTGAGAGGATTCATCCAGATTTGAAAGATTTTTCTGCAGAGAAAATAACGCGTGATATGGATAGCGTTTCGCAGATTGATAAATTTTATTCATCCAAGGTAGAGTATTTCTATCTAAATATAATAATTTTTCATTATTGAAATAATTTGTGAAAGTAAATTTTCATTTTTAACCTTTTTTGTTTTTGAATCCTTTAGTATTATCTTTATATCCTTTAATTCGGTTTAGCCAGTGGTTGCCACCACCTGCTTAGGTACAAACCATGCAGTGTTTGCAAGGCGTACTTTTGACTTTTGTATCATTGATGAAGCATCTCAAGTGCTACAACCAGCTTGTTTTGGACCGCTGCTTTGTGCAGAGAAGTTTGTTCTTGTCGGTGATCCTCTGCAGCTACCTCCTGTTGTACAGAGCGGCCAAGCTAAGTATGCTGCATGTCGTTTTATGTGAAATTCATTTATGGTATTATCCTAGCATTAGCATATATATTTTTCATCATCTAAAGCTGGAATTGCTAACGCAATTTCCAGCTTCAAGTGATGAAAGCAATTTCCCATTTCTGGAAAGTAGACACCTTTCACATTAAAGAAAAAATAATAACAGGACATCACTCACAAACTCTTTTATGGATTTCAGTAGTATTTTATTCGGCTTGAACCATATATATGAGGTCCTAGCAGCACAATGGTTAATAAGATTGAATTTTAACCATTAGAGTCCTAACGCAAATGTCCCACCTTAAATGTTTTCCCAATTAACTATTTGTCGAACTGATAATTTGTTGATGCAGCAGTCTTCGGCATGGAGAATAGTACAAGTTATTACCTGCTCCTTGTCTTCAATGTACTATGGCACATTGTCAGAAATCTAAAATTTCATGTAAAAAATCTGTATTATTAAATTCAGAAACATTTTCTATTTCAAGAACTAACCTATTTTCAATTTTATACTTTATTATTGCATGGACCTTTAATAGAAATATCACGTTAGTAGATCATGGCTCCAAATGCTAGACAGTAACCCCACCTCTCACTGTTGTGATGTCTACATGCATTCTAACCCATATGCCAAACTAAGATGCACATAAAAAGCACATTACCGGTGGTAATTAACACAAGTGCTACCACAAGATGATATTAATCAGATCACACAAAACTACCATCCTTTTTTCGGTTATTTGAATTGAGAAAAATAAAATATGACATTAAGATTTATTTCAACATCAATTATTACATTAAACTGATGTTGGTTTAGTGTAAGAAAACATCATAGAAATTTGAGTAATAAAAAAAATGAATGTATGAACATGTCCAGCTTCGTGTTGTGATTATTTCACTTAATTGTACACCGGTTTATTACGCAGTGATATATTTTGAATATAATAGCTTCATATTTAATTCCCTGATTTTTTGGTGATATGCAAACATTTCATTATAACTTATCTGATCACACAATTAAATCCATCCATTTTTTTCTTTCTGATTGATGGAATTTTTGTTTGTATGGAATCAGAAACCTTGGCATGGCTGTAAGTTTATTTGCGCGGCTGGATGACACAGGAGGCACTTATGAGCTTAATCTGCAATATCGAATGAACAAGTGAGTGTAGTGTCCTTGACTCATCAAGTAACCGATACTTAGATTAAAATTATTAAAACCTTTTAAAATGATAATTGTCATCTGAGCTGATTTGTGTACAACTTTATTAATACACAATCATTTATCACTACCCCGATAGTATAGTTCAGAAACAATCTCCTGTTGTTTTCTATTTATATACTGTATTGTTTTGCTTTAGGGAAATAATGAGATTGAGCAATGAACTTGTGTATAATGGAGCGCTAAAATGTGGAGTAGAATCCGTGGCTGATGCCAAGCTATGTCTCACTAACTCACAAGCACTCCATGACGTGAGTAACATTCAATATATGAATTTTTGATGGCCATTAAGTTAATCCATGACTAGACGAAAACTAAATTTCATTACTTTTGTAAAACCATAAATGTTATAGCAATTATTAATGAAACATACTTTTCATAAGAGCATGCTGTCAGCAATTGTTTAGTAAAAATTTGTGAGTAATAAACATGTCCTTTTTGCATCTGTAACCCTTTTAAATCTTTTTTTCTGTGTGCATCAAAGGAAGGCTTCTAGAGGTGAGATGTGTTTTACATACCTGTAAAGTCTAACCTCATTGTAACAAAATGTCAATGACCATGAAAATTCCTTTGTTCATATTCGAATTTTGCATTAAGTGGTTAATTGGAACACAATAGATGTCTAAATAGTGATAAAATATTAATGATATGGATATTCACAATGTTATCTCTCAGGTATTTTAAATAAATTATTTGTAAGTGTAAGTGGCACATACAATATTGTCTGCCAAGGATGATATATACACTCAGAGGGGAGGTAATTTATATTTCTTGAAATAGATTACCTCGACGAATTAGTGAAAGTTTCAAATTGCTAATTTCCCACTTTGAGACAGTACACCAACAGCTGTATTACAACATACACATTAGCTGCATAGTTGTTAATAAAGTGTCATTATTGGATGATAAATGCAATTAATAAAGATAATATTATTGTGATATGTTTGCTAATGTCACAGTTACAGCATACATGTACTTCTCATTTTAAAAATCAATCTGAAAGTTTACCATAAATTATTAGAATGTTTCGGCCATTGAGGTACCGGTAATTATTTTGACTGAGAGATTTGTACTGGGGCTTGCAGAGATGCCAACCCCTACTTATTTGCTGTATTGACTACGATTTCAACTGCTTATACAATGCCAATCTATTTTACTACTACAGTATTTAGTGGTGTGAAAAAATATTCATTTTACCACTAAAGTAGAAGTCACAACCTCAAAATTCACCTCTATATATACTGTAGATCTGGTAATATTCGCGACGTTTTAACTTTCGCGAAGAGGACAAATTTGCGAATTCAAGAATCACGCGAAAATTATTATTATAATAGCGCTATTGAAGAAAAATGAAAATTCGCGAATTCTAAACTTCGTGAATAGTCCCAAAATCGTAAATTCGCGAGAAATACCAGATTTACAGTATCTATATTTTTTAATTTTGACACTTGGCCTCCGACCTCTCTTCCAGGGGAACTACACTTTTCTCTCAGGGTACTACACTTGTCGTCCAATGTTGGAATCACTCCTAAGGCTAGTCATTGTTATACATGTAGTAAAGTTGTTAATGATTGTGCTGTGTAATATGATAAAAACAATTGCAGGCACCCCATCTTTGGATCCAAGAAGCACTTTCAGATCTAGAATCTAAGGAAGTTGTATTTCTAGATACATCAAAGGTATTTCATTTTGCATATCTCACTCACAGTGTCTAAGTGGCGGAATTGTACAATTTCTTAAAAACACTACCCTAGTCCTCATTCACCCTTTGCCGGTTCAATGTTGGCCCACAGTCAAGATTGATCTAGCAAAGCATGAATAATAACGTCAACTAGTATTTTGATAGTAAGTCGATGGTAAGCGATCAAGCGTGCCTCCCTCCTGAAGCGTAGCACAATACTATGTGAGATATTCTGCTGTGTGTTGGCTGGAAATGTTGAAGTCGGCACAGAAGCCTTAGATGTCAGATAGTTATTTTTTTATTTTTTGGAGGGGAATGTGGGGTATTTAACAGGTGAATCACTGATTGATCTGTACGATCAAAGCTGAGTGCATGAGCCTCCAAACATTAATAATTTTGTCATACCGCTGGCAGGCTTACACTCTGCATTATCACGGATGCGACATCAAGCCGCTGATGGAATGTGGCTTTTCCAGAACACATGACCAACCCAGTTTGATACAAAGAGAGATCTGAATGTGAGGGACCGACTCAATGTTGAGTTTATGTCTATAACATTGGTCCTAATGACACAGCACTTTGTGTCATTGTGAGGCATGTTATATAATTACGCTCTTGTATTTACTCTACTCTGTTGTTTTTCCCTGGAATCATGAGATTCATACAGCAACAACAGTTGTATTGTGATATAAAAAATACAAGCCTCAATAACTGTCTGTTGCAACATGGTAAAAGAAATTACAATGTTACAACCCTCCTCTTACTGACAAGTTGGTAATAATGATATGTCGATGCTGAAGACGAGTGTAATCTGATTAACACAATATCTGACAGATCCAGGCTACTGTCAAGAGGTCTTTTCTAAGAAAATGGGAACAATATTGTTAGGGGAACAAGTTAAATTTTCCCCAGCTTGTCCAATTGGACAAGTGAAAATTTAATCATATGGCGATCCCTGAAAATAGAAGCCTAAATGCAGATAGTGGAGATACGATATTACTGTTTTATTCATAACAAATAACATAGCTTATTTATTTAATAGCATGATCATTTTCTTACATAAAAGCACCAATAAGCCATGTGGGGCATGTATATAAAGTGTTATTAAATGTTACTTTTGTATTATTCTGATTCAGTACAATTTCTTTGACTTAAGAATTAAGAAATTTAGTTGAATTTACTAGAAATTTATTTAAAATTGGGTGTTTTAAAACTTGACAGTGAAATCTGCTTGTAATATGAATTGTGCAACATTTCTCCAAAGGTCTCGAGTGAAAAAACTGATGAGAAGAATGGAGGTAAAAGTCAGAATAGAATAGAAGCTGCTATAGCAACTCGCATCGTTCACCAGGCTTTACAGGTCATATATATCCTTTCATACATGTTTATAATTCGGGCAATAATGCCGTCAATAGCCTAATAAGCTGTTTTGTAATCAAGTACGGGTCCAGCCGTTTTTAAATGGCCGCCCATTTAAAAACCACCATGCGTTTATAAGCACTCGCAGCGCACTTCCAGCGAGTGTTTATAAACACCCGGGCATTTATAAACGGTCGCCGGAAGTGAGCTGTATACTGCCATGCAAAGCCAAAAGGCAGTATCTGCTTACTTGTTAAGTAAGCAGATACTGCCGTTAGCTTTTCACGGCAGAATAGCAAAGTGACCAGCCCCATAAAATTACGAATTACAGTGCATAACTGAATGAATTTGAAATATGATGAAGCAGCTTAGTCAACTATATAATAATCTACATTTTAGTCCCTTTATTAAGGTAAATTTCCGCAGAACTCACCTAAGAAGTGAGATCATTGACTGAGCTCCTGGATTGTATCTCTGTTTTGTGCACCAAATCGTGTGTACGAAAAAGATGCCACATAGAGTATACAAATGCCGCATACAATTTGACCATCACTATATCCACCACCTCATGGTATTAGCAAAGTGTACCCTCAACGTATACATTTTTTAGCAATTACACTTCAAGGAGGCGGGGTCAGTGGTCAGAAAATCTATTTTTCACGATTTTTACCAATTAAAGCATCGTATTTCACAGATTCTGCTTCTCAAGTTCATTACTAAGTAGTGATGTGTTGTGTCAATTTATACATTATACCAAATCTGGTATAATTAAGAAAAAATAGCTGATTTTATGGAATAAAATGTGCAGTTAATCAGTCATATTGGCCGACCGTTTATAAATGCCCGGGTGTTTATAAACACTTGCCGGAAGTGCGTTGCAAGTGCTTATAAACGCACGGTGGTTTTTAAATGGGCGGCTATTTAAAAACAGCTGGACCCGGACCTGGTAATATATGTATACATGTATTATATAAAAACGTCACTACCGCTCAACAATTCTGTTCATGTAAACTATAACGAAAGTGAAATCATATGGCACAAGTACTTTAACTTAACTCTTACATGGTGGAAGTGTTGCCTACGCTGAATTAAATGGACAACTCCTACAGCACTTATGACCCGGTGTTGAACCTCATTATTAATATGGCTCCACTAATAAGGTGGAGACATATTTATAAATTCAGAATTTTGGCACTAAGATGATGTAGACAAAATATTCTACCAATACCATATTTATCAACTGAAAGGTTCCAGATATGGCTGTGAATATTTTTTTTATTATTTGATTATCGGAGTAGCCTTTTTAAAATGTCTTTTTATCATTTCAGGGCAATGTTTTCAAAAAAAATATTTGTGACTTTCAACCTACTGTATTGGAGCATCTCTTGCTTCATAAAACATTTTCGGGCCCATATTATTTTTATCAAGGCTCTTTTTTTACAAATAAATCTTTCTAAAAATGATTACAATGTAAGAATATGTATGCATTGATATGAGGTGTATTGAATCAAAGGCGGATACATATTCATGTATGTATATATCTCTCTACATATTTATAATTAGTCGCTTATGTCTATTTGTGTACAGGCTGGTATATGTGAGGATGATATTGGTGTGATAGCTCCGTATCGCCAGCAGGTGAGACTACTACGTGACATCATGACCACAGCTGGTCTGTCACGTGTGGAGGTCAATACAGTAGATCAATATCAGGGAAGAGATAAAGTCATCATTATTATCACCTTTGTCAAGAATACCACTGGTGGTGGACATGTAAGTCCTACAGATTAAACCTGTACAAGTTACTGTTAAATTCAATGCTCTAAAATTATCTGCTATAAAGGATGCTTGAATCTGCAATTACATTTTGGTCTGAGCTGGTGTTTGATATCACCTTATGAGCTGGATATCTTGGTCAACTTATTATTATATAGGACCAATTATGCTAACTTATCATGCATAATGCTAGTCAAATGACCTTATCCCTTGTAAGTACAATAATATTGGGAATTAATTTTACCTTGTGAACAGGATAACTTTTTCGAATATATTTCCTGACTGCTGTATACAAGTTACTACCGTCCATTCCAAAATCACTCTCAACACAATGTAAAAGAAATAAAAATTGTGGAACTGGTAAATATTTAAGTCATTTAAAATAACTTTATTTTGTGAAGATTACCTGCATATTTTCCACAATTACTCCTCCAGGTATGTTATTAATAATCAGTCTTCATTATCTTAATAATATTATATCTACCTTGTTAAATTGAGCATACTACGGTTGTGGTTAGTAATGCTAGATTGTCCTTAAAAAACATGAAATGTTAATGTATCTTAAAAACGCTGAGAACAGATCTATTTACCCTATCACTATTTTACAGTTTTGTGACATACAGTTGTGTATATTTTTAAATGCTTGCAGCACAAATACATGCTACATAAATAGAAGCATGGAATTTGTGTATGTGTTTGTCTGACCTGGGACATTGACGAACACCATCAACTCACTTATATTTGACAGTGGATGATGATTGATTATTTATATTCCCATATAGATGTTTGTTAACTGAATACCGGTAGTTGAATAGAATGACACCATGAGGACATTTCAAAAATGTTTTATGGTACAGTATATTGTTTATAGCATTGCAAGCTGGCACGTGCATATATATCTAGTGTTTTTATCTCGTGAATAGTACTTAATTTGTATTATTTTATGTTATAGGCAGGTGAGATACTTCAAGATCTTCGTCGCCTGAACGTTGCTTTGACCCGTGCAAAGCATAAACATATTATGATAGGCAACACAGAAGTATTGAAAACATATTCTCCAGTTCAAAAACTACTTGATATACTCAGACCCGAACAGGTAAATCATTATCGGTACTTGATTAATCTTCTGTCTGCAATCTGCTTAAGACAGGGACATAATTTAAGTTACCTATAAATTAGGCCTGAAGTGAACAATATACTACTTAAAAAAAGGTTTCTCTGTCTTGTGTGTACTATCATGAACAGACCACAAAACATGAAATCTGTGAATTGGAAACAAACAGAAAACCGTGCATGTTGAGTAAAGATAGGACAAATCCTTTTGTTGCTTTGGCTTGGATTAACGTGGCGTTACCGGTACCTTTAAGGAAACAGTCACCTTTGGAAAAGAAACAGCCTACACAATTTTTTATGAATGTTATTTATAATGTTAAAGTCACCAAAGTAGTACCACCAAATGGACATGAGATAAGACTAAGTCTATGACACGTTGGTTTGTGTGGGTGGGGGGGTATTATATGAACCTGGGTGATAAGAATTTAATTCTCATCCTCCATTGGATACCCAGTTAACACCTGCCTAATTGTTGTGGGAACGCGATGAACGGGGCGGGGGGGGGGGGGTCCCCCCACCACAGCACCGATGGTCTGCTCAACGCTGGGCCGACGGCATCAACTTATGGCCCACTCAGCGTTCGAAATAAAGGGTAAAAATGAGGTTGTCCACCGGACAATCTGGTCAGATTTTCAAGTTGTCCGCTGAAATTTCAGATTGTCCGCAAGTAATATATAGCTACAACCCAGCCTGTTCCCACAACTTTCTGAAAACATTAGTTAAATAACAAGTAGATGCTCACCAATGTAATCAAAATTTTCAACCCTGACAGTCACTTGACTTATAAATGTCTTTAATATGTTTAAATAAAAATATAATGTGAAAATATCCTTCACAAAGGTGGTTGTCCGAGCGGACAACCTCATGGTAGCTAGGTCAATACACTAGTATGTTTTGGTCATTGCCAAATATTGTTATATAGATTAAGAAATGTTTTTTGAAACTCTGAAAAAATTGAAATAATTATCTGTAGGATACACTACTTCAATAAAAAATTAGAAGCGAAAATTGATGTCATCACAGAGTCGCTTTAACTGTAGTCTCCTACAGACTATGTTCAATATAACCAGATGCAATATCAAAAAACATTGTTTCCTAGTTGGTTCTATTATAGCTATGAATACACAACATACCATAATCACGCTTTAGGCTGTAAGAATATAATACAGTATCTTATACTAACGTTTCAATTGGAAAATAACTAATTTGCTTTCTCCATGTTTTTGTGTAGCTCTGAATGTCATAAAACTGATTCATGAGACATATTTCTACTTTACAGATAACGGTGCTACCTTCCGATGTTGCCTCGTCTATATCCTAGTATCTTCACACGTGTTAACACCAGACCTTTACAAGAATTTTAGCTTCATTATTCACTTGATTATGTATGAATTCACATTGATCATTTCTAACGAAGCCACAGCAAATGTATCGTCTTACGTTATATTTTAACGAAAATGGACACAAATGCGTTATTTGCAATAATTTTATTTTTATATTTCTTATATATGAAATATAGAAATGGCAGCACAATAATATATTTTCAACACTGACTGGTGCTAAACCGTTTTTTGAAATTAATCTATTTATTGGCTTTTTGTATATTGTATATAAGTTCAGACACCCGAAATACTAGTAGTTGTCTGTGATATGCTCATCATTTTGCTCGTCATTTTATCTTTACATCATTATTGTAAATACTGTGTACAAATACATAATTTATTAACAATAATAGCAATAGTCTGCCGTTTTGAATTTGATCAATTAAAAAAATTCAGTGCATTTCCCTCCGAGAAACCGCACATTTTGTTTTATAGTAATGGTCTAGCTATCTGGCAAGGCTTGCCAAATATCGGCAATATAAATGAAATGAAATGAATCGGGCTTTAGGCCACCTTTGTGCACATATAGGCTAAACTGGGCCAGGAGAACCTCCTGAGGATGGTGAGATGATTGAGATGACACTGTCCTCCAGACACAGGATTCGAAATTCGAGCCCTGGCGGTCTGAGGCCGAGCACGCTACCTCTCGGTCACGGAGGCTCCCCACAATACTAACTTTCACACGTGGATGGGGAAGAAACAATTTTGTTTCTTTCAAACCGCCGAGACCGGGAACCGAACCCCGGACTCTGGCGTGAAAGGCAGCGGTGCTAACCACTACCCTAGGGCCCCCGCCCATATCGGCAATATAAGAATAAATATTGTGGCCGAGAGATGTAGGTTAAAACGTCACAACCCACAAAAGACACATCTACCCTCCCTGAGGGATGTGTTTGTGCATGGATTACCGAGATCTGCGAATAGACGGACTGCCTGACATCCCCGTTGTGCGGGGGATAAAAATTGAACAAATTACACTCAAACTTTGTCTGCGATCATGGCATGACTGTTGGGGATAGGCCTAAACAATGCAGACAAACAGGTATGACAGTGAACATGATTACAATCCATCTTCATCTTTTAAAATACGTTATTTCAGCATATTTCACACCAGAAATATAAAAATTATATCAATGTGCACTGCCTTCCACCGCCAAGGCAACAGATCAATTTTAGATCACATAAAATTTTATACTTTTGGACATTAATATCTTACTCAAAACTTAACCTCTATATTGCATAACAGGAAAAGTGAGATCGGCTCCCAAACTCCAGTAGGGGTGACACTCCGACCACAAGATGGGGGTGGGAGCGGTCATTGATAAGTGGTCAACAAGCCAATAGTACAAGCCAATACTAATTCAATGTTGGCCCATTGAATAACTAATGGGTCAATGTTGGGCGGGTGCCCTGATGTACTGGCTAAAGCTGGCTGTCTGAAAAGTTCGATATTGCTGACATTCATATTTCAAAGAAACCAAAGTTTCTTTGTTCTGCTCACTCTTAAAGATTCAATATTGTGGGGGGACTCTGTGACCGAGAGGTAGCGTGCTCGGCCTCAGACCACCAGGCACGAATTTCGAATCATGTGTCAGGAGGGCAATGTCATCTCGCCATCCTCAGGTTGTTCGCCATACCCAAGCATATTATATTGTGTATCACAATGTAGCATTACAAAAAATATTAATTTTGAGCAATGACTACTCTGTTGTAGTACATATCTGATCTACTTATGCTTCAAATCACCCACTACCCAGTTAATGCATCAGTATTAGATTCAGAATGTGTCAGTATTTGACCAGAATATATTATTTGGTTCAATTTACACCTGTTGTGGAATACCGCTCCTGTTAGTGTAGGCCTATCCTGTCCTGGAAAAAACTAGTACAAGCTCAACATATGATATGAAACAATTAACAGATCTATTTATTAGACACACGACCTCTGGTCACGATAAGACGTTCTACAGTATGCTCCCATGATTGGTGTAAGCTGAGCCAGATATTATTCTGATCAAGTTAGTGAAATCTGAATGTGATAGTGATGCCGGAACTGGGTCCTGGAAGAATTCGGAGCGGAAGTAACTCAGAGAGAGACATCATAGTACCCAGTGTTGACTCCACCAAATGATTGCTCCGAAATGGTTTTTGTATCACTCTTTTGTCATGATGAAGCATCCCTTGTGTAATCACTCACACATGATCCGTGGCCAATAAAGCTGTCGTAGATCAATTATTGGGAGAAACAATTAGGTTTGGATGACAATGTACATACATATAGTACTTAGTAAAAGTGATAATCATTTTTTCAGCAATCTTGACTTCTGCCTTTCTGGAATGACTTCTCGCAGGTGATCTAATTGCATTATCACTTTTTTATCCGATAACACATCTATCTATTACTGAGCATACAATATGCAAACACATTTAAGTGTATCAGTTAACATGTGGGTTGGTTCAAAATGTATTATATTTTCTTTTCTGTTATTATTAAACATCCTCTGTAATATTTCTTAATTTTATTGATCTGTGGTGGGCTGCAGGGCCTCCCAGATTATGTCAAAACATTATTGTTTTAAAAAGCCTGAAATCACTCGTTTACAAAGTTTTTTAAAAGTTTGTGTCCTTTTCTCAAAATTTAAACTTTCATGTGGATTATGTTGTCGATTTTAAACCAATTACCACGTTTCCCTCTTCTTGTCTTTTCTTTTACTCTCAATAAGTAAATTAGATTGGGACTGATTCACTGATACCTAGCGAAACATCTTCGTGGTTGCGAGTTGCTGGTTTCTTTTGCATAAGAAAATGAAACAACCCATTGAAAGTTTGCTGTTATCCTCTCAAATGCCAAATGTGGTAATGACCCTTTCCCCTCCGATTAAGGCTGGAATATATACGCTGATATCTCTCATAGGCTGTGATGAATTAAAAGTCCCCATTTGATTTGTTACTGTGCATCATTTGTTGATTTTAAAAAAACAAGATCTAAACATCCAATAATTTTATGGATGGGATGGACCACAACTACCGACCAAGATGTATTCTGATCATGTGTTTAGCAAAGATGAAACATTGCTGAAAAGCACAATTTGCGCACGCACAATGTGGGATAATGTTATTTTATTTCGAGTAACCTCGACCCATCACACCCATTTCTCAAAATTATCAAATATGTTAGGTAAAAGACACACTACCGCTAATAATTATCCTCTGTGACTGTTGTAAATTTTTTTAAATGAAGAAAATGCATCAAATATCGTTGTTCAGTTTCTACGATCACTTTGCGTCACTTTGGGGAACTATTTGGGGGTCCATTAACTCTTCCTTCACCAATTTCGCATTTATGCGAAAACTACCTTCCTTTACCAATTTCGTATTTATGCGAAATCCACATGTGTACATGCTACATGCATTAAGTGCGATGAAGATATTTCATTACATGCATGGTTGAAAATCACGAGCAGGATGGTCAGTGACATGGACGCAATGTTCTCTTGGATTTTCAATTTGTGCGATGTGCGCATAGCTATAACCTGTGTTGTGCCCAGGGGCTACTTCAGGGGGACCTCCTTGAAAAAGAAGTCGGTTTCTGGGGGTAGTTTCATCAGGGGGAAGAGTTAACGGAACACCTATTATTCAGAAGCCATCAACAATACACACTAAACAACGCTAATTGTTTGTATTTGAGTTTTTTTCGAATTCGCGAGAAAAAATGATCGAAAACGTATTAAAAATGTGTTTTATTGTCAATTTCAAAACACCTAACAGACATCCATCTTTTTTATGAGCACCATTGGATTGCTCATACCCCAAAACATGGGTATATATACATCAAAATCGTGACCATAGCTATGCTAGAGCCTAAGTTATGGCCAAATATGTGATTTCGCTGGCGGCCATTTTGAATTTGTCGTAAAACGAGATTGAGGGGCGGGAAAAATTGAGCCCCATTATTTCTGGCTTATTTTACCCCTAACAAAGGCAAAAAACAATAAAATCAATTTGGGCAAGAACTTTTAATTTAATTTTGGGCATATTTCTGACATAGGCCCTACCGCACCAGACTATAACTAGCAGTGCCCAGAAATCCGTTTTGTGAACATGTTAATACATTAACATGATTAATGGCATGATCAGACGTAAAAGGCAGGATGCTCTTTCACACTGGTAGAATAAGCGTCGCGCTTCGATTTAGATTGTTCATACAAAATAATAGAAGCAGTAATAGGTGGAAGTTTGATATTAGGCACATGCCCATAGACTAGCAAACATGATACGTTGGCTCAACGTTGGTTTACTGTTGGCCAACTGTCTACGACGTTGGCCCAACAGTAAACCGACGTCTCATGTTTGATGGGTATTTTCACACACATCCAGTGAGATCAGTGTGCTGTCATGGTGTGATGTATGATGTAGCGGAGTAGTCCACCACATCACAGTGACATAACAGTGCAGTCAGCGTACACAGGTATGATGTCTCCCAAACACTAGTTGGCCACAGCAGAGTAAGGTTAAGTCACTTCTCACAGTATGATGTCAGTTGACCATATCACAATGAGGTTGCAGAGTGAGCCAACCAGTTGACCACATCAATATGTGGTCAGTGTTGTCACAGTATGATGTCAGCCTCGCAGACACAGGAGCATTTGGCCACATTACAATAATATAATGGGTGGACACACCAGTTAACGACATATCACCATGATGTATGTCACAATCTCGTCATGGTATACACACATCACAATGAGGCTACAACTGGTGCTAACATCACTCATTAGTTGACCACATTGCATTGTAGTGACAGTATTGCCACATGATGCTCATCGGGTGATCCTCTGACGTCAGTATGATGTCCATATGATATCACAATTATGAGACCGCCATCCCAGCAAACACGGTACATTGAGCCAATGCTGGGCTGATGTTGGCCCATCGTCTACGATGCTGGTCCAACATCAGCCCAGCATTGGCTCAATGTACCGTGTTTGCTGGGATGTGTTAGTTGTGTATGATGTCACTCTGATGATATTACTTGTTGACTAGACTACAGCAGTATCTGCATGTTCCCCACCAGTTGAAACTAATACATATTTTTCTATATAAAGTGAAAATGAATGCATCTCCTTAAGTCAGGTACATGAAACATTATATGCCTACTGAGATTCACAATGTAGACAATGTAAACTTATTGTAGCTAGAATGTTGTCTAAACATCAAAACAAGAGTGCTTACACTCACAACATCCCCCACCGATACAGTAGCACGAAAAGGGTGTATAATTTTATTTTGTAGTACCCGGTACATGGTCAATCAGGACCCCAACCCCGCTATTTTGCTTCAGAGATTATTTCAGAAAGTAGGTCAAAGGTTATATCAAAGGCATATCAACACTCCCAAGGAACATGTGTGTGCATTATGAAATTACATCCACCAAGGGGTTTCAGAAATATTCTTCAGAAACGAGAATACTGACAGACAAACTATTTTAGCTCAGATATGTAGCAGGGTGTGTGTATGGCGTACTGGAGTGATTACTACTCTGGCCAACGAGTCGACTCTTTAGCTCGATTGGTAATGCTCAGGCATCACGATGCCAGGATCGGTGGTTCGATCCCCGGGCTGGGCAGTCTTAACACTGTTAGATATATATATATATAAATCAGAAAGTAGGTTAAAGTTCATAGCCCTCAAACGGTACATCTAAACCTACTGAGGGCTGTGTGTGCTTAATTATCTGGAATAGCGTTTCTTAGTAGGCCTGCATGTAAAACACGTTCACAAGAACTGGCCAGGCAGTTAGGTACCTACAAAATCACAGGAGGTTCCGGAAATAACGAGTTCACAAGATCTTGAAAAACTTTGAATGGCCGCCATCTCTTAAACATCATGACCTACGACCAAAATAAAAAAAAACTACCCACCACACTTAGGCTAGCCTACATGCACACATCGCACATAAAAACACGTCCCGTGACCTGAGGCCGTGTTCTGATGTTAAACGTTAATAAAGCTGATAGTTAAAATTACAAGTCCATCTGAAACAGTATAATTACATTGAATTAGATCTTAACTTGAAGCGATACATTCGGGCGAAAATCATCAAAAAATCAATATTTTCGTGTTGGCGCTTAACATGTCCATGGAGTAGAATTGCAGAAGTCTTTAAAATTTTGGGCTGCTGTGGCAACGTAGCAAGTGTGCCAAAAGCGCAACATAAAATTTAAAAAAACCTCACGCAATTCTAGTCTAAGGACGTCTTGACATGTCATGTTATGGACATATCAAGGAGCAAAAATAAAAATACAGATTTTTTTATGATTTTAGCCAGATTGTATCGCTTCAAGTTAAGTTACATTTTCATATCCTCACAGAATACGACAACAGAGTAAAATCGACTGAAGGGTCCATTAGCAGACTGGACTCTTCCTATTCTCCTTTTACTAAATGTACATGTATAATCACAATATATTTACAATATACACACGAGTGAAATTTATATTGAATATGATTAGACATATAATTTAACTTAAAATAGACAGATAAGAAAATACCCCATAAGTTTTGTAATATTAAATTCGTGGAATGTCAAACACCCCTGATTTTTTCATATATATAATACTTATTTGTTTATATAGAAATGGCCAATAGCGCAAAAAAAGGGAATAACGATATAACTGCTGTACATTATGATTATTAGCACTCTTTTAAGAAATAAAAATATCTTTTTAAAAAAAAAAAAAAAATTCTGTTCAAATATGATTCTAGTTAGTAACAGTAAATGTTATTAAAATAAATAACAAATGTATTCTGAAAATGATAAACCATCAAATACTCAATCAGGCTATATGTATTCATAAAAAAAATCAGTGATTTTATTTTGGCTTCTTAATACGAGTATATATGATTACTTATTTCGGAAATGCATGTCCAAAATAAGAAATACGGGAACCTATTTCTATATCTAGCCTAACTGGTAAATGTGCAGCACAAAAAATTAAAACGTTTGCAGTTCTAGTCTATGGACATGTTTGCATCATATAGTCATATTAAGAAGCCAAAATAAAATCACGGATTTTTTAATGATTTTAGCCTGATTGAGTCCCTTTAATAACGGGAAGAGAAAATAGACGTATGTGAGTCTTTGTAAAATAGCTCCACGTTATCCTCTTTATTAAAATAATACAAAATAAGTATATCGATATATTTGGGGGTTTATCGATGGCCACAATGGGAACCCAACCTACATGTAGCATGTGTGTACCGGTACCTTACATAATAAGCACACACATAAAATAACAACTTTAAGTAAGATATATATATAGTGACATTTTAATGACCTTATCAGTTTCACACAATATGTGATTGTGTCACAGATGAAAGTCCAACAACAGACCAGCATAGTGGTATATTACAGGTTTATTAAAATTCTATTTTATTTTTACAATTGTTATATATGCATATTTATCATCTTGGATTTACTGATCACTTAGCAACGAGGTTGCTACTGAACAAGCAGTCTAGCAACTATGTTGAGAAAGACACTTTAAAGAAGAACATAATGAATTGAAGACCTGTGCCATTAGAAAATGACTACGCTTATAGCTAAATCAGTCAACAGATTCATTTATTTCGTGGCTTTTGTTACAACATCATACACATCCTGTGTACACGAGAAAATAAATAAAATAAATGGACAGAATTACACTTTTAAAAAAATTAACAGAGTATTTTATAAACACAACATTTAATTTTATCAACATAATCACAACATAACAAAAAAGAAATGTCTGAAAACAGTTCCCTAAAATAGGCCTAAGCTACAAATAAATAACATTAGTCACATCGCTATATCTTACTGTTTCTTTAGTAATCAGTTTATATTAATACATATTATGTACCGTATCTAAGATGAGAACTATAAGCTGTTTTATCCGTACAAACAGTTAAGTTATATCAGAAATACATAATACATATTATATACTGTATTATGTATTTCTGGTTATATTTATGTTCAAGTATGGTATTCTTGTGAATAGGCCACACCATTTATTATTACACGGAATAATGTAGTCAAATCGAATGACTG
Organism: Flabesymbios commensalis; assembly: GCA_964017125.1. NCBI lineage: Eukaryota > Metazoa > Annelida > Polychaeta > Terebellida > Flabelligeridae > Flabesymbios > Flabesymbios commensalis. The sequence continues at coordinate 55,203,854 of OZ024903.1, forward strand.
ACACATTTCAAAGTGACCAATGACAAGATTACGAGCATAAGTGCAAAGAATGTGTCATTTGACTTGCCCAGGTCATCGAGTCAATAAATAATTATCATTGACATGATTAACCCTTTGACTTCCAGGCCGGGGTGCATACCAGGATCCAAATATACTGGTGTAGGAGTTCTATTTTTCGTCATTTGAAGCTGGAATTGCTAACGCAATTTCCAGCTTCAAATGACGAAAAATACATAAATGTAGTATATATTTGACGAAAATTTGTGTCATTTTATGGTTACGTTCATTGACGAATGACGACGGAAATTTCCGTCATGTATGGTAGTGAAAAGGTTAACATGTTAATACGTATCAAACGATCCTCATTAACAGGATTTCACATTATTTAAAAAAAATAATAGATCAAAGGACTTCGATATAATATAAACAGCTGTAATGCTATCATATTATATTAGATCAAATGGCTGTGTTCGTTTTTTCTTTGTTATTACAATTCATGAGTATCACAATTTGGTAATTTTGTAACGTTAATATCAAACAATGTTAACTGTTTTGAATACTTAATTAACTAATGAAGTACAAATTCTGATATATTATGCATTGATGATGTATGTTATGAGTTGATAATAGTAGGCACATAAGAGTTACCCAGGGACTGTTTTATTGAGCTAATTTATATTCGAAAGAGAAGAACAGATTCATAATATACGCAGTGATATTTTCATGTAATTATAATTATTGAAGCATTTATAAAATATTTAGGATCAAAATAGAAAATAGGCATAGTTTCTTAAAAAGAAGACCTTATTCCTATTACACTTGTACTACCATGAAGGAAGAAGGGCATGCATAAATGCAATTGCCTAGAATAGTATAGCCTGATCAAGCTGAAGTCCCTTTGAAATGAATTATGACTCATTCAGATATCATAGTGAATATACATGCAATTAAATGAAACAGTTCATTATTATTCACTGTAGATCTGGTAATATTTGCGAGGTTCTGATTTTCACGAATTTCACAAGGATGACAAATTCGCGAATTCAAGAATCTCACGAAAATTATTATTATAATAGCGCCACTGAAGAAAAAATACAAATTAGCAAATTCTAAACTGCGTGAAAAGTACCAGCATCAGAAATTGGCGAGTATTTTAACACACGAAAATTACCAGATCTACAGTATATCGACTCAATTTTACTCGTCACAGTAAAAATCTTAGAACAGTTGTAGACATAACTTTACAGGTTATCGCACAATTCTTTATGAAACACAAGTGGTAGAAAGCTTGATAAGAATGCTTTTAGAAATGTGTTCATATTCAACATACTTACCCGGTAATTTTGGTACATGTAAATTCACATAATTTCTAATCTGATATATTTTTGGGTGTAAATATTTATTTTTTGAATGAACCATTGCAGGATAAATACGTAATGTAATTTTCTCTGTAATCTTTAATCATTTGAATTTGTGTATAATGACGTCAAACCAACAACTTCAAATAATTGTGTGATAAGATACAACACAAGACTAATAACAGGACATTTTTCAAAATCACATTATCAAATAGTTTATAATAAATGCAGGAAAGTAATACGCTCATGATAATACCGCTCTGCAAAGCCAAAATGCAGTGACTACTTACTTGAAAGTAAACAGCTACTGCTTTTTGGCTGTTCACTACAGAATATACATATCATGTGAGAGTATGATTTATTGGTAAAATTCAAGACTCCTCCACACCAGAAGTTAGGTTAGTCTGCCGTAACTGCTGTATTGACCATCATCTTGTAATGAAGACAAAAAATCTCTGCAAGTAGACAAACCCTGCTGATAGACATTTCATATACACTGTATTATTATGTAATAACCTTCAACAACAGCTAACACTACATTTATAAAGTTGTAGTTGTACATTTAAAAAACACATCTGCCTTAAGTGCATTATTGTAATCACAAAACTTTTCAAGTGATATATTTATCGATGTTAAATTTTACAAATATTACCATTGCAATTTCCAACTTACATAAACAACTTGTGAAAAGAGTATTTTTTTATAAAATAAACTTCATGAAAGATTACACATTAAAAGAAACATTTTTACTGATGAAAACCATTTTAACAACACCACTACTATTCCCCAGCAGCATTCAAAGGATATGTATTTTCGTCAAGACTAAATATGACTGTTTTCGGTATAAAATCAGAAATGTGTTTTCTCCATATACGTATTGCAAAACTGAATGCTTCTCCATCATAAAAAAAAAATGGCAGCCACTTTCTTGAAAATCACCTTTCTATTTCGCAACCAGATTTGTAAGTGCGTACCGGTACATACAAAATCATGAGGGATTCGAACTAGCAGTTTTTAGTTAGTTAGGTAACCTACTCCTCTCAAAAAAATGGCACCAAAAATATTTTGAAATCTAAGGATATACAGTACCAAATTAGATCATGTGCAATACCATGAATACCTATCATGTTAAACTTGAATGTAATCAACTAAAGCTTCAGGCAATATCGCATTCACAATCATTTTCCACGAGCATTTAAAAAAAGTACTTTCATGGCTTCGGGCCCACAATGAATACACAAGAAACAATTATCAGACACACAGGTCTTATCTATATAAAAAAAATAAACACAATTCATCACTTAACATTTAAATCTGAGCTAAGTCAATTCGCAGCAGTAAATTCAAATGCCAACACCAGAAGAATAAAAGTATTGGAAATGCTCAATTATTAGTCTGAATTCCACAAGAGGGAATTTGTCACATATCGCCCTTGTGAAATTGGCACATCTATTGCCACATACATTGTCGGAATTGTTGTAATTCACTCACAACTATCACTGACCGATTTATAATTACCGGTACTAATAAAGTACTAGTCTATTGTTTTGTGACATTGTTGTGACTTACACTGCATCATCAGGCCAAAAATTCTTGTTTAAAAAAAACTACAATCATAAAAACCTCTAATTATGGCCACATGCAATCTGTGTACAGCCCATTTTTAGTTTGTCTAACAACTAGTTACCCTTGCTGTTCTCGTGCAAACTAACTTGTCTGTTAATAATTTCATGATGTGCTAATGCATGCTGATATTAAACATAGCAATTTTTCGCAAGCCAGAAGTAACATTTTTGATCCCCCCAAAATACTCTTACAAGACTACATAAGTCTAGGAGCTCCCGCTCCAAATTAGAATTTGATTTAAGCAATTTTGTGTAGGGTTATTAATGTAGTCCTAGGCTAGGTCAAAAATCAAGACGCAAGACAACTAGGTCTAAGAAGCTCAGTCTAAGAGTAAGATAAGAACTAGACAGTCTGTCAGAGATTGCAAACCTCCATTGAAATTAATGATCCTAATCAGTATCCCAGTAATGGTCTACCTATCTGGCACGGTTTACCCGATATCAGGCCAATCGAGGTGACTTATAGCTGATTTATGGTCATTTTGAATTCGATATAAACTAGTTAAAAAATTAGGGTGCATCCTCCCCCGAAATCTCAAATTTTGTTTTATTGTAATGGTCTAGCATCTAACACAGTTTGCAAAATATTGGGCATGTGAGTGAAAGTAAATAGTGGCCGATAGGGGGCCATTTTGAATTTGATCGAATCAGAATTTTTCAGAATGCATCCTCAGCTGAAATCTCACATTTCATTCTATAGTAATCGTCTAGCTATCTAGCACGGTTTACCAAATATCGGCCATGTGAAAGTGAATAATGGCCTAAAGGCGGCCATTTTGAATTTAATTAAGTCGAAATTTTCCAAGATGCATCCTCAGCTGAAATCTCACATTTTATTCTATAGTAATGGTCTAGCCATCTAGCACGGTTTACCAAATATCGCCCATGTGAAAGTGAATAATGGCCGATAGGAGGCCATTTTGAATTTGATCAAGTCGAAATTTTTCAAGATGCATCCTCTCCTGAAATCTCACACTTTGTTTTATAGTAATCAGGTAATGGTCTAGCCATCTAGCACAGTTTACCAAATATCAGCCATGTGAAAATGAATAATGGCCGAAAAGGCGGCCATTTTGAATTTGATCAAGTCAAATTTTTTCAAGATGCATCCTCATCTGAAATCTCACATTTTGTTTAATAGTAATGGTCTAGCCATCTAGCAAGGTAGACCAAATATCGTCCATGTGAAAGTGAATAGTGGAGGTGGCCATTTTGAATTTTATCGAGTCAGAATTTTTTCAAGATGCATCCTCTCCTGAAATCACACATTTTGTTTTATAGTAATGGTCTAGCCATCTAGCACGGTTCACCAAATAACGGCCATGTGAAAGTGAATAATGGCCGATTGGCGGCCATTTTGAACTTTGATGAGTTGAATATTTTCAAAATGCATCCTCTCCTGAAACCTTACAATTTGTTTTATAGTAATGGTGTAGATATCTTGAGCGGTTTTCATGATATTCCACAATATCAGGCCTGTCGAGGTGAATAAGGGCCGATAGGCGGCCATTTTGAATTTTATCAACTTGAATTTTTTTAAGATGCATCCTCTCCTGAAACCTTACAGTTTAATTGATATTAATGGTGTAGCTATCCTGAGCGGTTTTCATGATATTCCGCAATATCAGGCCTGTCGAGGTGAATAATGGCCGATAGGCGGCCATTTTTAATTTAATCATATGAAATTTTTCAAGATGTATCCTCTCCTGAAACCTCACAATTTGTTTTATAGTAATGGTGTAGCTATCTTGAGCGGTTTTCATGATATTCCGCAAAATCTTTCAGTCGGATTTACCGATGTTATAAATTAGGTCAAATTGCTGGGTCAATTTCAAGGTCCAAAAACCTGAAAAGGCACAAATAGGGACCTTAGAGAACATGTATGTGCAATATGTCATCGGCCGAGTACTTTTTGAGATCTGCTCCGGAAACGAAGTGCACGTCAAAACGTCTAAATAGGTCATAGTTCTGAACCAAAAGTAGGTCAAAGTTCAAATACCCCAAAAGGCACAACTAGACCCCCTAGGGGTGTTGTGTGTAAAATTTGAAGACAATCAGACAAGTACTTTCAGAGATATGCTCCAGAAACGAATTGTTTACGGACGGCCCAATGCCGTAACATCATCATTTTCTCCTCTGCGACCTTGCGTATTGAATTCAGATTAAAAATATTTTAACATTATCCACCTGGAAGTAACCCACATACCAAAAATTGTTATCCTAGCTTATTTTCTCACAAAGTTATAGGCAAAAGAAGAGGCAAAAAAAAAACGGAGGCGGAATCCATAGCTCCCTCCATCTCACGTACGGTGACGGCGGGAGCTAATAAGCGCCCACATCCCCTGTAGTCTCAGAGGGTATTCTAATTGACACCCAGGCCCGTGTTTAGTAGAATAAATACAGTACATCAAACAGCATGGCATCAATGAAGAAATATCTTACCCTAAAGGTGCTTTCTGATTCTGAGTAGGCAAAACATTGGACATGTTCGTTCTTTGACCTATTAAACATTTGAAATGCAACATTAGTATTTTCTAAACAAATACATTACGCTCTGCAATAAAAAACTAAAGATCATGTGTAATTTGGAATTTGGTATTTCATTTGGTCACAAAGAGCTATGAATTATTGATGTAATTCAGACCTCACAGTGAAAAGAAGTTTCTTGATTTTATCAAACACTTGAGTGTGAAACTTTTAACATCAAATCATAACTATTTTAAAGGATCATAGTATTTTAGCCCAAATGATTTTTTACATATTGTTCATAATTATATACAATATATGTATACCCGGTACCTTTGTTTAGCATAATATAATAATATCAATTACCGCCATTCACTTAGCGGCAACAGTTTCCACCTCAAAGTACATCAAAGTTGGATTCATCAAAAAAAAACATGAAATAATAGTTATCTTAGAGCATCATTTTATCTCAAGCTTTTTTTTTCAAAATATAGCAATGGGTTATAGATTTAGCACAAATATGTGAAATGGACATTCAATGATCAACTTACTAAGAGTTAATGATCTCATCTTGTGGGAAGGTGATGTAAAATCGGCTGTGGAAGACTGTAACATCTTTGTTATGCAATTTGAGCCATCAACATAATGAGTATTTGACATCTTCTGTTTGGTCAGCTTTGAATCTATACAAACATCTACCTTGAATGGTTCATTCTGCTAAATAGATGTAGATTGTAAATGCTCAAATTTGAAAAATTAGCAAGTAACTGATTATCTAGCATCTTGTTATATAAGCAAAACATATCAGAATGTTGATAAGGGTTAATATTATTTACACCAGCTGCTCTCAAAATTTTACTCCTCATTAGAAGAATGTGATTTCTTTAAAGTTAAAAATATAATCATAATAATAGAATATTAATGATAGTGAGTACTATATTAGTAATACATTTGTAATGAGTTAATGAGTGAGCGAGTAAATGAACACAATAATACATATCTTACTCTCACTTTGTTATTGGAGTTTTGATTGTTCTTTTGAGATTTCAAGGTCAAGGCATATTTCACTGTTGCCGAAAAAGTCACTAAGCTAAAACTCAGGTCATCAGCATTACTTGACGCCCAGTGAAAGTTTTCTGCATAGTATAGGTCACTACATAAGGTATGCACATCTCTACTCTGTATTAAAACCAGGGTCTGAAAAAAAAACAACTTTTTATTAGGAATACATTTTCAGCTAGTTGTCAACCTTTTGTTGTATCAGTTGAGGAAAAAATCAATATTCAATGACAAAAATGGAAGATCAACAGGAAGTTTTTTCAAAGCAATTGTATTTCAACCAAATATTATTACCAGTAATATTGCTTTTTAGCTTTTTAGGTTACTTTCTACTCATACTTTTAATTCATTACTTACCAGCAATGGGATTAGTTCGTCAGAAGTTACACACGGTGCCTCTGAAAAGATAACCTTGTCACTCTCATTATGATTTATATACGGTATAGTGCATTTTTATTACCATTTTAGAATTCATTAGAGGTTTCAAAATAAATACTGAAAACATTGATTTACTTACAGAAATTTTAAAATAAAATATAAGTAGAAATGTTGATGATGGAAATAGCGAAAATAATGACAAAACAATAACAGACATTAAATTTTCATCATAAAAGGCCACATAAGAGATGCTAGAAAAGAGTTTATTTTCCGTTGGCTGATTGAATAAATGATTGAATGATTGATTGATATACTACACTAATTCTAAGAAGGATCTGATCTAATCAATCAACGAGTTGTGCCTAGTTCAGCAAACGATTTACAGGAATTGTATTACATGTATATCCCTTTTCAATTAAATTTCTCATGTTTAAGGTTTTCTTTAAAATTCTAATTAACAAAAGCGAAATTTTTTTTTTGATCATTACCCCTAAGGCTAAAGCAACTGAGTAAATAAGCAGTTGATTATTCAAACAGATAAAGATTCATGTACGTTTCCCAGAAACGTAAAGTTAAAGTAGTGAGGGTGGTGGACAGAAGGGCTGGGGGAGTGATGACAATAGACTTCAGCCAAAATTTACTAAAAATGATATTCAATCCAAAATGATATAACATTGGTTGCACCTTTTGCTGTGGAAGGGACAGCATGCAGGTTCACAGTTTCTACAGTGGAATCCTGAAAATAAAATAAATATGCTACAGCCTTCCATGTTTCTGAAATTATCAGCATGTACACCTTTATTTTTCAGTTATGAAAACATCATCTGCTTTTATGCAGAGAAGATATATTTGAGGATCAAAATGATCAATTAGTAATTTTTTTAAATTAATAATAAAAGGTAGAAGCTGCAAAAACATTATGCAGGCCCTAAAGCAAAAATAAATTTCAAAATATGTTTATGATGAAAAAAACATACCAATGTGCATTTCAAGCAATGTAGTTTCTCTAATGGTGTTTGACACTGTCCAATCTGTTTTAATTCATTCACCTGAAGGAGAGAATACTACTGTATTCAGTAATATTTCATAGAATACATGTATCCTGTAAATTTTCTAATAGTAGTGTATGCTTTTAATAGAAACACAAATTCAACTATAAATTTATTTTTGCTAATACATGTATACATAAATGCCAGTGGGCCATGTGGTAAAATCCAGATTCACTTGAAAAAGGTCATTTTTATGCCATATCATAAATCTGGAAGTTGAAAAAATCTGGAATAGCCTACTGTAAATATAAAAAAAACGAAGCAGCACCATTTAAATTTTCAGCCACTTGAAATTGTGTTTCGCTACTGAGACCCGAAAAAAAGATTGCAGCAAAAAAATTAAATTTAGAATAATATTTTTAAAAAAAATACAACAAAAACTATTCAATCTAAGGACCGCATCCCATCTTTGATTTAAGCCTAAAATGAAATAAGTGTGTCGTTCACTTATAACTACCTCATTGGACAACTGAAAAAAAGCTGAACTGGTAACTAGTAATGCGATAATAAACTATTACTGCAAAAAGTACAACTTTTTATAAGCCCGCCAAGTTTAAAACCATGCAAGACTTGTACTCAGGCATTAGCCATTTTATACAGCATTGATATCATGAGGCACAGGCTTAATTCTTAGCTGATTAATTCACTGTTATAGGTGACAAGATCTGCAAATGTTTGGTCTCAAATTAAACAGATATGAATAATTTTCACCCACTTGGAAGTTGTGGGTCGCGGTAGCGAGACACAACTTCCAAGTGGGTAAAATTTAAATTAGGTGACTTGGCGGGTGCGGGGTTAAAGCTCACATTACCGGTGTAAGCAGTGGACAGCAGTACTGATCTGGTAAACCCAGCTCTTCTGGTGTTATGTCCTTCAATTCTTCTAATTTTTGTGAAAGTTCCTGGTCATTTGACTCACAGTCTCCACATATTAATGGATATAAAGTTTTGTGGCAGCTGCCCAAGAGTTCACTAAACAAAAGATAATCAATGTATCATTTATTTGTCACACCAATGACATAGTTGTATAATATTAAAATGATGAAATTAAAAGCAAGCAAGAGTGATCTGCGAAATGGTGAGCCCTGACGACCTGGATGTATCAGGTTACTCTAGTACCAGTTAGGTAGATTTGTGAGGTATGGGCTTGCAGTAAGAAGCATTCCTAATGTTACAGCGACACTGCATTAAGCAAGATCAAATTTGTCAGGCTTGCAGAAAAAGAGAAGATATAGAAAAATAATCGTTTTTAGGCACATTTTTTATCCAGGTCACTGCACCTCAACATTTCTCAGATCACTCTTGCTTGCCACAATTAGCTGTTAATACCGCAGTAACGTTACATCACCACCCTGACCTATACCACGATAGGGAACTTCAGAGCGGTTATCCAAAGGTTACAGTACCATCTAACGACAACATAACAAAATAGATATCATGGTGTAACAACGGAATAAAGCATTGCAACAACACATAAAACTGTGCTGAGGCCTTTTATTTCGTCATTATCTTTACATCATGGCCAACATTATAATTTGATTTGTGGTATGGTGCGGCTCTCTGTCAAACTGGTATTTATGAATCTCTTCACGACACATAAGTCCGCACATACTTCAGGTCGTCAATAAATATCTATCTATATCTATATCTCTTCTTAGTTAAAAAAAAATATTTTAGCAAAAAAGTTTTACATGGTATATTTATTGAAGTTCAAATTTAATATGATCACATTAAAGATAATCTTAGAGATTGTATAAAAGTCACATGAAATTTACACTGTATAATAAAAACTGTGCCTAAACACTGTGAATATTTTTCTTAATACTTTACTTATTCTACAACCCTTCCATACATGAGATTTTCTATAGTTACAGTGGGACAAACAATACTTCCTGTTAACTAAGTATATTTCCATGAGAGTATCTAATACATGTACAAGATTGAAAATATATATTTATTGGTCAGGTTTTTACTGTTAATGTTGCAAAATGTAAAATGTTAATTCTATCAGCCATAACCATGAGCTAAACAGCCGACCGTTTCTAAATTATAGACAACAATTGGTGGCTTTTTGAGGGACTTCTGACTAAAATTTATGACTGCACAGCCATTGAAAATGGTGATTTTAATACAAGCTTGTAGTGTAATTCAGAAGACAGTTATCATGTGGAAAATCATGAGACTTGGATTCTACCACATGGGTCCCAGGATAAGTTTTCCTAAGGTAGAGTGGTAAGCCAGGGTATCACATGGGTCCCAGGATAAGTTTTCCTAAGGTAGAGTGGTAAGCCAGGGTATCACATGGGTCCCAGGATAAGTTTTCCTAAGGTAGAGTGGTAAGCCAGGGTATCACATGGGTCCCAGGATAAGTTTTCCTAAGGTGGAGTGGTAACCCAGGGTATCACATGGGTCACATGATAAGTTTTTCTAAGGTAGAGTGGTAACCCAGGGTATCACATGGGTCACATGATAAGTTTTCCTAAGGTAGAGTGGTAACCCAGGGTATCACATGGGACGCAGGATAAGTTTTCCTAAGGTAGAGTGGTAGCCCAGGATATCACATGGGTCACATGATAAGTTTTCCTAAGGTAGAGTGGTAACCCAGGGTATCACATGGGTCACAGAATAAGTTTTCCTAAGTAGAGTGGTAGCCCAGGATATCACATGGGTCACATGATAAGTTTTCCTAAGGTAGAGTGGTAACCCAGGGTATCACATGGGTCACAGGATAAGTTTTCCTAAGGTAGAGTGGTAACCCAGGGTATCACATGGGTCACAGGATAAGTTTTCCTAAGTAGAGTGGTAACCCAGGGTATCACATGGGTCACAGAATAAGTTTTCCTAAGTAGAGTGGTAGCCCAGGGTATCACATGGGTCACAGGATAAGTTTTCCTAAGTAGAGTGGTAACCCAGGGTATCACATGGGTCACAGAATAAGTTTTCCTAAGTAGAGTGGTAGCCCAGGGTATCACATGGGTCACAGGATAAGTTTTCCTAAGGTAGAGTGGTAGCCCAGGATATCACATGGGTCACATGATAAGTTTTCCTAAGGTAGAGTGGTAGCCCAGGGTATCACATGGGTCACAGGACAAGTTTTCCTAAGGTAGAGTGGTTACCCAGGGTATCGCATGGGTCACAGGATAAGTTTTTCTAAGGTAGAGTGGTAGCCCAGGATATCACATGGGTCACATGATAAGTTCTCCTAAGGTAGAGTGGTAACCCAGGGTATCACATGGGTCACAGGATAAGTTTTCCTAAGTAGAGTGGTAGCCCAGGATATCACATGGGTCACAGGATAAGTTTTCCTAAGTAGAGTGGTAACCCAGGGTATCACATGGGTCACAGGATAAGTTTTCCTAAGTAGAGTGGTAGCCCAGGGTATCACATGGGTCACAGGATAAGTTTTCCTAAGTAGAGTGGTAACCCAGGGTATCACATGGGTCACAGAATAAGTTTTCCTAAGTAGAGTGGTAACCCAGGGTATCCAATGGGTCACAGGATAAGCTTTCCTAAGGTAGAGTGGTAACCCAGGGTATCACATGGGTCACAGGATAAGTTTTACCTTTCTACTGCTCGCTCCACATTTTCAACCACACGAGGATTGTTCACAAGTAGTCTGGAGACTTGTCCCATCACCATCTGAAAATAAGGTAGTAATCAAAATAAAAAAATTGTTAAAAGGATTTCATTGGTTCATAGTGACCTAGGTCACCACGCATGTCAGTTTTATCTTTTGTATTTTATGTGGAGTCTGAAGTATATTTGTTAAAATGATATATTATACAGTACACAGTGTTCCAGATAGGCACATTTTGCATGATGCCATAGCATGCCCTCACTAGTTGACATCATGCCCTCAAAACGTGGCACCATGCCCTCAAAATGTGCTGGTTTTCTTAAAAACTCCACACCTTTCCCCTGGCCTCACAAGGGCTCAAGACTTGTTCATTGTTATAAAAACATACAGGAGATTAAAGACTTGTTCAAAAACGGTGTCACTCACCTACTGACACGGCATCAGCCTACCCTCCCACCCTTGATAAACTACTCTCATGCTAGCATTATGTTTTCTTCATGGGTAATCCGCAAGGGTTTCTTCAGATGGGTGTCAATATATATTTATGTTTTCATAATAAAATATTAAACTGGAAACGTGTTATCTGTTGACCTCATGAGACCATATTTCGCGCATTAAGTGGCCTCAAATCAGATTGGAACAATACCCTAAAAAATTCCTAGCTGGAACACTGTTATGAGTACTATGCATAACTTTGATTAATGGAAACTCAATTTTTAATGTACCACACACTATGGAACTTAATCACACTATTCTAAATGTGAACAGGCCCACATGTACATCAGTATTTGTATCATCATACTTCACATCACATCACTGCATGTCAGCATTTCAAAAGAAAAATTATTATACAATAAATTCATTTAAGAACACATAATACCAAAAGTCTATTTATAAAGTGTTATAATTGCATGAATGCATAATTTTTTTCTGTTGTTTAAATGTCTGTAATGTGGTCTGTAATGCCTATGATGTAAAAATATTCATTATACCTGAGCACATTCAATGTAAAGCTGGTGTAGCTTTTCAGCTGCCTCAGACAGATAACCTTCCAACATCATATAGCTTTGCAAAAAAAGGTGCAGTTTCTGTTGCAGCTTGGCTACTGTGCCTTGGCATTCGGGAAGGTCATTCAAATACTGTCGTAGACTGGAATATATAATAAAGTTAAGCAAAAATATTGACAGCAAATCATTTTTTTATATATTTTTATTTACAAACCACATATTAGAGTGAGTCTCTCGGGTTGACACCAATTTGGGTATTTTGTTTTGTATGAAGTAGTGTATCCCGCACATCATGATTTCATTTCTTTCGGCCTAGCATTGGGCAGACAATCAGTAACCCCACGTCCTCTTGTTTACATAACAGTAGACAACTTGGAAATGAAACTAGTTTGGTCTTCTTCAGTGCTTCTTATTCTTTTTTCTATTTCTCTGTCTTTTCAGCTAAGATCAGTAGGCTATTTAACTTTACATGAAGTAATTTTTTATAATTGACATGTCAACATAAGCAATCGCTTCCAAACATTCATAGATGTATACAAATATTCATGATTATAGATAATATAAAAAATAACTGGTGATCAGAAACAATGACAAACTTTACATAATATACTGAATAATGAAACATAATTATAAAAAATGTCGGCTTTGAGTTATACAGAAATGAATTGTTAATGTAAATAAATAAGTATGTTTTGTGAAAATGAAAAATTAACTGATGCTGTGAAATGTACTGGTTCGCTTTAGATTGTTTTATCAATTGTCATTCACACCTTTAAGTGTTTAATTCATGCAAGGCATTAAAAATAAACCTGTAATGATATCTTCTCTCTGGTAAAATATACTTTTTCACCATGTGTTTTAAACAACCAGCTTAACTTAATTATTATAGCTATAATATCATCTACACAAATATTAAAGCAATGTCTATTTTTTCATATATGGGAAAGATACTCACTCCTTGTGACTGAATCTCGATAGATAAGCATCAAATGCAAGAGGATTTTGTTCATTTCCAGCGGCCTAAAATAGACAATGCCAATGCATCTATTCTACATTCATGACGTAATCAACCATCATTATTAAATTAACTACCCCGGTAGTGTAATACGATACACCAGTTGCCAGTTATGTATCAAGATAATGCAAAACACAATACCCTAAGATTGATATGCTATATTTAAATGTGTAAGAAAATAAGGTTGTAGACATTCAAGATTGACATCTGTAACTAATAAATGAAAACACATTAAACTGGTAAATATTATCACAAAATATTTAAAATTAATCTTATATTGTAGTGCAGTAAATATTAGACTTACAGCTCCAACAATGCCAATAAGTGGCCTCTCTAATATAAAAATCTTCAATGGCTTGTAATCCTGAAGCAGAAATCATTGTTATTTAAATGATATTGATAGAATAGCTAGCACTTATCTTGAATGTATTGAAAAATAAAATCAGAGAAAAAATGAAAGATACACAAGCAAATTAAATATATAAAAATTAAGACAAAGCTGGACAATCATACTGTTTTAGCTGGGATAAATCCCTCTTCAACTTTTAAGGCTATAGACCATTCTTATGTATGTTGTACCCCGGTTGTCTCTATCTCTGTGATCGACATGGTGCTTTCTGGGTACAGATGTGTCCCGCTTTTCATACACGGTGGACTACCTACATGTACTCCTTTAAAACCACCACCACTTGGTCATAGCAACTAAAATTGTCATGAAAACAGGTCTGTTGTAGTAATCAATATACCTGTACATGCACTAAATGTGCTAACTTTCAAGACTAAGTACTGGTGAATCTGACCTTATTATAACTTGTTTCTTCTCCAACAATTTTCACTGCTCTACTTCCAGAAAAACCTGTAGTGTACCACAAAGACACAGAAAAGGTGGCATTATAACATGAATTAAAGGCAGAAAGTAAATGAAGAAATAGAAAAATCTTATCTACTTTTTCCACATTCTACTTCTTAAATTACAGCTGAACAAATATGTATTACATCAGTACCTTCTCCTGTGGTTAGAGTATTATCTTCCAAAAGCACTTGTTTATCTGCTGCTGTACCAGTTGTAAGATATTGCCTAAAAACAAATATTATATACACAATTTCATATATAAACAAATCACAATTTAGACACTATTCTAAATGTAGATGTTTCAAATCTTTACAAATTGGTTTTCCAAATTACATGTAGTTTTGTAAAGAATGAAAGTGGGTTTCTCAAATTGATTGACAAAACAGATGAGGAGAGAAAACATACCCTTTGAAGAATGGAGATGGCTTCAGAATATGTAAGTCTAGAAGAAAAGAGAGCAAAGTGAGTGAGACATAGGGGTACACTAAGTTTTCAACAAACAAGTGCATGCACTAATGCATGAACTTTTTTATGAAAAGTTAAAATGCATGTTTATGAGCAACAATACAGTAGGCATGGTAGAAGGAATAAATACATGCAATAAAGTTAAAATGGTAAATTAAAATTTTAAAAATGTCATGATTGATGGCAATATTTCTGAAAATCTATGAGACGATGCTTAAGGACACTGGCCACAACATTTTTTTTATTTGGTCTTGGGTTGTCACCTACAATTAACCAGAAAAGTGGTACATATATTTTTTATGAGTAAACTATTATAGTTAAATATAACTATTTTATAGTCAATATATAGTCAGTATATATTGTACCAGATATAAAATTATATTAGGTTACATGACTTTTTACATTATGAGAATGCAGTTCTTGTCTACAATAGAAATGTTTTTCTTACCAATGAATTGTCTATCAATGTTTACACATTCAAGTGAAGCAGACTGGGGAACACAGATTGTCCAACACTTAGCTTGAGCTCGATCAAATACTTCAGGAAAGCACTCCTGTAAAACATACAATTGATAATCAAATATTTTGCATGCAATGGAATGCATGGAACATTACTTCAAAACATCACTTTGAGCTGGAAACATTTGTTTAATAGAATAACATTTAACCTGTACAATGTTCCCGCATATCTTCAAGATAACGATTCCTAATGACTTTTTGAGACAAAATTGTACGACTTCTTACTGATGAACATTATCAATTCATCATAATGTAGGTCTTCATTTAGGCTTGCAGTCTGTCTGCACTGGTTATAAAAGTCCTCTGTTCTTGCTTGTTCAATAACCAGGTAAGGGTCCAGCCATGTATAAATGGCCGCCCATTTAAAAACTACCGTGCATTTATAAGCACTCGCAGCACACTTTCCGCAAGTGTTTATAAACCGGGCGTTTATAAACGGTCAGGCGATATGTCAGGTTAACTGTACATTTTATTCCATAATATCAGGCATTTTCTCTTAATTATACCTGATTTGGTATAATGTCCAAATTGACACAACACATCACTACTTCGTAATGCACTTGGGAAGAAGAATCTGTGAAATACGATGCTTTAATTGGTAAAAATCGCCAGAAATAGGTTTTCTGACCACCTACCCCCACCTTCTTAGAGTGTCATTGCTAAAAAATGTATACATTGCCAGTACAATCTGCTAATACCATGAGGTGGTAGCCATAGTGATGACCAACTTGTATGCGTAATTTGCATTTTCTATGTACCAATTTTTTTGTACACGCGATTTAATGCACAAAATAAGAGCTAAACTTTTTGGACATTGATCTTACTTCCTAGGTGATTTATACGATAATGTACCTTAACAAACAACAAAACTGTAGATTATTATCTGATTGCATATAATTTTATTGATTATCATATATATATTGCCCGCCCGTTTATAAACGTACGGGTGTTTATAAGCACTCTCCGGAAGTGTGCCGCGGCGACCATTTTTAAATGACTGGACCTATACCTGATAAATTTTGTACATAAACTTAAATAAATTAATATTTTCATCAGAACTTTTAAGCCAATTTCAAGATTGTCAAGGCTCTTGGGCTAACTAAAAATATTCTTAGCATAATGACATTAATATCGGCTGACAATGATTTGGAAATAAGCAAAAAACATGCACTAACGTTACTTTTAATTGTGTCTCGAGACCTCACTTACTTCAAGTATAATTAATAGAGTTATTACATGTATAGGTGATTAAAACGGCGGAGTGGCTGATCTGAAGGCAGTGACTCAGATATAATGGCAGGCAGTGGGAGCGTGTCATTCCCTAAACGAGGCTGCCCATAGGCCTAGCCCCAGGCAATAGTCAAATTTACATTAATTGTGGTGAATGATTTTCACTCATTTTTCATTTAATTCTCAACCAATTGTCATGAAATTTCACATGCACTATTTTCTAGTGATGCGACGACTACCCTGAACATTTTTTTGAAAAATGTTGTATAGGTTAAAAATATTTGAAAATCAGAATAACCGGCAGTTCGACTCAACACTGGGTATTATCGCCGGATATCAGGCTATTCCGATTTTCAAACATGCTTAACTTAGCATTTTATGTTTCAGGCCTACCAGTCAGCCGGATGACAGTTCAAACAGTGGGGCCCATGTAGACAGATGAAATCTTGAAAAATGTCTTAGCACATTTACTTGCTAATTATTTCAGTTTTATTGTCTTGAATGTATTTTAAAACAGGGGACCGAGGTAGGATTGCATGTACCGAGTTTAATGATTACCATATGAAGTCGGCCAGTAATTAGGTGTGTTTTATAATGGGAGTGTTCGTATGCCTCACGAAAAACGAGGCATATTCAATAGGCTATTGTATGGATAGCCACTCCCTAAATAAAAATGTCACCCTACATGTATATAAACACATATAAACACTGCATAACTAGACAATCAATAGTGTGCGCCTCTAACTAGTGTAGTGAACTAAATAATTAAAATGTGGTTATACGTACGGCAGAGTACACTTGTACTAGGTAGTAGGTGTCAATGGGAGCACGTTATGTCGTAAACGAGGCTGCCAATACCGTCAATACAGTTAGATAGATCTATATTATAAAGAATCACAGGGTCTCACCACACAAATTTAAATTCTCATATCATTAAAAAGTTTAAAGCTCAATTTTTAATCACCCTTTTAATTTTTTGTATTGATGGAGTATATCCTGGTGAATAAAAAAATATCTAGGTTTATATACATTTTATCCCCCGCCCGTAGGGAAAGGGGGATTTTAGTCGCGCCAGGATTCTGTCCGGCGTCACGTTTTCTTGTGGGCGCAAAAACTCAAAAACTACTGGGTAATTTTTTTAAATTTTAACATGACATTCCTAGTAACATGGGGATGTGCAAGTGATTTTTTTTGAGGTGCTACCAAAATTCAAAATGGCCGCCAGAGGTCAACGCCAAAAAAATTTGCGGGCGCAAAAACTCTAAAACTTAAAGTCAGAAATTAAATAAATTTTACTATCACATTCCCTACCATATGGAGATGTGCAGATGACTTTTTCAAGGTTTTACTTAAATTCAAAATGGCCGCCACGGATCAACTCCAAATTTTTTTGTGGATGCAAAAACTTTAAAACTTAACGTCACAAGTTATTAAAAAAAATTTTAAGTCGCAAAAACTGAAAAAGTTAGTCATAAACTACTCTAATTTTACAATCACATTACCCACAATATAAGAGATGTGCAGGTGATTTTTTTAAGGTTTAGCTGAAATTCAAAATGGCCGCCACGGTTCAATTTTAATTTTTTTGAAGTTGCAAAAACTCAAAAACTTAAAGTCGAAAATTACACAAATTTTACAATCATTCCCCACAATATAGAAATGTGCATGTGATTTTTTCAAGGTTTTAGGGGAATTTAAAATGGCCACCATGCATAAACTTAATTTTTTGTGGGCGCAAAAACTCAAAAATTGAAGTAAAAAATAATGAGCAGGTGATTTTACCTAATTTCTGGCGGGGGGATTATTATGGGACGAGGTATTATGTGTGACAAGACGTTAATGTGCTCTTCTCTGAAAACTATTTTTCAAGCCCACAGCGAGTTTTTTGCCCCTGCATGATTTCTTTTCCTGCTTGTTTTGTCAATAGTAAGTCCATTTAGCAATAAAAAATCATCTCCGTGCAGTTTTTCTTACAAAATTAACGAAACTGACATGATGAATGTCCAATTATGGCCTATACACCCAGAACTCGTCGATATAGCTCCATTATAGTTCAACTGACTTCAATCACTTTCCTGGCATGATTTATCTGCTTTTATTATTATCTATACCTTTCATTTTTGTGTGAATAATGAAGGAACAAAACAATTCTTTAAAAAAATACCATCGTTTATTGCATAAGTCTGTAAATTGAGATTAAGTTGAATGTCTGAAAAAATAGACAACTGGTAGACATGCCTCATGTGCCTCCGAAAAAGAGAAAACCATGTCTTATTTCTCAAAATCTAATAGAAAACAGGGGAACTTCAATTTGTGTTTACAAGTGTGTTTGCTAATCATCAGAATTGAACGAGGTGGTCTCTTTCCAAGAGAAAATTGAATAAATTTTTCAGATCACCCGAAAAAAATCCTAAAAAATGTTTTTTGTTATGTTAATATTTATGGCTGACATAAAAATAATTTTAGAATGAGTGGTGTGCCATCTTAGGGCTTGATAAATTACCAACTGATGATAGTCTTTTTAATTTATAACATTTTTTTGTTCGACATTATTGACCATTTGTTGATGGAACATGGACATGTGTCTGTCTCTTTTTAGTAGTTAGAATGATCTCACCCTCCACTATGTTCAGGGTTAGAACGCAGCATGTATCTGAAACGTAGGATATTCACATCATCACAAATGGTTAAAATAGCCGAAATATTTTTCGGGAGGTGTTTTAAAAGTGCTCTCACTTGATAAATAACTGATGGAATGTTTCAAAATCAGCTGAGTGGATGCATAAAAAGTCACTAAGTTAGGTCAACCCAATTAAAATGTATTTCGAGGGCGTTAATAGGGGTTAAATCGATCGCGTGTCGCCGGCGACACGCTATCTTACGGTTCAGATATGGAATGCTTGCTAGCCCGTAACACGTTGTGGAGGGTGGTGTTTGCTAACTACTTTTTAGGTGACATTTTCAGTCCTTTCTTGACGATTTTGTGCGCATGAGGTAATGTATCGAGATTAATTATGCTTCATTAGGTAATTTGGCAAAAGTTCGACTCAAATTTGCGGTTGCCATTGTTTTCTGAAAGGTGTTTTTTGTTGAAAAACGATGTTTTTTGTCGTTTCGTTATGAAACAATGGTAGAAATGTCACACCCTAAAATCACTCAATTTGGGGACCTGTCACTCAATTTAGGCACGTTCCTCAATTGAAAGACGATTCAAGTTTTCCAGCCATAACGGAAGTCAACATTTTCATATCTTGACTTGCATTTTTCACATACTGATCAAAGGCACCAGCGCGCAAATCTCCGCGCTGGTCAAAAACAAACTGCGATTACGACGCTGTTTTGACAGTAAAAATCTGTTGAAGTAAAAAAATAGGTTGCTTGGAAGTTGGATGCACAGAAGTTAACTTAAATGCCTTCGTTTCGTTGACAAATCTTGAGTATTTTTTGCGTAATAAGCAGATTGTGAAATGTTGCTTTTGCGTATGGATGGACATGTGACCCTAAATTGATCTGGCTTGCCCAGAATGCAATGGGTCACGGATAGGACTACGGGAGGGGTATTATGTGTGGTTAGGCGGACAACAGCCCTATTATCGCTCATCACAAGTTGTAACGCTAATTTGTATTCTTGCCTGTAAGACATTATAGAACGGATTGCAGTCCAAATCGTCATTCATCATGAAAGAGCTTATTTTCAACTGAAATGCACTATTGACACAAATCTTATCATTTAAATTAAATACACAACTACAAAGCCCAAAACACTGTTAAGAGCTCAGCAATTTTTATTGAAAAACAACAAAGCTGTCAAACCGACGGAAGAAAAGCTTAAGAAGATAATAGGCTTTGTTAAATTATATTTCATCACATTCGCCAGGTGACTCTACAGTCTGAAGCAGTAAATCAAATATATTTAAAGTCCATGTCGGGTTAGGTGTGCATTCAATCTAATGTGAGTTAAAAGGACACTGATCAGTATAATAATCAAACAAACATATGAAGTGTAACGTTCGATATCTCTTCCATTTTCTCACCTGCAAATAAAAAAAATGGCACTCTGTAAATAATCCAATTTCAGACAATAAAATCACACTCAATTTTACACGCAATATTTTTAATTGAATAGTGTTTATACTTTATGTTTACTTTATGTTTCTTTTTACCTACTCTAAAATTTAATTATATATTCATCCATTGTGAATTATAAATATTTACCGCAATACCTACGTCACAGTGAATAAAAATTTCCCAAATTTATAAAATACACAAAATTTCATATTGTAGGGATTTTCCCGTGCATCTACTCTCAGCAAAGAGGTAGATGCGCTATAAATTCGAGCTGCCAACTTAAATGTCACTGATCTGGCCCGATCATGTGACCATAGTTGGTGGCAGTGCTGTGGGCCATGAATTCGTCCCAGTTGCGTGAGATCAGTCCTAGAAGGCCGTCCAAATACCTCTCCAGGTCTCTTGACTGGCAAGTACTTGACTCTCGTGGGCCACAGCAGGTTATCAAGTGAGTACTTGTGAGTGCGTCTGGTTGCTTGCTAGATTATTAGAATCGTTCTGTGGGAAGCCCACAGGCCGAAATTCCCACAATATCTCAAATTGAAGACCCAAGGTTTGGCATAGGCCTACTGATTTTTATGGGTAGAGATATTTTATATTGAAATGATTTTATTGAACATACACATCGCTAGAAGATAAAGGGTAAAAGGTTTCCACAGCTTTTCACAACAATAACATTTGCATGGAAAAGGACTCCTCTTGCATAGAGCCTATAAACTACATAACATCTCTATAAAGGGAGAAACCATTCCTTTGAAGCAGTAACAAAAACACAGGAGCCGGCGTATGACAACAGGAACATCCAACAGGCTACAACTCAGCATCACCCACCAAACACAAGACATTACGTCGTAGAACCAATACTGAGTCGGTGAGCCAACATTGAACCGGCATTGCTTTAATTTCTTCCCCGCCCTACATATTACTGGGGCAGTTTACCTGCATTCATGGTCACGTGGTCTCCTGTTGGATAGTAGATATGATATAACAGTAGCAGCTTTGGAGGACTAGGTGGCAGTGATATCAGGAGGGGATATGTCATGTAACGTGTTAGCCTATTTGTGAGTTGTGTAATCAATTGTTATAATTAATAAAAAAAACACTTTCAGGAATGACATATTTATTTGAAATATGTATTATAGGCCTATATTTACATTAAATATACAACAGTAAAGTATATTAAAACAATTGCAGATATACATCTACAATATATCATAATTATGATACAACATTATAATAAAAATATTTACATGGTATAATAACATGATAAATTAGGCATTATTTCATATACTAGTAGGCATACATATATGTTTCATAATTATGCTTACATTGTTATCAGTCTACGAACGGTATTATTTAGTAACATAATCAAATACTATGCAAGACTGTATCTACAATGTCATATACAGATGTGACAGTGAAACTATGAAAAAAACATATTGTAACTACACATTATTATAACAGTGGCCTAACAGTATAACAATTACACATAGGCCTATAACATATAAAATAAAATAACATATTGCAAAGCCGCGTAGCTTTTCATCTTAGGTTAATTTCCGAACGATGAACATGTAATACTATGGCGTTTTTAGACATAATGTTATTGTTGCCCAGCCTCTTAAGTGCCACTTTAATTTTGACCCCTCCTTCACGACTTGTGACCACCAGGACGTACCACCTTAGGTGGAAAATCGTCACTCCATAGACTCTAATCCCCTTGATTGGTTAGCCCTCTAAGTCCCAGAGCGCATCACCAAATTACTTGTTTTTTCTTATGAAGATTTGAGTAGCAAAGCGACGTGACGCATGTAATTCTTCCAAACAGATCGAAGTGATCATGGAGTTTTCTTCCAGGTGTGCAGTCAACTCATCTCCTATACTAGCTCATCCTCCTGTATATCAGGGGATGAGTTGGAATGGGTGTTGACGGGCTGGGGATGAGTTGGTTATAGCTGTTGGAGGGCTGGGGATGAGTTGGTCATGTGTGTTGCACCTTTGGGGATGAGTTGGTATTAACTTGTCTTTATAACGATATTTGATTATTTTTTTAAGATGATCACTTTATTGTATGAGATATATTTTAAAATCTGACTTGAATAAAATATAATTAAAGCATATTGGACTTGTAACGCTTAAAAGGCCTACGATCGTTGTTGTAATAATAACAGAATAATAACGGAAGACAGTGCCAGAGATATTTAATTATTTTAATTAAGTTTATTGTATTGCCCGTAGGACAACATAAAAACAAACCCTCGCAATTAATAAATTCGTACAGAATAGCCAAAAGACACTAAATGACCCTTAAATTGTATATTCACCCCTACATGTTACATGGCCTAATATTTTTTTTGATGAATTATATGTTTTCTACTGTATTGTATATATTGAATGTTAATATGTCTACATGGTAGATTATTTAATAAAAATAAAATATATTGTTTCTAATAATAAATATGGTTTTATTACACTCACCAAATTTTGAGTAATCACTGCCCGTAGGTCTAACTTTAAAACAGATATGATAGCCTACAGTATGGTCATGAGTTGGGGATGAGTTGGTAACACTTGGCCGATGGCTGAGGATGAGTTGGTCAAGTATTGACGCCTGGAGGGGATGAGTTGGTAAAGCCTTCATGGCCGTTGGGGTTGAGTTGGTCTACCCGGGTGTGAACTGGGGTTGAGTTGGTATGAGGGATGAGTTGCTATGGGGAATGAGTTGACTGCCATTGTTTTTCCGATCCTTCTTATACAACCAATATACTCAGCACCTTATAAACGTGTAAAATGTAGTGATGACACCATTGTGATTGCTTGATTTCAGTTGCAATATTTCTTTCTCACTAGTTTATTGTTATGCGGGACCTGATTATCTGAATACAATCATCTGTTGTGGATTTAGTAAGGTGCAAGTGATAATTGTGCTCGACACCATAACAGTTAGCCCAACTACCCGGCGTTTCAACATCCCGCGATCAAATGTGATGACATATAAATGCAATAATTACAAATCACTTTAATTATATAAATATATAGGCCTTATTCAGAAAAATGCCAAGGTTTGTACATACGTTACTTTTAATTACTACGGATTTTTATTATAGACCAATTTTTATAGGCATATATACTTTATTTACTCAATTGTGAACTATTATTTGACCGATCGAAAAAGCATTGAACCTACTGCAATGTTAATTGTAATGACCATGATATAGAGGATAGAATATCTATAACCAATATCATCCGAAAAATACGTTGTGGTTATTATAGGACCAGCCTAAGCTATACCATTGTCTGTGTGATCGGTACCCTGCGTGATGATCTATCTGTGTCGGATAATTAAACACCACCAAAATAAACAATTGTTTTCATTATAATACTTACATAGGCCTACATATCGGCTTTTACTACATATCAGCCTATATCGGCTATTGACAGCTGATCAGCTATTAACAGTTGCAACCACATAACATGTCAACCACAGTCTTATTGCCACTTCTTTAAACATGCATACCTGTAAGACAAAAATAAGAATACATTTAAAAAGTGGAGATAGTATTATTTTGCATTATTTAAATGAGAACCAATAACAGCATACCAAATATGGTGAGTGTATCAATACTAGATAGGCAGTGCACATGTTGCTTGTTTGGATCGATGCGACAGACATTTTCCAATTTCATTGCTTTAAAAATCATTTTTTTATTGAAAATGCAAATAAAATATATTTATAATTATTCTTATTATACCCATCAGACTGTGCTACATCCCCCCCAATTAGACCACTGTTGGCCCACCGTTTTGTTCAAAAGGTGATTTAAATAATGATTGATGAGCAGAACCCCAACAAACATTATGTTTGCAAGATATACTCTTCTAAAATAGAATATGTAATGTGCTAGTGGATGCTATATCAGAAGAGTCAGCAATGTCTACTCGCGGGATAATCTGATCGTGCTTAAAAGGTGAAATGACCGTGCTTCATTCGTTTACAAACTGTGAATTATTGTATAATTTTATAAGATTCATAGATAAGTAAATATACTAAAACTTGTAGGCCTATATAAAGGCTCATATAATTATATCAGTTTTAATTCCCAACGCGATAGACCTATTCATTATAGGGGGCGAGCGGGTAGAACTTGGGGGCTGAACAGGCGATGCTTGGGAGCCAAACGTAAAGATAGACAATTTTAATGACGGAAATATGTTATTCGAGGTTCAAAGAATCAATAAGATAACAGTAAATTGAACTAACTTTGGAAGGGTTGTTTTAAAACTTCACGACGTTTCGACTCACCTAATTACTACGGTAATTTTTCTCTAACTACTGGACTTTCTGATTTGTTTTATATTGTTCTAAGGGACCGAACGGTTAGTTATAGAGCTTGGGGGCCGATTAAGTTATATGTTATCTGGTATTATTCCGGCCTGTTTCCACAATGCCTAGTCCTGAGCAGATGAGCAGGATGTTTAGTGTAGTAGTAGTATGCCTATGGTATACCTGTATACCACGGCAGGGGGCCGAACGGGTAACGCTCTAAGTCTGACCACGCTGACTGACAGGCCAGGGGAAGCATTGTATATTAGGGGGCTGAATGGGTAAGTAGCCGAACGGGTAAGTGGCCGAACGGGAGTGGGTCGAACGGGTAAGAGGCCGAAACGACCTGATACCCTATCAACCTACGTTGGCCTATTTGAATCTGAATATGTACGTGACAGTACACGCATGTTGGCGTTATCAGCGTCACGGAAGAAGGAAGTGAGCGAGCGTTACAATCGTAGTAAAAAATATTTAATCCTCAAATAATATCACAATCCACCATTTAGCAAGGTTGGTCCAATTAGGCCTTAAATATATGTGTTTTCTTTATGTTAGCCTGACGTTGGGTCAAATGCAATAGCGCTACCAATCATTTTGCAACGTTGATCCAACATCGACCCAGCGCCTCCATAATTATGCCATCAGGCCCATCACCCTACTAATGGTCCAGTGTTGTAAAAAATTATGTAGTGGGGCCTACCGGTATTGCCATATAAAAATATGCCGCCTGACCTTGCGCCAACTTAAATAGCCCAACCCACCATTTGGCCCAACATTGCTTATCTAAATACATTGCTAACATATTTTATTTTGATGTTAGCCCAACGTACGTTGGACCAAATGCAATAGTCGAACCAACCATTTTGACACATTGACCCAACAGAGCCATGTTTACTCGCAAGAGAACGCTTTAAAAAAATTCATAAACCTGCGATGGCCCATCTTAGTAAAAATTATAGATTGCCAACATATACTTTGACTTTGAACTTTGAAATGTTATCCAGCAGCACCTCCTATTTGGAGTATCAGGCTGGAGGGGGGAAAGGGCTGGTGGATTTAGTCAACCAGTTGACTCTTGAACGCTGCCACAGTTTTTGATTCTATGGCAGCTGCCGGAAGAGAATTCCAATCAGGGATAGTTCGATGCCAAAAAGAATTTTGTCCCAGTGTGGTGTAAGCTCTAAGAAGTTTATAGGCCTGATTGTGCCCACCACGTGTTCTTCTGTCCGCTGGGATTAAACGGTCATTGATAGGAATTTCGACTAGCTCATTTAAAATTTTGAACATGCTTACAAGTCTAGAATTTTTACGTCTTGTTTTCAAGTCAGTCCAGCCCAGGTTCTGAATGAGAGATGTCACACTGGCTGTTTGTCTATAATTTTGGGTGACAAATCTTGCTGCTGATCTTTGAATTTTTTCTAATTTATTAATATCTTTTTGTCTAAAGGGGTCCCAAACTGCTGAAGAGTATTCTAAAGACGATCTGACCAGGGAGAAATAGGCAGTCTCCCTTAGTTTAGGGGGACATGCCTTCAGGTTCCCCCGAAGGAAGCCCAGAGTGGAATTTGCTTTACTTGTAATTTTGTTAATGTGGGCCTCCCATTCCAGGGTCTCACTAAGGCAAACACCAAGATATGGTGTTGATGAAACGTTCGCTGTTTCACCTTTAATGGTGTACTCAAATCCCAAGTTTTTTTATTTCGGCCTGGACACCCTCAGGACCGAGCATTTCGGGGGTTGAAACACATCCCCCATCGATCTGCCCAGTCCTGTAACGCAGATAGGTCTCTCTGCAGCTGCTCCTGATCTGCTCGACATTTTATCGGGCGATACAGGAGGCAGTCATCTGCAAAGAGACGAACCTGCGAGGAGACCGTGGAAGGGAGGTCATTAATATAGGTCAAAAATAGTAGGGGTCCGAAAACAGTACCCTGGGGCACACCGGACCTCACGCGAGCTGATTCTGAAGAGCTGCCATCAACTACTACTTTTTGGGTTCTATTGGTCAGAAAATTTTGAATCCAATTAACAGTTGTTCCCCGAATTCCATAGTGGTCAAGTTTGTGCAAGAGGCGTTGGTGGGGGACAACATCAAAGGCCTTACTAAAATCCAAGACAACAACATCTGTTTGTGTCTTGCTTTCAAAATTTTGAATAAATTCATCAGTTGTAATCAAAAGCTGGCTTTCGCATGAGTGTTTTGATCGAAAGCCATGCTGTACAGGTGTTAAAATTTTGTTTTCCGAAAAATGGGACATAATTTGTTTACAAATGATGTGTTCGAGTAATTTGGCACAAACACATGTGAGGGATATCGGCCTGTAGTTTGCCGGAGAGTGCCGATCCCCTTTTTTGAAGACTGGGGCAACATTAGCCTCTACCCAGTCATCTGTTAATTTGCCCGTCTGTAGAGATTGGTCAAAAATAATTTTAAGAAGGGGAGATATTTCGTTGGCAGCATTCTTCAGCTGGGCCAACTGAGATATCCCAATCAATCATATAGCAACGTTGGCCCAACGGATCCATGTTTGCTGGGAGATTCAACAGCTGTCAGATAGGGGCTTTAGTGAGAAGAAATGAGATGTTTTCCAGTAATAACCCGGTATGCTATGATGCCCAACTTTTCCCTATGTATAACGCTACCAGCGCAGTTGTTAAATGTCTATTGTTATTAGAGCACCATGAACTATATGAAAATTGTATTTTTATGGGGGGGGGGCGAATGTTGTAAATATTGTATCATTAATCTGTTTTTCACCTTTACCTTTTCATACTAAAATCCGCTAAAATAATTAACATTTCAAGTTTCATGCCTCTTGTCATTAAAATGCAATTTATTATTGGAATTAACAGTTTCAAAATGTTTTATTAATTGACATCGTCCATGAAGTGTTATTTTAGCTAATGCAGGTGAACTATCTCATCACAGTAAAATTGATTAATCAAACCTCAAGGAATAAAGATTCAATGCTAGGCTGGGATTGAGCGATAATATAATGTTTTTAAATTTACGCTATTTAGACTAAAATTTTAGAGTTAAGCCGGCCCTGGGCTAATAGTAGTGGACTAGAGGGTCTACATGCAGTAGACCTACTGTATAATTTTGTAGAACAATTGAAAAAAAATTGTGATGTAAGACCTTTCTACCGGTAGGACGCCGGTACCAGTTGTAGGCAGGCCAAACAGGCTACAGCCAGCCTTTATAAGTTTATTTTCAGAGTGGGCGTTTTTTTTGCTGAAAACACACCTCGCTCGGTCGGCGATAACTACTTCATTTTTATTTTATATTTTAATAAAATTTCAATGATCAATGGAGGAGACCCTATTCTCCCATAAAAAGTTAATTAAAACGCTCTGCTATAATTATAACGTCATAAATTACGACGTTAAAAGTCGCAAAAAATACGATTTTTCGAGCGCCATTTTTTTTGTGTCACGAAAACACGTGATTTTGCAGGCACAGGAAAGATTCAATTTTCAATGAATTTCCCTGATTTTTTTTTTTTAAAACAGAAATCACCTAAATTAGATGCAATCGATCTCGGAATATTTTTATTTTTTCATAAAAAAAAACCGCTCGACTCTATTGAGGGCTCTAGTAAATATGGAACCGAATAAAAACGTATCAAACACCTTGCTATAGCCTCAAATGTCTATTTTTAAACAGTAGAATAATTTACCGCTAAAACTTGTTCATTTTCGGAGCGCCGAGTCAACGTGATGCCATGTTTTGAGCATTTTGCAGTTTTTCTATGTAACATGTATAGGACGTCATAAAACAGCCGTAAACCACGCTGTTTTCCCGCGGATTTCGTTGAAAACAAGCGTTGTTTCGTCGCCGATAACTACTTCAATTTTAGTTCTATTTCAACAAAAACATACAGAAATAATAAAGAAATCCTAGTCTTCCATAAAAAGTTAATAAAAACATCTTGGGACAATTATAACGTCATAAATTACGACGTTGAAAATAGCGAAAATGGCCGATTTTGCGGTCAGCGGCGGGCGATAATATAGGATTATAACGTAATTTAAGATGCTGTGAACGTCGTTACGTCAGGCCTTCCAGGTAGTTTATTTTCACATTATGTTAATTTAAACCTAATAGACTTGGATTAGGTAAAAAACAGACAATAACATAGACAAATAAAACGAAAATCGCAGAAAATTGACATGATTTGTTATAAATTTGCAAAAGAAAAATCAATTAACTTTTTATGAATAATAATCGTGAACAAGATCAGGCAATCAAAAGATTCACTTTTTCTGTTGAAATATAATAATTATTTCCAATGATTTACTTATCCGGATTGATCATAATTATATTATTAAGAGATTGGTATTAATTTATAAGTGGCATCTATATATCATCAGCTGAAGAAAAATGTTTCTTTTACAGAGACAATACAGGGTATATCTGATTTAAATGAAAGTTAAAGGCTTACAGTTACTTAAAATTAACATGATATGAGGACCTATATATTATTACCATTAAATTAGCCTTTATATGTTACAGCTGCATAATATGATTGGGTGTGCTAAGCCTATTATAGTTAAATCTATCCAAAAGTATCTGTCTTCTGCAGTAGCCTAGGCCGGCCCGATAAACACCAGTTTACAGATTAGCTGTTTCACATGCGGTAGTCCGTACTGTATTTCAAAAGTTTGAAGAACATATTTCACCTACCCTTCATTTCTTTTCTATGTAGTTCCACAGAATACATTTTTAATGATGCAATGAAAAAAAAATAGACCAACTGCTAATTATTTTTTTATTGGAATTATAATTATATACAAATTAATTAGAAGTAAAAAAAGGGATTGGCCAAAACTGCATGTAGACTATTTACCCAATTAGTGCTGGTAACTTTGGCCAATCCCTGTAGCCCATGAACTAATGTGCCTGTATATGTATGTGTAAAAAGGATTTGTAAGTTTATATTCTTAATGATATCCAACTTCACTGCATGTACGAATAAATAAAACAAGTTTTGGTGGTCATTTTGATACCCTGTAAAATAATATTAGGCAATAAATAAACGTGCAGGGTCAATTTTCATGGAAAAATACTCAATTTTTTGTGAACTTTAAGTATTATCCTGGTCTAAAAGGTTAATTGAATGACACAGCATTTAATGGAGCGCAAAATTACCTTTATTTTGATATATTAAAAAAAAATATTGGTCAATTTTTTAATAAATGCCGGCAATTTAAAGACAATTAATATGTCTTTTCGGACCATTTTTGTCGCCTTTTTCTCGTGTTTGCGTAAAATGACCTTTTCGGAATTTTCGAACGGGCATAACTTTTTCTAAAATGATTTTTTCCACATAAAAAAAATATACTTTTTTTCTGGCAACAGGTAATTGCTCTGAAATAGTCATTTTTATCCTCACATTTATACATTTTCTTATATAGCGTCGCAAAAAGTGCAGATTTTGTCATTTTTTCATGACAAAGTCGAAAAATGGAACAAGCAATATGAATATAATTAGGAAAAAAATATTTTACAATTAATTTCCACCATCCAGGCTTACCAATAGATTTTGTCAACTGAAGGTGACAGCTTCATATGTTGGGTTATTGTCCTTGTTCTTCTGACATCTTCTGTTACCCCAATTCTAGCAACAAAGAGTGTAGAGCAGGAAGTCCCAACCTGGGCGGATCTAGCTTTTCATTGAGCCCCCCTCAATGGGTTTGAAACGTGACAAACAAACGCTCCACTCTAGGAGAGGGGCTTGGGCATGCCCCACAAAAAAAATTGAATTCCATAGGTTTTCTCCAGCAATCTAATGTATATTGTGCCTTTTTGTGTCACCAGACCTACATGAGATACATGCATATTTTTTTTTTTTGGGGGGGGGGGGGTAGATTAACCTCCAACCCCCAACCCCCCCCCCCTTAGAATTGCGTGATCATATTGTCATGTCTCATTTCCTATGTCAAAACATAAAATGTCCTGCAGGTGATTAATGATGATCAGGGTTCAAATACCTCAGAACTACGCTCAACTGCCATCCATCACCTCATTCTTGTTTAGCCTAAACTGGCTGTGCACTTGTGTATGAAGTCTGCATTCAGCCAGCGTCTGTGTGAAGATAATCACCTGATTGCGAGAATATTCTATGATGTAAAAAGAATCCATAGTCGACGACAATGCCGGTATTTTCTGAGAGCAGAATTGCTAAGAAAACTAAATACATATAGTGACCTATTTAATAGTTTCCTTGTCATAATATTGATAAAACCAGTCTTCATAACACAGGGAGTGAGACCCTGTATCCCAGATGAGGTGGCAAGGAAATAGCAGGTCCATACAAACTAAGATATTTTTTCAGTCTTTCGGGGGGGGGGAGTTTCCAGGCAACCAAGAAACCCCCGCGGGCACGTCCCTGTCAACCGCTTGCCCAGTGTGTCAGTTCAAAAAAGCAAGTTGGGGAAAACATCAGGCAAGAAATTAGGAGACATTGGGCCTCCTTTTCCAAAGACAGCCCCAATAATTCGGTAAATGAAAAATGGTTGAGGTTAAAAACTATCTTGATGGACTGCCAGAATAAATTTGTACCAACAAAATTAACATCTAAACACAGAACTTGCCCTGGCTCAATTAATCGCTCCGCAAGGCAATTCCAAAAAAGGCAAGACTTTATAACAGAGCGAAAAGTTCAAAAAGACCTGACCTGTGATCAAAATATAATTTACAGAAACGGGACACACAGGGAAACCTCAGACGTGCCTGTTGGTCCATTATTAACGCCAAACTTTTAACATCTCTGGAAACTCAAAATTCAAAGCCTTTCTGGCGCTTTATAAAATCACAGCACCAGGATATGTGTGGTGTCTCGCCCTTATTGCATGATGGCCAACTGCATTCAGACAGCAGATGCAAGGCCGAAATCCTCAACCAACAGTTTTGCTCAGTATTTACTGATGAGGACACCACTAATATGCCTAAATTAGAAGGACCACCAACAACCCCCATGGATAATATTGAAATTACACCATGGTCTAACTAAATTATTAAGTGAACTGAACGCCGACAAAGCACCCGGATGATGAGCTTCCAAATTTACTCCTCAAAAATGCTGCCAAGGAAATATGTCCTTTTTTGACAGATATTTTCGAACACTCTATCCGGACCTGGAAATTACTCGATGAATGGGTCGAGGCTAATGTAGCCCCTGTTTTCAAAAAGGGAGATTGGCATACTGCTTCTAACTACAGGCCGATCTCCTTGACATGTGTTTGTGCTAAATTGCCCGAACACATTATTTGCAAGAACATCTGAACATTATGACCCACTTTACCAAAAACAAAATTAAAACTGATTTAATTGTTTTATATTTTTTAGTAAGGCTTTTGATGTAGTTCCCCACCATCGTTTACTACACAAACTTGATCATTACGGAATTAGGGGACCTACACTACTTTGGATTCAAAATTTTCTCACCACTCGACACAAAAAGTAGTAGTAGATGGTAGCTTTTCAGACAGTGCTCATGTAGGTTCTGGTGTACCACAGGGTACAGTACTTGGCCCGATCTTATTTCTATACTATATTAATGACCTCCCATCCTCGGTCTCATCTGATGTTCGACTTTTTGCTGATGACTGCCTCCTTTATCGGCCCATAAAATCTAAGGACGATAAAAAAAAACTACCGGAGGACCTAGGCTAACAAAGTTGGAACGCTGGGCAGACATTTGAGGGATGAAATTCAACCCATCCAAATGTTCTGTCCTCCAAGTGAAGAGAACCCGGGCTAAAGAGATAGCTTCAGCCTATCAGCTCAAAGGGGTCACACTCGGAGAAGTTTCAAATTCACCTTTCTTGGGAGTCAGCATCAGTGAGAACCTGGAATGGGGGGGATCACATCTCCAAAATTGCGAGTAAATCAATTCCACACTGTGTTTCTTGAGGACGAAAATTTAAAGGGATATCCCTCAAAGTTAAAAGAGATTGCATATCTTTCAATGGTTCGGTCACTTTTGGAATACTCTTGTCCGGTATGGGATCCATACAGGCAAGGTGATATTGATAAATTAAACAAAATTCGAAGAGCTGCTGCACGTTTCGTAACAAACAACTACCAGCGTAAATCACAGCTGTTATCCAAGATCTAGGCTGGACTGACTTACAAACTAGAAGAAAGAACTTCAGGCTGACACTTCAGGCTGACAAGCCTGTACAAAATTTTCAACAGATTAATCGCTGTACCTGCCAGTGACCTTTTAACCCCAGCAGACAAAAGAACTCGTGGTGGACACAAAAAATCATTGAAACATATTAGAGCTAACACCACGCTGGGACAAAATACTTTTTTGACAAAACCATACCCGATTGGAATCATCTTCCACCACTGCTATTGAATCCAAATCAATAGCAGCTTTCAAGAGCCAACTGAGCGATTAGTCTCGTCGGCCGCTTTGCACCGTCCCTTCGCGTGACACTCCATTGAGGAGGACTGCAGAGTCAAAACATTAACGATTAAAGTCAAAGTTGAGCATGCGGGTATGGAACTGTGAGAGTAATGTTACTGATTCTTTTAAAACCATTTTCGACCTGATTATTCAGCGATATATTCCGATATGACAGTCCAAAGAAATGTCCCACGATTTTGTACATGTATGCAGTCAATCTGTGGCTAAAATTCCTACCACTGGGGCTAACATCATTCTACTAACATCAACATAGCAATAAAATGCATACTTACTACGATGATAAATGTTGACAAACTTGAAAATTTCTGTCAGTAATTGGTGATGTAGCTCAGTTGACGAATCTTGTCATTTTGTAAAATGAGGGCTGGACCAATGAGCACGCATTGATACTATTTATCAATCTATCTATCAATCTATCTATCAATGATAGATCACATGCACTTTGAATATAAAAAAAATCATGAAACACAAAATGTGGTTGTTAATGACAGGTGGTCGCTCAATGCAGTGGTCGTTATACTGTATTTGAAAATGATTATGAACACCCCGAAGGCTATCCCAACAGTTCAACTTACAGACAGCGGTGATGGATTTGAATGTAACAGCAGCCAAAGATTAATGAGAGACACTGAAAATTATTGCACCCGTACAGGTTAGAAGTCCATAAAAATGCAATGTAAATAAATTCTATCGGCCAAGAAACAGATTTGATCCAATAACTTTGGAGGAAGTCCTACTACAAGAGTGTACTCATGATGAACCCAGAGAGACAACATCCGCTTCCAGATAAAGATGAACCAAGCAGACAAAGTAAAGTTAACAACAAATGCTGGCTGCAATCGCTAGCCGGCCAGCCAGTGTGTGCAATGATATAGACTGTGGACCCGGCTGGATGGCTACACAGTTCAGGTTTTGTGTGGCCACGGAGCCAGAGTAGGTGGCTCTTCTTTCTGTGTCTTTTGAAGACAGAGCGAAACTTCCAAAGTCATTGTAGCTTAAAAAATGGTATGTAGTTAATATATCTTTGTGGTGATCATAAACTTGGAAAGAAGAATAACAAACTTCTCATATAATAAACAAAACACATACATGTTATAAAGACATATTCATCTCAATATATTCAGGTCAAGGTCTATGTCATCGAGCTCTAAATATTATACCGAAAGTGACCCGTCTGTTATGGCGTATCAACTTATCAGAATTATTAAATTGCTTGTCTCTGAAAATTTGACCAATTTCAGCCGTGTAGTGATGTGCCTGATGATAGATTACAATCCATGATCGGCCGTTTGATACACCAATTATGATGATCGACTACCAAAAGGATTAATGAAATTGATTAATGCTGATAATCTGAATCATTGACTCCTTCACAGTTTCTCAAACAATTATCTGATCGATCCCCGATTATATTAAGATGATCGTGCTCAACTGTCCCGCGAGGTGCCCATATTCTAAGCACAATGGTAGCCGTGTAGGCATGGCTGGTGTTGCTGACATATTATTAGACAAAGAGATGTTGTTGTTTTTAATTTTCACAAAGGTATGTGCTCTGCAGCTATCTAATACAACTACCTGTATCTCTATTCAACTGTGATCATCGGTTAGTTACACCAACCAGTAGTCCCCCTATGATACGACTTTCATACTGCCAGAGAACAGAAGTCACATCAAAGGGGTAGTCATATCTGAGAGGGGTGAAAAAAACGTAAAATGGGCCGAATTTGATACAATGGATGACCATGCAGTAATTACTTATGATGTAAGCAATGCTGACGAGCTGCCGTTATTTTGACACAACTCAAAGTACAGCCTAGTAGTGTGAAAAATAGCTGTGAGAGATCAAGGCTGACACTATGCACGCTATGGCTATGCTTATGTGTCACACACATGTACACTCTAACTCAACCCGAAACTCTAGGATTTATCGATAATACATTACCAAATAAAAATTTAAAAACAAATGTTATGGATGTACACTGTATTCTCATTGAAATATTCAATGGCAAACAGGCGAGGCGGGCGTCTTCTATGTTGACCAAGAGTGAAGTTAAACAGACAATACGGACAACGCAAGCACTAGCACAGATATTATCTTCAAGTGTATACACTCTGAGGCACTGTAATGCACGTGGCTGTGAATATGGTCGGCGCGAGACGTTGGTGCAGTGTTGTTCTAATGCTGGACCACCGTCGTCAATGCCGGCATCGGCTTGGCGTCTTGTGGCGGCGTACCCCGTTTACGTTTATTCTCAATGATGATAGACTGCTATAGCCTATACACTGACTTATTTTTCAAAGCAATAACTTTGCGAGTTTTGGCGCTATCATTATGGATGTTAACTGCACCGCATATAAATAAATATTTTCATTGAAAACCCCATTTAAACATGTTTTTAATTAACAACAGAAAAAGTATTAAAGATGCAGTAAAAGTAGTTATATCACCGGAAAGCATTTTTCAGCCACTATAATCTGATGAGCGTCCAAACGATGTGGCAGGGCCGGCAGACATCTGCAGACGTGACACAGTCTGTGAACAGCTAATTTCAAAAAGTCGTATCTTTAGAAGGATATCTGGTACGGTGATATGAAGCTACCAGTACACATCTGCACACAGTGTATAGACCAAGATTGTGTCAATGCTGGCCCACTTCATACGACGCTGTACCAGCCTTAAGCCAAAATTGGCTAACCATAGTATCTACTGGGCTGTATTTGACAGTATATACACACAAGCAGTATCTTCAGACCGGCAGTTCATGCCAGGCTGACGGGTGTCGCTGAGCAGCTAATTTCAAAGAGTCGTATCTTTAGAAGAAGGTCGCTAGGTAGTGCCATGATTTAAAGGTCGCATTTCGTGAGAGAGGGGAAGTCGCATTTAAGATATGCTTAACAGTGTAAAGCACATTGGTGCTCAGAAAAAAAGTTGCATCATAGGAGAAGTCGTATCTGAAGGGGGTCGCATCTGGAGGGACTACTATATCATGAATTTTGAAATTCCAACTATTTTCCTTGTTATATTTGTAATAGATGAACCAGGTGTCTAGTGTGGAGTTTTGTTTAGATATGCTGTGTGATACCCAGCAATGTGATACCCAGGCTGATGTTGGCCCATCGTCTACGACGCTGGCCCATCATCAGCCCAACATCGGGCCAACGCCTCGTGTTTGCCAGGTGTTTACTTTCACATACATGATTATGTAAGAGTCAAAGACTGATAAATTTATCTGTTGTATTTTTGATATGTTGCAGAAATTCCTTTAAAATCAGACACGATGTCTAAACGTGGTGCACCTGAAGCATCTGCTTCTACTGCCAGTGGAGCACCTCCAAACAAGAAACTCCAGACACAGTTTGACTCTGTGAAAATCGGGGTTGTCTACTCTCTGGTTTGTCACTGCTATAATAATGTAGAATATTTATTCTAATTAAGCACTTAAGCATCCAGGTTTACTTAACATTATTCTACTGTCGTCACCGCCACTTTCACGGGAGGCACTCTTAATTAATTACGTTCTCACAAGAAAATGAATTGATAATTTTTTTTGTTTGTTTTCACTATTACTAAAAACATGTTTATTCTATATCGCAAATTTAATTTTATGTGATGAGCTGATGAGCATGCATTTAATCTTCATCAACTTATCATTTATCAACATCTAATAAAATCATACCTCTGGCCATACCCTCGTTGACCCAGCTTACACATTGTATGATTTTGGTAATATTAATTACTATGTAGCCTACTATCTCTACATAAGCTACCGGTATATCATTTAAAACAAGGATTGTTTGAGGGTTGTGTTTTATTTATAGGAAGAGATGGATATGAAAGTTTTGAAGTTTCAAAACAAGAAACTTGTGGAGAGGATAGATGAACGTCGTCGAGCAGAAGAGCAATTACTCAAACGAATTGAGCAACTTGAGCAAAGGCAAACAACTGACGATGCAGTCCTTTGTATTGTCAACCGCTATTGGAATCAGGTAAATTAACAGGAACATTAATGTGTCCAGTGATATGGTGGAGAGCTATGTCACAGACATTAGCTCAGCATTGAGCCAGCTACTCCGATCTGACCTCTCCTGGTCTCCCAGACATGGCACATGTTTACAAATGTCTCAAATTATAACAAAGAAAACAAACAATGTGTGTGATTATCAAATTTATCACTTGCAGTTTGAAAGCTGCTGTATATAGCTTCACCATCTAGTGTGCAGCATGTTGAGTTGTGTCAGAATAACAGCAGGATGTCAGTTATGATTGAGCAGGTGATCCTTACAACAGAGTGTAGCAGTGACATGACATAACTAACCGCCTCTTAACATGCTCAACCCTTACAATGCTGAATTTTTTGTGTAAACCATGAAAACCAAAGGGTTTTTTTTCAATTTGAAATCGTCTTAAATGTCCTAATTTTTTCCGCTCTTTCTGCTTCATTTGAATACGATGTTATGGTTCTATGGCAATTATAAATATTTTCATTCTTCCAGTGCTGGGACCGTCTTTGTAGACATAAGATTATAATGACAGTCCCCGCACTAAAACTGTCCCTGCACTGACATTTCATGGCTGATTGCACTCTGGTCAGTGGTGACACAGTCAGAGGGATTAAGCAGTGCCCCAGCTGTGCCACGATCAGCCAATCAAATCAACGTCCGACGGTTCGCCCATGCCTAGATTACATTTGTAATGTCTGATTAAAATTCGCAGTCACCTGCCCGACCTGCCGGATAACATAAGATTTATAGATCTTAATCATAGAAAAAATGTCAACAATCACCGGCAAGGGAAATGCTATCTTAATCATTGAAACATTCTTATCCAGCAAAAAATTTTGATGTCAGGTAACCTTACAACTTCACCGGACATACATGTCAGTCTGGTAAAAAAATCCCGGATTTTATTGGCTGCACGAGTATATGTTATATTTAACGCGCATGTGCTTCAAATCTTAAAAAAATTATGCAGTATATAGTTTGACAATCACTGTAGTGCATCGCCCTGGAATTTGTTATTTTCATTATATTTGTTGTATAATTGGGGCTGAGGAATTTATATGAATATTAAATTGTTGCACTGTTCAAATCGCTGGCCATTTGCTAAGATGATATCCTATTTCCTTTGTGAGCACTCTCCAGCTAGAAATACTGAGCTGATCAGCGAGATGCTTCAAGCTAATAATAGTTCCAGTGAATGTTCCACAGACATAATTACATTTTAGAGATATTCAAACATATGAAAATGACAAGAGCCCCGACATTGCTTGTAATCAGTCAGATTTTCTGATTTTTATCAGATTTCAGTATAGTTGTAGGATAAAGTAGGATTTCTGACAATTGTTACCTACTTGTCAGATTTTAAAAGAACTATTTTCTGGTATTACTATTATATAGTTACTCATCTAGGATAATGTGTGTTAAAAAATAGGCAGTGGCTATTGGTACGTGATTCCTTATAATGCAACTATATGAGCAGCCTCGTTTACAAAATGATGGGCTCCTATTGACTGCCATTATAACATTGCCGTACGATTAGCCACTTTACCGACAAACTCTTTATTCTCCATAATAGATTGATCCAAAAATAGATTTAGAATGGCTTAAAGAGCATTTGTGGTTTAAAACATGTCTGGGGTAGGGCTCCAGACCACCGACCCTCTAGTCAGATTTTTTGTCATGACTTGTGCAAATTATGAGGTTGGCCTCTCCACCTTCTGAAATTATTTCAGGTCTTTTTATTCAAAAAATGTTATTGTATTTATTTGACTAAATACCTATGATATTACCAGGTAATTGGAAGGAAACCAAAGTTTTTATTTCAAATAATTATAACATTACAATATTTTACAGCTGGATGAGGATGTACGTGTGTTGCTGCAGAGATTTGATGCTGAAGGAGCTGACGAGACTGGGAAAAAAAGTAATTATATATTTGTCCTAAATTCATCTTGGACTTCTTAAATTTTTGTTCAGTTCTTCCAAGTTGAATGTCATCAATCCTATTTTAACTTTTCTAACCTTTCTGTAAAAATAAAAAATTGCTTATATTACATGTATACATGTACATGTATACGCATAGATGTATAGCTGATATGTCATAATGTGAAAAATAGAATTAATTTCAGATCATATGTAGCATCACTACATAAACTCACGATAAAAACATCATTAGACACAGGTCTGGACAAGAATCTGTGTAAAGCTTTGGGTGTCCATATGGGCTACAACCATGGATACTAAAATAAACTTCCTTTACTGAGACTGTACTTTTCAGTTGGATAATCATACAGTCATGTGTACCTCAAATCCTGATAGCCCCTGGTAGGACTCAATGTATACAGCTTATAGTGCTTTGCATTTTTCTACAAATTTAGTGTGTATCTGCAAATCAATACAGCTCTCGTTAATTGTGCTCAGATATGACCTGTGTGCGTGGAAAATTTGTGCCACCGAGCCATAAACAGCTAAGATGGCCACCCAAAAAGTTTTTGAGCGCGATATTTTAAGAACTGTTATACTTGGTTGAATCACATTCAAATTTGACATGGTGGTTATCTAGCTATTTCTGATGACTTAATTTTTGTGAGGAATAAATTGAAAAACAAAATGGATGAAAGCTGCCATCTTTTTATTTTTTGTGAATTTTTTTGATGGACTGACCTGAAAATACCTAACAGATATACTGTTGATGTGCAGAAAACAATCACATCTAGTTTAGTTAAGGTATTTTAAGAGCCATTGGGTTGACACACTTTTTAAATTCAAGAGCCACAACATAAATTTTATAGTGATTTATTTCACTGGAAATATATATTTGTGATCACATAATTAATGCAACATATTTAGAAAACATTTTCCTGTTAAAATATGATTGTAAATTGACGTTTGTTTAATTTCAGATGAGAGTCCCGTGGTGACAGCTTTTCTGACACTTCTATCACAATGGGATAAGCCAGAAATTGTGGATAAACTTAGACAAAGAGTTGAATTTTCTAAGAGAGCAATTTGCAAATTATTACAAGCATATGACAGAATGTTGCAGAAGAATGATAGACTGTGGGAAGCTATTAAGGGAAAATCAGATGAAGCAGAAAAAGATGTAACCAGACTTGAGCAGGAAGCAGCATCTTTGGCATCTTCTATAAAAACTGAAATCAAAGAAGAACCAGGTCTATGTCACTTTACTCTACTAGATTTGGATCTTTACTACTATTAATTAATAATGTGTAAAAATGTATTAATATGTGTAAAATTGCAATGCAATACTGTCTGTTTAAGATATCTGTCACTCTGGCACATGTTCAAATGAAAATTATTATATCTGTTTATAGTAAGTAGCCTATTTCTACTTTTTGCATTTCCACGTCTAGTTGACTACTCTACTAAATCCGACAAAGATAAAAAAAATCATATTAATAGACATAAAATTGACTTTTTATCTTAGATATAAAAACAGAGCCTAAGGAAGATGATAAATCCAATATAAAAAAGGAACAAAAGGAACCTGGAGAGACTGTGAAGGAAGAATCAGGTGGTGAAGATACAAAAAAAGATATCAAAAGTGAAAGTGTCACAGAACCTGCCAAACCTACGGTACTTTGTTTTTAGTAAAGCATGTTTGGTAGTACTGGATAGCTTTGTAACTTCAATTTATTTTTAGAAATTTGTTATTTACTAAGGTTTAAAATTTAGCTTGTCTCATTGGCTTAGTACCAGTACAAATTCATTTTTATTAACATCGTTAAATGACATTCAGACGTATGACAATGACCACATATTTGAAAGTGAAGAAAGAAATTTTAGGATTTTTTTTTTCACTGTTAATATGTTAACCCTTAAAGCGCTAAGTTAAATAATTAAAATTTTAACCCACTTGAAATTGTGTCTTGTTACTAGAGCCCACATCTTCAAGTGGGTACACATTACTTATGTTTGAAACAAAATATATATCAATCTAGCGAATTCAATGTCCATTTCTCATTCAAATTTTATTGTTTGAGAAACAAAAAAAAGGCCAAAAACCTGAAGGGTTAATTAAATTATAAATCAACTATGATCCATCATCTTCTGTCCCAGTGCTATTAGGTTCAGTGGGTGGTTATTGAAGATCTAATAATCCCAATGATCTGGATTATTTACAGGGGGCAGAGGATGAGGGCAAATTTAGATCTCTCTGCATATTTTTAATGATGCCCATGCAGACTATAACACTTATCATATCTTAGGCCCACGCTTATCATTTTGTGTGATTATTAGTTAAGCACAATACTAGAGATTTCTAGCCAGCAATAAATCTTGTAAGCAATGAATTTATTTTACCAGGATGCAGAGGAGAAGGTGGATGCCTTGGAAGATGCCAAACGTTTTATTTTAACTGAGGCTGTGATAAAAGACACTGAACATCTACGTGCAGAGAACAAGCGTTTGCAAGATTTGGTAACAGAACTGCAACAACGTCAACATGAAATCACACTGAAGGTAAATATTTGGAATTTGAAAGTCATTCCATGTGATCTATTACATGAAATCTATCAGACTCAGAAGGTCTGGCCAAAAGGGGCATTGATTGCAGCTCTACATTGCTTAAATTGGGCACCAGAAAAAACTGTGTAGCCTATGCTTGTTTATTAGTGCTTGATTCAGAGCATGCCCACAGGAATATTTGTATTTCCAGATGCTATGTACCTTTTTGAGATGTATCACTTACCTTACATTGACAATTTAAAGAAAGGTAGAATACATTTTATGTTAGTGCTTTTATGTGGAGAAAAGATTTTAATTTGTTTTACAGCTGTTGTGTCCTTTATTAGGGGGATGTGTCCATACTAAAACTCATAAAATAAAATATGATGAATGTGCCAGATCCATTAACCCTTTCACCACTGAAGCCCGTTTTTATGTGCTGAATGCTATGGCATTCAGCACATAAAAACGGGCTTCAGTGGTGAAAGGGTTAAATGGCTCACAGATCAAGTGAATATGTCAATTTATGATACATTGGATATATAGCAATTTTCTAGACTAGGTTCTCATAAATCCTTTAAAAATGTCTGGTTTGATTCATCAAGTCAGTTTTAAAATCATAAAAAATAAGCATTTCAGAAATTGTAAAGTATAGTGCTAATCCAACTCATTTGCTTTAAATCTGAATTTGCTTTGAATCCGAAATGCTCTAATGCATTTAACACAATTAATTTTGGAAAATAATTAGGTAATAAGAGATAGTTAGTAAGGTCTACACTTTTATTAGGAAATAATTAAATGCAGATCTAGATCACTTTGCATCCAGACCATTCTATTATGTAGCCTGGCAAAATGTAAAACATAGCGACAATTGGCCAGCACTGGACTGTATTATTACTATTTCTCAATCACCAAAATATTTTGTAGTGATTTGCAAGTATGCTCCACATTCTTTCGGTTTTCCTATCAATAAAACAAACTATTTCACCAGTTAATTTCAAGCCAAAAGAATATAATGTTATACATGTATTCAACACTTAATGCTGACACCAGTTGATCGTTTGGGTCAGTAGGTCATCTTTGATCAATGTCCAGGAAAGAAAGCATGGAACTATATTGGTATTAAACAGTTTCTGCCCAATATAGCTTTCGGGTTTTGTCACATTGATCAGCACTTTTTTCAAACTTCTATCTTGTGTCTTGTTCTTTCAGAACTCTGAATTATCTGATAAACTGACTGCGGCAGAAACTGAGGCAGCTGAACAGAAAAACCAAGTTGAGGAGCTGGAGTATAATCTGAACTCTGCTAGTCATCGAGTAGAAAAACTCGACAGACATTTGGCAGACACAATGCTTCGGCTCAAGACATACGAGGAAGGAGAAATTAAAGTAGATGGTGGCGGAGAAGGTGTCTCAAAAAATAAGGTATGATGAACAGAATAGTTTATTCTCATATGTTAGAATTTTATCTTTCTAGCAAGAAATTGTATTTTTTCGAATTTTATAAGATGTTGTTATACATACAGTTTACTATTTTCTTACTCTCAGTACATTTCTCTCTGCGGTGACAAATTGTAGGGAAAAATATCAGGGTAGTCTGATCAAATGCTGAATTTTAATTCTGATTTAAAACATTCCACAATTCGATACCTGCCCTACGGCTGGTATCATATTGTAGACTGTTTTAAACTTATTTGATGTATACCACTGAAGGGAGAGATATTACTTCCGGAAAGTGGTTCTGCCAAGTGCCATCAATGGGGACCCAATGCTGTCTCAGTACTGATTGTCGATATATCCAGCATAACATAACAACATTGCTTTCTAGCTATCATCATAGATCGTTCATAAGATCACATTTAGCATTTTGGGTTAGCGGGTGTAATTTCTTTTGAAGAAGATTTAAAAAAATGCATTTGAGTGAAAATTCTTACTTTTTTTTTTTTTTTGCATAAAATAAACAAAAGATATGGTATGGAATGAAGTGAAAACGATAAGAGATAGATATATATTTGATCATTAGTTGCAAATTAGGTCCAATTTATGTAATGCTAGCTTGTTTGGCAACAAATCATATCCCCTCCCCTTGCCCATCTGAGAATATTGGGAAACAGTGAAGTGATTCTAAAAATTTGGAGCTGAGTAATGTGTTGTTTAACATTTTTTACTTTGTTTTTGTTCAGTTTAATGAGCTCTTGGCTGAGCTAGAAGAACAGAGAGAACTAGCAACAAATCGTCTGACGGAGCTGGAAAAGCTCATCAGGGAGCACCAGGAAGCTAAGAAAGAATGTGAAAGACTCAAAATGGATGTAAGAATTTTTTTCAAACAGATCT
The DNA here is from genome assembly GCA_964017125.1 of Flabesymbios commensalis. Taxonomy (NCBI): domain Eukaryota; kingdom Metazoa; phylum Annelida; class Polychaeta; order Terebellida; family Flabelligeridae; genus Flabesymbios; species Flabesymbios commensalis. Next base: position 55,248,090 of record OZ024903.1, read on the forward strand.
TCCTGCTTATCATTGAATTTAATAAATGAAATAAGAATGCTATTTTTTATTTATTAAGCCATCATGTTTACAGCATCACAGTGACCACATTTAGACTACGACAATATTGTTTAGTTTGTTGTATCTTTATTATTACATAGTTAGAATCCTGAAATTTCTCATTTTGGTCAATCTTGAAATGTTAATTTAAATTATGTAAACATTTTATTTGTTAATTATTCTATCCATCTTTTTGTCTTCTAAATTTTAAGCATCCCACTTCCATTCTGTATGTTTTATGTTTGTAGTTGTCCACTTTACCAGAACACGTGATTGTGGAGACCACCGAATATAAATGTTTACAGTCACAGTTCAGTGTGTTATATAATGAGAGCATGCAGATGAAGACACAGCTGGAAGAGACGAGGGCTCTACTCTCACAGAGCAAAAATAACCATCTGAGACAAATAGAGCAAATGGAGGTTTGCCATTTTATACATGTACATCCAAATAAATACAAATGTTCCGGCTGTAAATCTTGTTCAATATTTCTTCCTATTTCCTATTTAACCTAAAATATCAGAGACTAGATACAGTAGTCCCTCCTACGTACACACCCTCCCAACAACATGAACCCTTCTTATGCATGTGTATTTTTTTGCACAGAACCACCCAACACTAAAACAGCCCTCAGCTATGCATGAACCTCTCTTACACGTTATGCGCGCGCTATATCTTGGCGTGCGTGATAAATCACTTTAGATTATGCGTGCTCGCTTAATTGTCATTGATTAACCTTCCCTCCACCCAGACAGAAGACAGCCCCCCTCCTTTGTGCTGTCACTTGTTACGTCAGCTGGGCAGCAGGCACTGAGAAGATGGGGTGTATGCATGGGTATACTTGCGTGCACATGTACTGCATGCATACTGTTACTTTACACAGCAAACTATACGAGTGAACCAGAGAAGTTGGTCCAATGCTGGATTAATGTTGTACCACCGCCTTCGACGATGGCATGACATTAATGCAGCACTTGATCAATGTATCATCACATCAGGTTTGCTTAGATGTCGATGTAATGTTGACCTCGCAGACGGGTCAAAAGTGAATCAACATTGTGTGAACGTTTTGTGTTTGCTGTGAAGGTTTTGCTGGTGCTGGGTATCTGGCACATTCCCCACATTAAGACAGAATTGGGCCAACTTACTGTGAAGGATATAGGCGCCTCATCGTCATGTCTGTATCTGTTGGTCAACACGCTGGCGAGATAGTGTGTAGCGGTCACACCCCCAGCCAGCACTTGTTAAACACTGCTAGTGTAGGCCTACACAGCTGTACACATACACGCTGTAGAGTGGCCAGTCTAGTGACCACTCTGGTCTCCACTGCCGGCAGTGGCCCAGTATTTAATAAAAAAAACCTCAATGAACTGTAGCTGGAATAATTAACCGCCCCCCCCCCCCCCCTCTTCCATTGATCCTTCCAAGTACACGTGATACACTTACCCTGAAACAATGTTCATTTAAAGTTGGCCAGCGTTGAAAACAATGGAGCAACATTAAGTGGATATTGGCCATGTTTACTGGATTATCACTGCCCTAGATATAGTTCTGACAATGCCGTGATAATGAACATCTTATACATTATAGCCCTCAACGTAAGTTAGTTGTTATACAGGCGGCGTTATGTCATCGCTAAAGTCATGTACCTATGTTACGTATATGGTAAGCCGCACCCAATAACACAGAAGGCTGGTCTAACATATCTTGTGTTACAACTGCTGTAGATTGATATTCCTAGGTAGAGTGAGGGGCCTATTTTTTGCAATGCCTCCCCATATCCTTTGATGTTTCCCAGTGAACGATGTGGTTAACCTTGCTGTTGAACATAGCCTCACAGCTAGCTGCTCATACAAAGTTACAAAAATTATTTGCAAAAAAAATATCAAAGCAACTGAAGGTAAATCATAAGAATTCCTATCATGAGAGTAGAAATAATTCAAAAGCCAAAATAGAGGATAAAAAACGGAAAATTAGAAAAAAAGTATGGATTATGATGCATTAATATACCATGAAAATATTTATAATACATTAATATATTATAAAAATACACACATCAAACTATCTGGTCATCATTAATTTTGCATCTCCCAATTTATGCATGCGCCTCTTTTATGCATGCGTTCAGAAATGGCATGACGGGTCCATGCATAGGAGGGGGTCTACTGTATTCTCAAGCTATATCACAGAACATAAAAAGTACCAATATAATATAATACCTACCGTATATCCCCGCGTATAGTGCGATGCCATGTATAATACAAGTTAAGAGACCGGTACCTACATATCACCTACTTTCTTGTTTATAGATTCTAAAATTACCTCTATTCCATTGCCAATATTTCTACCTCATACTGTTAAATGATAGAATATGCTAAAATAGGATGAACACCTTTTAGATATACAATTATTGAGAATCAGTTTCACAGAAATGTTTCATGATCCTTTGGTGCTGTGTAATTATGGCGTGCAGAAAGCATTTGTTTTACCTATTGTAATTAAAGATCTTTATAGTTTTGTTTGTCTTTTTGTAGCCTTTTCTTTCTATGCAGCTTCTCATTGTCAACACAATGGACCAGATTTTTGATCTACTATACTGTACAATTTGCGCAATGTCATGATAGGCCTGTACTCTGGCTACTATAATTTTTCAACTATAATTCATTGAATGGTATCAATGTAAAATTTGTTCCTGGATAATTATCCTGTGGCTAATATATTCCTTATGAGCTGTGTCACATTGAAAAATGTCACATTGAAAAATTCCCCAAGTGTTGTGTATTGTGCACACAAAACATACACGTTTCAGTTGTATAACACAGCGCAAATAAAAACAATGTTTTATGTAAAAATGCCTTTTTTAAGAAACGCTTTTGATTAGGTTGTCATTGTTTTGATAGGGTGAGGAATTGAATTGTCAAAAGAAGCTCCGGACTGAGCTTATTCAGCTTGAGGACCAGCTTGCTCAGGTGAGGCGGGAGAATGAGATGCTGAGAATGGAATTTGAACAGACATTGGCAGCAAATGAACAAACTGGTAAGTAACTCTTGAAGCACTGAAATACTTTGGCCTAAACAATGGAGACCAAAGGGTTTTTTTAATTTGAAATCATCATAAATGTCTTAGTTAGATATTTCTGATTCATTTGAATACCTATGTTATGGGTCTACGACCAGTATAAATATATTTACTCTTTCAGTGAGGGGATTGTCTTTATACTTCAGAATCTGAAGTCTGTGAAGTTGATCCCCGCGCTGTGAGGGCTAAATTATCATATTGCCCTAGAGTAAATAATTTTTCACTATGTATCTATGTCATAATAGCCTAAGTAGGCTAACAATAATCTTTGGTTCTAACATTGATTTACACAAGTTTTGTATTGTTTAGCTTGCATTCTAGTATCATAATTTATCGACAGGAAAACACAGTAAAAGGTTTTTGTTTTGGACTGGGTGGTGTTGTCAGTAAGTCTTGCTCGTCGCATCACCTCTGGTCCTGCGTGCTTAGCTAGTGTAATAGCTTCAACACACAGCACTGTATTTTTTTCAGGTCCTATTAATCGTGAGATGCGTAACTTGATCAGCAGTCTAAAAAATCATAACGAGCAGTTGAAAGGAGAAATTTCACGCTACAAGCGCAAGCTGCGTGAAGCCAGCATTGAGTTATCTAAGGTATGTATACAGAATTGTGCAAAGTTATCACACATTTATCTATATTCAGTATTGCATTGTTTGAATTTTCTACTGGTAATAACCAGGACATATTTTATCATTGCCATCAGAATCCAATTACAACATATACTCTACTGCTTCAAATTCATGTGTAGCCTTAAGCATCCTGCATTTATTCATATTGGCCATGACTATAGTTTTTCCCCCTCTACCATCAATTGATTTTAAATAGCTCCCACTGGAATGTTAACTGATTAATTAAAAGTATGTGGGATTGTTTCCATATTTTTTTATCCCCCGCCCAACGAAGTGTGTTGCCTCGGATCTCCGGCCCACGTCTGTCTGTCCGCATTTCGTTTCCTGAGCAAATCTCGGAAAACCCATGGATGTTTTTATTTCAAATTGCACACACACATCCCTTAGGGGTTTATGAATATTACCTACTTAAATAGCCATAATTACCTTTAATATCTGGCGGATAGCTAGACCATTACTATAAAACAAAATGTGCAGTAGGGTGGGGACATGCCCTGAAAAATTTCAACTTGGATTAAATTCAAAATGGCAGACTATCGGTCATAATTAGACCATTAGTCTAGACCATTACTAGACCATTACTATAATACAAAATGCGCTGTTTTATTGAGGGATATGAACTCTTTCAAGCTCAAAATGACTGATTAGCAGATATAATTAACTTGAATATGCCTGATATATGACAAACCTTGCCAGATAGCTAGGTTTCAGGTCAATGATGGTCATAAGTTGGCAATTTTTTTAATTTGATCAAGTTGACATTGAGGGTATATCCCTCACTGAAACCACATATTTCGTTTTATAATAATCATATAGATATCTGCAGATAGCTCTTAGAAATTAACAAATATTATTTATTTTCACTATTAGGTGATTCTAGAAAAAAACTTCAAATGTTGATAGAAACCATCACATTTTTTTTCTTGTACATGTACATACATTTCATATCTGTAAGTTTCTGTGGGTGGTAAAACATTGGCAAAAAATTAGATTTTGTGTGTGACATAGTTGAATGCAGACAATCGCCGATACTGCCAGAAGCTGAATTTACTAGAAATAGAGCGTTATAGTGCACTTCCAGTCAGTAAGCTCAACAGAAGTATACAATGCTCTCCAGAAACATTACTCTCATCTCAGGTATCAAAAGTAGCAGTTCAAATAGTCATTATTGTATTTCAATTGTGCATTTATTTCTACTGACTTTGTTGATGGTTCAATTTAGATTAGAAATTCAACTTTTATCTTTTTTTTCAGCTTTTGTAAGGTAAAATAATATATTTAAGTTTTATTGTTGATTCAAGTTTTATTATTGTTCTTGTTAACCACTCAATTTTGTGGCTATTATGATATAAAGATACTACAAGAGTTATTTCAATGTTTTTTATTCAGCTGATTCAGTACAGAGGACAATTAAACTTCAGTAAAAAATATATTCAGCAAAATGATGATTGAATATTTAGAATCAACGGTGATAATTTCTTTAGCTGCTGCAACAGAAAAAAAATTACTTCACATATTGGAACAAATTTTTTTTTTTAGTTATTTGATATATTTACTTCAATGTTTTACACCAAACAATAGAGATAAATGTATTTATGTCTGAAATATCATTGTATCTTACTGACAATTTACAGTATATCAACTGGCTGATTTTTGTTATTTCTTTTCTTCTGAAAATAGTATTCATCTATAATATTCATTTTTCTTTTACTCTTGCTGCTGAGAAATTGTACTTTTATAATAACTACGAGGACAAGTTTCAAAGCAATTAGGCTTGTATGTATGGTTAATTGTCATTGGTTATCTGGTCACTTTTACCTGTATTACGTAATGTGGATGGATGTGGTTATATGTCAATTTTTTAAAATCCTTATCCCACCCTCTGTTATGAGTCGGCATCATTTCTTTTTTTTTTGTCACAGATAAAAGGCATGCATATATGCAGATATGATATATTTCTACTGTTGCAATTGCTTGTATAACTTTATAATTGGTTGTAAACAGTACTTTTTAGCTAACTTTTGAGATGATTTAGAGGATGTTGTTTGTTTGCCTGTCAGTTACGGAGTGATCTTCAGCTTTACCAGAAAGTATCCCCCGAAGGTGACCTCCCTGAACAGCTACAGAAAGAAAAAGAAGAAACTACCACGAAAGCAACTACACCAAAGAGAGAAGAACCAATACCATCAACATCCATCCCACCAAAAAAAGAAGAGAAAGAAAAGGTGATTGAAGAAGTAGAAAAGATAGAAATAGAAGTAAAAGAGAAGAAAGGAAGAGTAGACATGGACACTGTGCTTAAAGATCTCAAAGCGGAACTAAAGTAAGCTATGTCATCATTTGTTAAAACCCTTGTCGTGCTACGTCCTTATATATACGGTTTCAAGCAGATTTTAAACAAAATCATATGGCACTGAAATGGATAATATTATAGTTTGTAGTAGATGCTCAGTTAGTCAAATAATTCAATGTGGAAGATATATATTATAAAAGATATATTATATAATAACAAAAGTATTTTTCGTCATTTGAAGCTGGAAATTCCGTTAGCAATTCCAGCTTCAAATGACGAAAAATACAGTAGAAGCAATTGAGCAGCACAAGTGTAAAGTATCTTTACAATTGTACATTCTAGAGCACATTAAACTGATTGCCCATGCATCAACGTTATCACTATCATCCAAAACAATACTAGTCAGTTGTGGTGGTGAATTTTAAGAATATATTTCTTTTGGAAATAACAAATTAATATCACACTGCTTGAAAAGAAGCTTCTTTGACTAAAAATGCTTGAGCACAAACAATGTTCAGTGTACATCATCAGTTTTCATCATTTTAGAATAGATCATATTGAAATAGACGGGGGGGTTGAATTTTTTTTTAAAAATATATGTAAATTCAAAGTCGGGGGTCATTTTCAACTGCCATAATATCAAAAGATATAACTATTTATTGTTTACAAAACACTAAATTAATCAAATAACATTATTTATTTGTATATATTGATGCAGAAAAAAATATTTGCATTGATTTCTATTAAAATAACGCGGATGGGAGATTACAAACGGACCCTTGATCTCTGAGATAATGTGATTCCGCCATTGTTGAATTATTGGTCAAAGTGGGCATGACTATTAGCTGAATAAATCAAGATAAGAATTCCCCTGTGCATGCTCTGTCCAAAATACTACACCCTAAGTTTAAACTATTAAGTAGCCCTACTCTACACGGTAAAATTATTTGATTTTGTTAATTTATATAATATAGCAGTGGTGTTTGATCTATGACTAGTCTATTGTTATTAGGCCTAATCTCAAGTGGCAGCTCCGCTATGCTCAATAAAGCATGTCAGGATATCACCAGCAGGGTACCGCTGGCCGCTGCATAACGTATATGTATTCACCAGGTGGCGTTATAGTAAGAATCTGAAGCGTGGAAATATGTGAATTAGATTGACTGCTACCGGAACGCATGTCCGGAAGTAATCTCAACGGGAGGTTAGGTCTAGTGTCAACACAAAAACAAATTGAAAATGATTAAAAAACACTAAAATAAAAACGCTAACGTTACTAGACCGGATTTGACTATCATTCAGTATTGACTAGTCATTAAAACTTTGGTCGAACAGCCACTTGATTTTTAAATTCTCTATGTGGCCGTCATGCCAGGGAAAAAAAGGATTTTTGACTGCGAAATTACTGGCCGCGATCGCGTTTTAGGGTGAACGGTCATTGGAGAGCCTTAACAGTGAAAATCTGGTCGGGAAATTGGTTTTGTGACCGTTAATTGAGGTTGGCCGGCCATAGTGGTGATCGCTGGGACCGAGTTTCACTGTATTTGTGGTCCCAAGTTAAATTTATCCTTCTCACCGTTGTTTTTTATTTGTAAAGTTCTAACTTGGAATGAATCTAAATTTTCATCCATGTAAAGTTTCCTCAAAAGCAGATTTGACTTTAAATGTGTTTTTGACAGAAAATCTCAGGATAGAGAGCGAGAGCTGAAGCTGCTTCTGGATGTGTACAAGAGCGCACCTAAAGACACCAGAGATAAAGTCCAGGTTTGCCATGTTCAACCAAATCATGGATAGATTTGTCATTTAAAATTTATGTGCACACTTTTTTTAATTTTTTACCATACATTGCGAAATGAGTCGTAATGTGTCAGCTGGAAGAAATCAGATTGTGCTTCTATTTCAGTGATTGGTCATAATGCATTTTTTAGCTATAATATGTAGTCTATGTGCATGCTGTCCATTTTAGCATGTAATGCCATACAGTATATTAAAACAAAACATTTTAAGTTCATATGTATAATAGACTTTAATTTTACATTAATTTCTTTTTCAAAAGTATTTTTGTTATGCTAGGAACCAGTAATTAATTGCTCATTCATGCTTACAGTTGATGATGTCTGAAAAACGGGTGAGACAGGAGGTGGAGGAGTTACGTAGTCAAGTCAAAAAATTACAAGAGGCTGAAAGGCGTGATCGACGAAAATTAGCTGATGATGAGGCTGTTCGAAAAATTAAGAAACTGGAAGAAACCATATCAGATCTGCATAAAAATTTACAAGCTCAGAAACAGGTATATACGGTAGTCTAAGTATATCAAAAACGTGCAGTTTCTTCTCAATTTTAAATGATTTTCTCACAGACCATCTTTAAATAGAATTGTTGTTGTATGCAATCTGCATTTGGATAATAATAATCTATTATGACGTCATCAGCAACTAGAATACTCATTCTCTGATGCAAGTATGATCGCATAACCTCTATCCTCGAGAAACTGGCTTTCAGTGGAGAACCAGATAAAGTACAGATTTCTACCACTTGTATACTTTGCTCTTAGCGCCAAACCACCTCCATTTGTTACTTATTTACCGACAATCTATGTACCTACTCATGATATCAGATCTGTAGGAGATATGTTTGTAGTGATTTGAAAAACGCATATTATAAACATTTGAAGAGATTTTTTTCTTTCGTAGCAACTCACTTGTTCAATATGGCTTTCCAATAATTCTGATAATCTATGTAGAAACTTCAATATGTATCTGTAAGTTACATCAGCAGAGATAATTATTTATAAACGTTTTTAATTACAGTGTATTTGCCTGCCTGATTTGATTTTCTCTGTGATGTGCATATCATGCAACAGACATATGGTGCTATATAAATGAGGTTGTTGCTGCTGTTGCTGTTCTTGTTTGAATCCTTTGTCCTATATAAATTGTGTTATCTATGAACTATCATCCATGACGGTGTATGAATATTTTGCTTTATGCTCAAGAGGAGACATCGCTATGTACATGTATACATAATGACATAATATCTGAACCATCATCTAAATCATACCTGACTGTCTATTCGATGAATCCTTTGCTTTGTGTTTGCCAGAAGGAGACATATACATGTATAAAGGATGACATTGTAAATATGTGAACCATGATCAATAGCATACATTGATGATGGTTTATTCTACAAATGTTTTTTTTTTATTGTCTCCAGGAAGAGGAGACGTTGCTAAATGAGATGGAGGTGACTGGTCAGGCTTTTGAGGATATGCAGGAGCAGAACATCCGCCTGTTACAGCAGCTGAGAGAGAAAGATGATGCTAACTTTAAACTGATGTCTGAGGTCGGTCTCTAATCATAGTAAACCACAAAACTGATTATCAGACAATTTTCAGTAAATTTATTTGCTTAGATCATCTAGTTCAGAATCTGTCTACAGTGGAAACAAAACTTATTTTGATATCATTACATTGACCTAATATCAGCAATTTGCACCAAAAAAACCCCAGAAATATCTCAATAATATGCTTAATTTTGGCTCGCATTCTCCCTTATTTAATGCTTGAAAACGTTTTTTCGGTTATATCTGATACAATTTACATTTCAAAATTTACATAATCATACATACATTTTCTGTTCTCTAATGTTTTATGAAAGCTAGTTCTGTTTTATTCTATTAATTTTTAGGGCCATGTTCTATATTAGATAACAAGTAGCAATCGCAATGAAATGACAGATTTATATTGTCAATTTTAGGACTGATTGAAATCTCTGGTAATGTTGAGTGCAGCATTAAATCTATTTGTACATATTGTTAGTTTATGCAATAGATCCTTCCTGTGATTTTTCAGCGTATAAAATCCAATCAGATCCACAAGCTGCTGAGAGAGGAGAAGGAGGTGTTAGTAGAACAAGTTAGTACACTACAGTCACAAGTAGATGCTCAGATGCTGGTGGTGCGCAAATTGGAAGAAAAAGAACAAATACTGCAAAATAACTTGTCAACAGTGGAAAAGGAATTAAGGTTAGAAAACAAACATCTCTGGTCTAAATATAACTACTCTCTGTAGGAATTTCAATCCTGAAGTATTTTTATTTATTACCTCACTGATTATTGTAATTAATCTCATTTTTGCTCTCACTATTGAGATTGGAACGGGAGTTATTGTTACGGGCCATGTTATTTTATTTGATGATTAGGAATCCCCCAATTATTAGGGAACTCCTTGTGGTTATTTGTGTGATATTATATACATGTTATACCAGATAATTATGAATTGAAAAAATAAATAAATGGTGAGAAAACAGCTAACCCCCCCCTACATTGTGTGCAATTGTCTGTGACAAGTTTTATTCAAATTGTTTGTGTGTTGTATAATGTGCAGTCTAAGACAACAAGCAATGGAGCTACACAAACGTAAAGCTGTAGAAAGTGCTCAAACCGCTGCTGATCTAAAACTACACTTAGACAAGTACATATCACAGCTAAAAGAGGCTCAAAATGCTGTGTCAGACAAAACTGGAGCATTACAACAACAGACATTCAAATATAAACGAATTCAGGTAATCATAAAAACAGCAGATAGTCTAATGCTTCGTTAATGTATAAATCTGTGATGAACAACATCAAAATCAGTTTTTTTGCCAATATGGCCTTGTATTATTGAGATTTTTTACATTCCGAGATTGTGCATTTTGATTGTCCTGCGCATTTGGTAAATGTTTTTGAAAATCAGTCTAGTACATTACTACCGCAATTATTATAGCCAACTGAAGCTTTGAGTTTTAAATACCGGTATGCGGATATTCATAATGGTTGAATTAAGGTAACAGAAGCCTACTTCTGTTTATTCTGTACAAATCTAGCTAATATTTTTGTCAACATCTGATCTCGATTTGTGGATTCTACTGGAGATACACTTCCTGGTGAGATTTTCGCTTGATTATATTTATTTTGTAAATTAACAGGAGGATGTGGCTATTCTAAGAAGAAAAGTAGAGAGAGCTAAGAAAATAGAGCAGGCCAGTTCTGCTGATGAAGTATTACTTGAGGAAATACGGGAGTATAAGGTGTGTGAACCACTAATTGTATCATAAAAGCTACAGTAGTTATTCGTTATAGCACGATTGGTGGGGTCCATTAATACGAATCGTGTTATAAGCCGATCGTGCTATACAAAATGGCTTGATTAGAACTGGTAATAGGAGGATATGACGGGAGAAACGCGGGATACGGTATTGGATTACACGGGATACGATCACAGCATAACGTTATTAGGGCCTACTGGAAGAATATCGGAGTTTAGAAGATATATTATTTATTATTTGTAAATATTAAAAATATGGATTGGTTGAATTTGTCTGATATAAACAGTAGAAGTTAAATTAGTTGAATCAGGGAATACGGAACTCATGACACCAGATTTAGGCTGTGTAAACGAGGCCGTGTCATGTACAGTGTTTGATTACGTCATCATTTTGAGGGTAGATGAGAGCTTGTCAAAAGTCTCGTGAAATATCACTTTCAACGTGAGATCATACGAGACGGTCAGACCTGTCAATCATACAGACAGCTCTACCGGCCACTGAGATTGGAGGGAGATGTTGACCAATGAGCGTTCGAGCACGCTTGTCAATCAGCCCTGTCGGTGAACTGATCAAGGGTGATCTGTGTCAGCATATAAATATATTTATGCAACACCATTAAATCTATTATGCTAAAATAATTTATAAATTATTTAACAAAATGACATGTTTATTATAATCGTGCAATAAAACATTATAAAACGAAATAATAATGTTTTTAAATCGGAAAATTAAACATCACAACACAAACACGATATTCCATTACATGTTTCTAAATCTCGTAATAAAACATTATAACACGAACACGATGTCTTTGCAATTTTTTATATCGTGCAATAAAAAAACTACGCTACAACACAAATGTGATGTTTTTCCGAATCGTGTAATCATAGCAATGATGTTATTATTCATAGAATAACTACGAAGCCTGTAGACTTGAAATGGTTGACACGCTCATTCTGCCACAGCTTTCATTTTACTGACGGCGCCGAGCATTGCGTAACCGCCCGCCAATGGTCGATAAACGTTTAGGTCCTAGGAGATCAAGTTCATATTAAATTTATGTTTATTTAAAATAATCGGGGAATTAAAAACACGCAGATAAATATAATTCAAGTGTTAACCAGCTTAAATGAAAGGGCTAATCATTGTGTCACCATGTAGTTTTAAATAGTGTACTACGCGTCTGGGAACATGATATGCTCCACAGTATTGTCGCGAACATAACACCTTGCCAAAATAGACAAAAACGCTGCTTGACAGTTAAAGCGCTAACAGCCATACAATTGTGACCTATTTTATAACACGATTTAGAAAAAAACATGTTTGAATGTTAAACCTGCCGAATTAAGGTAATTTCATTGAATAATTAGATTACTAAGATAAAATCTTGCCCGTCGTATTCGTGTTATAATATTTTATAACACGATTTAAAAAAACAAGTAAAAAACGAGCAAAAAATATCTTATTGGTCCTATTACACGATTTTAAAGACTTGCAAAGACAGCGCACTCGTGCTATGGCCTAATACTTTATTACACGATTAAAATATAAATTTAAAAAACACGACACTCGCAGCATGAATCCTTATTACCGGATTTTAAAAAGTTATAAAAACTTTATTACTGGTGCTGCAATATTTTATTACACGATTTAAACATGCATTAACTTTTTCGTGTAGTTGCATTTCTGAGACAAAATTGTGCACGTCATATTCGTTTCATATTATTCTATTACACGATTCGTGTTATAACTTATAGGCCCTGATATTTAAGTGGAATTCGTGCTCAGATACGGGATGAAATACTGTTGTTCTAAAAGGGTGCCGTCATGTACTTTACCACTGGCCGGTGACGTTGTCTAAGCACCAAGCGTGAAGGATTGCGCTATTTATAGACATTACCATCAGCCGTGGACCAGGCGACCGCTATGTAAGGCCGGTCAGCGCTAGATTAACGTGTGAAGTTAGCTGAAAATGTCATGCTCAATCGGATGCTGGAATATTTATAACACGATTTTTCTGGAAAAATGGCCAAAAAGATAGTGTAAAATTTTGGGATCCATGGTTTCATCGTGTTATATCCGATTCGTGTAGTAATGATTCGTGCTATAACGGGTAATTACTGTACTTAGTTTTATTACAGAAACTACTACTTGATTTTGTTGCAATCAATGATCTCTGAGAGACATGAGAACTGCACTTTATGGTACCTGTGCTGTGGCCCACCACTATGAGCACTTCCAAATTTATTATCATATGAGCTGTATGCAGAATATAATAGGCACTTTGGATCTAACTCACTCGCAAATGATCTACACGTGGTCATAGATTCTGTCTATTGGGGTGTAGTTTGGCCCACATTTGGTACATTCTATGAACGATAAATCAATTCCATGCTGCATAATTGAAAGTAGTGATCAGGGAAAGATCTCATATCACAAACAAATCACCTCTTTGCTCTACATTTGAGTTTTGAGCCAACTTTTTCACAACATTATGCTTGCATAAAAATGTGATGTATCTAATAAATAACTTGTGATGTCGTTCATGTCTTGCGTAAATGATCCTCAGAGCCTTATGGTGATACTGGTGCACTACTATAATTATATAACTACTTACCCTTACCCAATAACTACTTAACCTCAATTAAAATATTGCAATTATAATTACGAGAAAAGTAATAACTTTACTTTCATGTTTCACATTGGTTATTAAAATGTGCTTCTATGATATGTAGCTAGTGACTGGTATACTGTCTAAAAATATTTCTATCCTTATATATCCGAAACTATGCGAATAATTCACTTGGTTTGTAGAAACAATGATTGTGAAGAACTTTTTATTGAGGGAACTTATGAAAATGGGGCCTGTTCAGTTCAGTTGTTTCTAGAACATTATAATATTCTTAACGTCAGTATAATAACTGTAACATTGTGAATTTTTAAATGAATGAATGAATTTGAGGATGTAGGTAGTAGTTCAAGTGCAACATTTGTAACTAAAATTTATGAAAGTGTCGTTGATACAAATACCTTTAAAATGATAGAAATCTTAGTTGAGTTTACGAAGATAGCCAGACATTTGAAATCTAATTTTGGCTGTGTACGTAATTTGCATATACATGCTCCATATTTGTGAATAATAGTGGGTCCTACATATAACGTGACAATTGCATGCTTGGTTAAAGTGTCAATTGTTTGATTTATTTGAGGGTTTCTTGTAAATTCCTTTATTTTGCATGCATTTATTCATTGCATTCTTAGAATAGCTATTCCCGGGTCGGTTTTTGTACGCCTTGCTAATTGACTATTTTTGTTGTAGGAGCAATTAACCTGTCCGTCATGTAAAGTTAAGAAGAAGGATGCTGTACTGACCAAGTGCTTTCATGTGTTCTGTTTGGACTGTTTGAAGACTCGATATGAGACGAGGCAAAGAAAATGTCCTAAATGTAATGCTGCGTTTGGTGCTAAAGATTATCATAGAATATATCTAGAATAATAATAATACAGACATTTCACTTGATGTGCTTAAGAACTCTAGTTTAACCCTTGTGCTGCTGAATTGTTTGCTTTTATTTTTCATCATTTGAAGCTGGAATTGCTAGCGCAATTTCCAACTTCAAATGATGAAAAATATCTATATTAATGAAAAATAGACATCTCTGCTATTGAAATATTGGATGAACTAATTATCAACCAAAAACTATTTGATCAAATTCAGTGGTATCTCTATTGATCTACGGTCCTAGTAGCACAAGGGTTAAGATATTGATGATATTTATTATTTTGATAAATGTTTGAAAATTAGTGAAAATAACAAAAAGTAGTTTTGGTGATGATATGGTGAATGTAACCGTGTTTGAACTGAAAGGTCTCATCTGTTGTCCTGCTCTAAATCATGTGTTCACATTCTCTAGCTCTGATTTTCATTTTTTTTTTTAACAATTGATTGGGATAAGTAAAATTAGGATTATTTTGTTTTCCTTACGTGTAGCTTCGATACTTACCAGATGTTCATGCATTGAAACAGAAAATACATGTATATTTATGTTATTGCTATAAGTGTGTACATTTTTTTATATACATATATGACTTGGTATGCCTTCTTTTCTTGTTATTTATTTTAACATTATTGGACTTCATTCCAATAATGTATTATGTATTAACATGTTCACAAAACGGATTTCTGGACTCTGCTATTGCGTGTCCGAAATGGCTCTTTCACTGACATCTGGTCAGAAACAACACGCATAGATTTAGTTTTCTGTCATATGGTATGCCCAGTAATAACTGGTGTTTCTGAATAAGTATTCATTTCTATATAAGTTATTGCGCTTTTCCTCGTCAATTTAACAACAGTTGAGGTTTCGAGCCATTGGTTTATCCCTGTTTGTTTTCAGCATAGGTCTCACTGAGAGCAATGTCTATCTAGAGATCAAGCTATGCCAATGTAATTTAATGTATTGAACAGAATGAAAATTGGAAGCTGGGTAAAGCTAGCACATGTTTCACTTCCGAAAGCAAATCTATTATGATATAATTACACTATTTTGCAATAATATGTATTGCCTTTGAAAATCTAACCCTTGATCTTAATAGCATCTGACACCAAAACTACATTTGTGGAACAGATCATTCGAAAGGTAGCTGATCTATATCTTACACACATCATTGGTCGAGATGGTCATCTAGACCAGCATTGGTAATAATAGCCGACATTGAATTAACATTGTTTTGTATGATTGGTTGACCGCTACCACTCTACCCCCATTTGTCTCTGAGAAGAGTCCAGTCAATGTCACTGTTATGACTAATAAAAAAATATCAAATTTTGTTTCGTTTAAAATCGAGTTATTTGGCATTGGCGATAAAAGGCAGTGCACATTGATGTAATTTATATATTTCTAGTGTGAAATGAAATAAATCGGGCTTTATACCACCTTTGTGCACATATAGGCTAAACTGGGCCAGGAGAACCTCCTCAGGATGGTGAGATGATTGAGATGACACTGTCCTCCAGACACAGGATTCGAAATTCGAGCCCTGGCGGTCTGAGGCCGAGCACGCTACCTTTCGGTCACGGAGGCTCCCCACAATACTAACATTCACACGTGGATGGGGAAGGAACATTTTTGTTTCTTTCAAACCGCCGAGACCGGGAACCGAACCCCGAACTCTGGCGTGAAAGGCAGCGGTGCTAACCACTACCCTAGGGCCTACCCTACCCTAGTGTGAAATACGGCAAAATAACGTCTTTTATGATAAAGAAAGATTGAAATTAGTCTCACTGTCGTGCTTTTTGAGACATATTGCCGACCCTTGTGGGTTTTTGAGGCCTATTGCCGCTGACAGAAGGTTGGGTTTAATTTGTTAGAATTGTGTCAAAGGGGGCCCCGAGGGATGAAATCAAGCTGGGTTTTCAGGCCGCAGCCAAAATTTTGGTGGATGCCGATTGTTGTCATGCGGCGCGCCCGTCCATCTGTCCGTCCGCCCGTTTGTCTGGCCGCCACTTTTAGCACTATAACTTGTTTTGCGTAACTGGAATGCACATTAAACTTTACATACAGGTTAATCATGACTAATGCTTGATTAATTTCACAATTGACCTTTCTGTAACCCCTATGACCTTGATTTTTTTCCGATCAACAAATCGCTCAACATTTTTTTATGTATCGTACCAAAATGGGGAAGAGGTATGAATCCACACGCAATGTGATTTCGGTTATATAGAAACGCTTTCTTTATGGTTTGGGGATGCACCAGCTTCCTTGTGTTGGCAATTTGGTAGTGGTTGATAGAAATCTCAACCAGTTTTCTTACAAAAGTGCTGACAGAATTCGTCCTGCAAGAATGAGAACATTGTATTCCTATTTCCTCAGAGAGCAGCCGCCATTATAAGATCACGTGGCTCCCCTACTAAATAATAATTGTGACACTAACTATGTTTTATATAGCATTATAAATATATTTTCTGTAAAAAAATGAACTGAAGTATCTGGGTTTGAGTTTACATGCTGTAATTTAATTAAGGTCTTAAGCATCATTGTTATCATTCTCATTCATCAGATCCACTATCCTTCCACTAGCGTCAGCTAGTGACACTGATTGATTGCACTGTGGAATGTCTTCTGTAGAAATAATCATGAATTCGACCTGATTTTTCATCTGGCTAATATATCACCCCCACCCTCACATCATCATCTGTACATCATTCATCTCATCTATTGACTACAACGTTTTTATCGTATTACAATGCCACTTAAAAGACCATTTGTGCCGATAAGCAATGATTTACTACTACCATGCCAGCGACCATGACATTGTGGTCTTAACCCTTAATGCGCTGAAGTATTTTTTTTCTAAACCATGGAGATCCAAGGTGGGTTTTTTTCAATTTAAAATCATCATAAATGTCTCAAATTAGTTATCTCTTTTCGTTCCATTTGAGTACCTATGTTATGGGTATACAACTATTATGAATATTTTAATTCTTTCGGTGTGGGGACCGTCCTTATGCGTCACGATAACATTCACACCACCCCTTCCCCTAGGACCAACAGAAAGGATACAAAGATTTACATATTAAGAATTGCTCATCAGGTTTCATGCCTGGATGGATAACTAGTAACACCTTACATATATTTATTTATTAGGCTTTACATACACAAATATATACAGTAAGTGTACAAATATGCAATTGTAAATTCATCTTCATCCACTACAAGTCGAGAATTGCGACAGAAATTCGCGGCTTGTAGTGGGTGAAGATGAATGTGTGTGCAGGCCTACATTAGTATGTCAAATACAGGTGACCCTTACAGGCGTGTAAAAGATAATTTTAATATACATATTATATAAAATATATGTCTCCCGCGCCAAAGCCAGAGATAAAATAGCTACATATTATTAAAAAAAGTAGCAAAAAAGGCACTCTGGAAAGCGTAGAAACCTTTCAAATAATTACAAGTAGAATACTTATAAAAACACGCAAAGTTGCTGAAGTATATATTAAAACATTATAATCACACGCGCCCCCAGCTGAAACGAGAAATCAACCCAATTCCGGCTAAATGTTGGTCAAGTCCGTCACACACCCGACACCGGGCATTATCCTCGCGCCTGCTAGGAATAGCTGTCAGAAATAAAAACCCAGCAACACCCGACGTTGAATAAATTGCTAATGGGGTTGATCTACTAAGCCAATGAGACTTATTAGTCAGTATATATTATAAGTATTCATAATAATGAGGTGTAGAAGCGAGGGGTAAAGATGTATGCATATGTATAATGCACTATGATGACGCTCCAGCGAACACAACCTCTCAACCAGCATCAGTGTCACAGTTTCAGCGTAGGGGGGGGGGGGTGTACTCGCCTTAGAAATGGGTAGGGGTGTGCCTCTGGCATTATCAAAACCTGACCCTGTTGCAATTTTCCTCATGGTTCAAAAGACACCCTGTTCCAATTTTGAAATTTACACTGAGTTGAATAAATTGGTTTATGGTGTCATTACGATCAATTTACTTCATGTTTTAGAGGTTTTTTAAGCTCCTTAATATTTTTTTATGAAATTTGCGGCTATCTGCTGTGAGACTAGAAAATAGTAGTGGAATTCGGATGATAATGGCCTGAGAAAAACATGCCAAAGCGGGTGTCAAAGCTATACAACCTCAAAAAAGTACCCTGTGCCAATTCTGGAACCTCAAAATAACAAAAAAGACACCCTGTCCCACAGCTGGAAGCTCAAAAACGGCACCCTGTCCAGCGGCACATTCCCAGTACCCCCAAGTATGAGAGAACCCCCCCCCCCCCCTGAGGCCCACCCCCCTTTCAGCGTACCGGGGGGGGGGGAGGTACGTTAAAACTAGTTTCAGCTTACCGGGGGAAACTCGGGTAAACCCGCGGTAAACTGAAACTAGAAAAAGACCAGTTTCAAGTTGCCTCCCCTTGTTTCAGATTACCCCCGGGGGTAAGTTGAAACCAGTTTTAGCGTACCGGGGGAGCGTTGTAACTAGGTTCAGCGTACCGGGGGTACGTTGAAAGTATTCTGAATTTTTAAAAATCTATTTTAAATTTACCTCTCCCCCATTTAGGCCTATAGGGCCTATAGGGCTTACACACTAAATATAACAAGCGATGAGGGGGCGTTGCATTACTGGTTAAAGATTCTATCCAGTATAGGTCTCACCCCTTGGACACACTTGAGTGTCTTTAACCGCCGGTGTCGCATATATGCGGGTTTTCATTTTTTATTAGCACATTACGTACCACTTTTTAAACATGTTAAAGATAAAATATGACATCAATCAGCAATATTTGAAAACAGTTGACCTCCATTTTGTCAAATCTGAATAATTTTCACTCACTTGAAGTTGTGGATCGCGTCAGCGAGACACAACTTCAAGTGGGTGAAAATTCAGATTGAATAATTTGGCGGTTAAAGAGTTAATGATAATATAGAATCTCTTTTTATTGAAATCGACAAAGATGTCATACATTATGATAAACCGGTAATTGTAGGTGCTGTCTATAGGCCTCCAAGTTTTGATATGACCACATTTAATAAAAAGATGAATGTTAAATTGAGTGAATTTAACAATACTAACAACTACTTATATTATGGGGGACTTCCATACAAACTTATTAATGTTGATAGCCACATAGGCCTACGTAGGGCCTACTGCAGAATTTTCAGAAATGATTTTTTCGCACTATTGCATGCCACTCATCAATAAACCTACTAGGGTCAAATCTGGATGTGCTACACTCATTGATGATATATTTACAAGTAAAAAGACTGGTAATGCATATCAAAATATCATGTTTAATGATATAACAGCTCATTTTCTTATTTTTCCATCAATATGAGCTGCAAACACAGTGAAACTATCAGCTCTATTATTATATTATAGGGTAGCTATTTTTATGTACAAGTACGAAATAATTTATTACCAAAAATCTTCAATCATATGTATGTCTATAACAGAGATGTTCATCAGGTTAATACTAGATAAGCAGATAAAGTTTGTCCAGCTAAATATAGAACTGTTCTTGTAAGTATATATATCTCTTAGAATTTCCGCCGTAGCAATTTGGAATGATATACTCTCAAATCTTTTAGTATATATAATAAGCTCGACATTTAGACCTGATAGTTTAAAAAAAATGAAAAAGCTGTCAAAATTTGGGGACGTGGACTTCAATATATCCTCTTTAATATTAAGATGGGAGCCCTCAAAAAAAAAATGTGAAAAAATGTTTTGCTCTGTTTATATTGAGGGGGTCTATGAAGTGTAATCGTGGACAGCTGTACACAGCGAAGATGTGGGCGTGGATTGTGAAATTTGTTTGAACAGGGAAATCAATGTTTGTTATCATGGCGATGCGTCAGAGCGATCTACACACTAATTTTGAAAACATCCCCACAAAATGTTGACGACGTAGCTGAAAACAAGCTTAAATTGGCTAAATATAGGTGAAATGTTACTGATTCTAACAAAGCTATTTTTGACTTGATAAACTGTGGCCCTCAGCCGTGAGCGCCCATAGGAATTACTACACTTATTTGTACCGTCGCAATCAGTGTCTCAAACCTTTAGTTTCAGACAGTTTGGGCTATACGAAATAGAGTTGGTAAGCTGCATTATATTGAGCGAATAGATCATTTATAATTATGATAAAGGTGTCAACGCTCGCATACATGTGACTTAATTATCTTTTATCATTTTATTCAATTTTTTTTAAAAATTAAATCGTGTGTGAAAATGGAGAATTAAACAAAAATAAAGTAAATTATTTTAATATAAATTTTATTTATCTATCATGTCAGATAGTTCAAATTTGAATAGTTACTACATAAAATCATATTGAGCTTAAATAGAAGCAGGCATACATTTTATTTATAATACTCACAAAAAAACACGTTTCTTATCGCTTATTTTGTAAAGAGTTTGATATTATCATTACACTGATTAGACACATTTGTAATATTTAATTTGTCTCTAATGTTGTTGTGTGCATGGTTGCACATGCAGACAATTATTTATTATTATGAACATTGATCTTAGATAATTAGAAAAAGAATCTGTTAGTCAATAATTATGATAATATGTGTTACCCCATTGACACGAAATGACACAACTTTCATTGATTGTTAATTAATTGGAAAGTGATATAACATATATATTAAAACAAAACCACAAATAAAATGTCACTCTAACTGCGATTACAAAAAACGTCTGGAAGCATTGTCAATTTACAGTGTGTGTGATAATGATGATAACTTGAAAATTCGGCAACCACAAAGTGACATATCCAGTACGCACTGCTGAACATGTCAAGTATCAATACTTTATACTTGACATGATGATACATCGAGATACATTATTGCAATTTATATTATGTTTGAATTTTAGAAAAATTGTAAGTCAGCTATGCGTTTGCATTTTTTTGTGATGATTCTCAAATGACTTGGATCATTGTTAACATTTGAGTTAAATATGTGTATTTATTGAGCTTATCATGTTTAAAACAATATTATGTGTGTTTTTTTAACAATAAAATCGACATATTGCCAATAGCTGGCTCACTGTAAACCGTGACAATGACGAAGTACTGAAGAGGTATTGTCAAAGCATTTTTACCTCAGTACGCATCTTCTCTTTGGGAATTAAAATCATTAACATAGGAGGGCGGGGGCCCTAGGGTAGTGGTTAGCACCGCTGCCTTTCACGCCAGAGTTCGGGGTTCGGTTCCCGGACTCGGCGGTTTGAAAGAAACAAAAAAGTTTCTTCCCCATCCACGTGTGAAAGTCAGTATAGCGGGGAGCCTCCGTGACCGAGAGGTAGCGTGCTCGGCCTCAGACCGCCAGGGCTCGAATTTCGAATCCTGTGTCTGGAGGACAGTGTCATCTCAATGATCTCACCATCCTCAGGAGGTTCTCTTGGCCCAGTTTAGCCTATATGTGCACAAAGGTGGCCTAAAGCCCGATTCATTTCATTTATTTATTAACATAGGAATTTGGCATAGTTTTGTTGCTTTAGACAGGCGTATACACATAGCGAGATTTGACAAACCATCATGCTCATAGCATGATCCGTATATATGATAAGTGGGTATTTTATTATTTGTTAAATTTCCCTTTATATTGGCCATATAAACTATAATTTGAATGTGTACCTCTTAGAACTATTTTTCAGCTTACAAATCCCACTTTGACCAGATTTGGACCATAATTGGACAAGAACAGAAGATGGTTCATTGTATGATTTAAATTGGTATTTGATATTGTTTAATTATTGTGTCCGTCTATAACAATATTACTACAACCGGTTTTCTCTGTGCCAGATTGAAAAGCAAAGGCGGTTCCAGGACGTTCAAGGATGCGAAGACTGATTTTGACTGAATAAAGGGAACTGTCAACATGGCTTTAATTTGGTCAATTTTTTTCATTTTTAGACATATAAAACACATATGTATTCCTTCTAATCTGTTAATGTAAACATAATAAATGTAGACCTCAAATAACCGAATAATAAGGCTAAAGCGTCTCACCATCAACGTCAATTTTGTCATTGCAGCACAATTCATAGAATTCTATGAATTGTATTATATATTTTTTTTGCTGATATTATAGTTTTTGCGCCTATTGTGTAAATAAAAATAAAGAAAACAAGTTTATTTGACACAATATTGTATTTTCTCATGCAAGTTACATCCACATCTAGAATTTGCAAGGGATGGGACATAGCTGTAATTTTACCTGAAAAAGGGGGGGGTGGACATTTTTTAAAATTTAAATTAAGATTATTTTATTTTTTATTCCGGAACGCAATAATTTGGCTTCCTCTTAATAAGTTCGATAATTTAAAATACATTTTTTTCGTTACAATTTACAATTAAAGTCGATTGTGGTATTTTTTATAAATTAAAAAAACAAAAACATTAAACATGAAATTTAAAAATCGCAAAAAAAATTCGTCGTGGGCTCCCATCTTAAACTGATATAACATCATCATACCTATACTGTGTCAAAATTTTAGAGCTTTATCACCATTTTAAACTATTTTTAGCTTATTACACCCACCATTTCTCTTTGTTTAAAAAACGTCTCTTTGAGTATTGTCTACATTAATTATTTATTTAGTTTGGCTATAACAGCAGTTGTTTTCATGACTATTCCTGCACATAATTACCTATTTTGCACTCACTTCGATTGTAGCAATACAATTGCGTAATTAATTCTGGGACACAATAATCCTGAGATTCTTCGTCCATTTTGGCACAATACTATTATAATTATGTTGGTCATGTGTGTATGTTTATGTGGCAATAAACTATTCTATATTCCATCCGAAAGCGGGTATTTACGAATATAACCTCACAGTTTTTGACATGTGCGTTTTATTTTTTATGCGCCAGCAATTTCGTTTGATGTCATAGATGACTGGTATATAATAGTGTATGTTGTAAGCATGCGGGCAAGGTGTGCTCCTATGCGTGTATTTGTTGTTATTTGGTCCCTGAAAATAATTAAAAATGTAACCTATATAGGCCAATGAAAATTCGGCACCAGTGTTCAAAACAGGCGCGGAAACTTGGTCAATGCGATAGATAAATCGATATATAATAACGACAATGATAAAAAACAGCGCGATACTATTTTTATCGTTAGCTGCCCTAGAGATTATAAGGCTAGGAAGATGAAAGTGTTGCTAGACATCGTGCTAACAATTACCTTCACTAGTTGCCATAGAAATCCAAAGGCTATATGGATATTAAAGTGTTTTAAAACCTCGCGCAAAGAATTTTTATGTTAGTTGCCATCAGAGTTGGGGTCAATTCCGGAATTGAATGGGAATTGAACTCAATTCCTGACTCAATTCCAGGAATTGGAATAGGAATTGGAATTGAAAAAAAAGGAATTGGAATTGAATTGGAATTGTCAAAATATGCCCGGAATTGATAAAGGAATTGACTTTTTTTTGACTTGTCATTGCAGTAGAATTTTACCTGATCTATGTTGATCGATATGTGTATATGTGATAATAATAATAATAATAATAATAATAATAATAATCTTATATTGGCCTAGTGCCTAAATTATCTTAAAAGCTTTTATTTAAGTTATGTAAAAATACTCAATTAAATGACTAATGGCCATGAAGATTAAATAAGAATGTAATGTGTAATCTGAATATTATTTGTAACAAGATTGCTCCTGCTAAGTTAGAGCAATTCAATCTAACAGAGATTGGTGTGTGCGTATATACTTGTTACTTGTTGTTACTTGTATACACCAAGTTTGATCTACTCCCGCGGACTGGTGTAACCAGCCGGTAACAGTTTTGCCGAAAAGTGCGACTCATGACAACTCAACTAGCGTCAACACCTGTGTATATAGTGTTAGAGAATAATAACACATCGAGTGGCTGAATTATAAGCAAAATGAGACGCCGAGCCGGCGTTCGTTTAATGTTGGGTTATCATCGCAAACGACGAGCCGACAATATATCAACATCGGGTCAATCAAGCATGATCACACTGTTTAACTACCACTTTTGTGTCACTTAACAGCAATTTTTTAACATTTGAATTTAAAAAAAAATGCTTGTCTCATGGGCATAATTTTAGTTCTCCTATTTGTTATATTTTGTCATTTGGACGTCTATAGTTTATAAAACAATCACGAGTCATGATTTGACTTATGTGAATGAATGGCTTAGAACACAACTATCGCTTGTCCCTAGATTAGTAGAACAAAAGAATTTCGGGACCTTGAGACGAATGCGTTTCCAACAGACGTTGAGCCAATGCTGATTTAATATTGGAAAAGCGCTGAAGACGGTGGGGCAGCATTAAGGCAAAATTGGGATAACATCCAGTGTTAGTAGGAAGGATGTTATGCAGCGTAGCCAAGCGCTCTAATTGACCCTTTGATTACTTAGCTAATATGCCTTTTGTGACCTAGAGGTTATCCTGATATATTTTCTTAGGGTATATTTAATCGCCACACGCTAGAATTAGATATTAAAAAAATAGTATAATCGAAAAATAAATAATATGAATGATTGCATCAATTGAAATACAACAATAGATCCTACGTTGCTTTATTTTTAACACGAGTTTATTTGAGTGAGGTGTGGGTCGACACGCGGTAGCCACCACAGGGTCAGACTTATCAGAGTTTTACGCAGCACGGCTTGTCGCGAGACATTGTGTTAATTACACCACCGTGTTGATGGCAATTGTGGAGTAACAGTTAGTCTATAGAAATAACGCGCTCACATCCGCGTCCACACGAGTACAACTCCTACATCAGGTATTAAAGATGTACTCCACCCTACTAATATTAAAGTCTAGTAAGTGTAACATGTTTAAATATGTTTACAAGATAATAAATAAAATGTATTTTATTTTATATCAGGTGTTATTATTTTCTTTTATGTCAAGTTATTATACAGCTGTTCTATTTGTATTAAAAGTCTCATTTTCGGGTGGAATTGATAAGGAATTGACTTTTTAGGAATTGGAATTGAATTGGAATTGACTTTTCTTAACACCAAAAGAATTGGAATTGACTCAGGAATTGATAAAAAGGAATTGGAATGGAATTTGGAATTGATAAAAAGGAATTGACCCCAACTCTGGTTGCCATAGAGATGAAAGGGATAGATGGAGATTAAAATGTTTCAAGACCTCGTGCTAGCAATTTTTCTCGTCAGTTGCCATAGAGGGATATATATGCTAACATATTTTTGTATTACTTGCCCCAGAGATCAAAGGGTTATAACTATGGAAAACAAAGTGTCTCCAAAAATGTCCCAATGCCATGTGATAAAAAATGAAACATAAAGATTGTTATCATTGAAAGTTAACCGGTAAAATTGAGGGGGTGATTTGAAACTAGAGGGGGTAACTTGAAACTAGTTTCAGATTACCCCCGGGGTAACCTGACCAGCTGGGAAATCTGAAACTGTTAGACCGGCGCAACGTCCCTCGTGTTCTAACAATAGATCAGTATTAAAAAGGGAAATAATGAAAGCAACGCTTGTTCAACGCTGGGCCAACGCTTGAGCACTGAAGCAGCGGATTATGAAATAACACCGGTTCGGAATATTTAACCCGCTAACCGCCGGTGCCGCATATTTTTGGGTTTTCTTTTTTTATTAGCACATCAAGTACCACATTTTAAATATGTTGAAGAACAAATGTGATATCAACCAGCAAGATTTGAAAAGAGTTAACCTCTATTTTGTCAAATCTGAATAATTTTCACTCACTTGAAGTTGTGGATCGCGTCAGCGAGACACACTTTCAAGTGGGTGAAAATTCAAATTGAATAATTTCGCGGTTAAAGGGTTAAACACCTATGAGCCAGTACCTGCAGTGTGTATTACACAAACATACTTTATATATATTTACATATTCAAACGTTAAATAGTGTGTCAACTTACCTCCCTACACAAATATACTTTTTATAAAATTATCTACATATTTAAACGTGAAATAGTGTGTCAACTGCTGGGCCAAACGTTCGAGACGTTGGGGCAGCACTGAGGCAGTGGGATATAAGATAACAAGTTAGAAGTATAACCAATATATATGATAATAGACCAATTAGGCTATAGTGTTTGTACAGATTATTTTTAGGCGGGTCATTATTGGACTATGATAATGGTAATTTATTTTGTATCAACATAGTTGGTATTATGTATATCATCTTTAATTATATACGGATGTGTGTTTTTGTTAGCAGTTCTTAATAGCTTGGGCAACGTCTCATGAGGAAGGCTGTTGTGTGATTCAAATAACTATATCTGACAATTCAACAATATCCTTGATAGGCCTTACTTACTTTTAAATATGACAGATGAACAGGGTGAATTTTACAAAGGACAATTTCCAGCAGATTTTTTCTGGGGCACAGGAACCGGGTCATATCAAATAGAGGGAGGTTGGAACGAAGACGGTAAGATAACTATATCATATTATGATGTCATTCTTCAAGTTTCAAGTCAATAGAGGTATCTATAAATAGAGTTAGATTGATTTACAAGAATCATCATCATCATCATCATCATCATCATCATCATCATCATCATCATCATCATCATCATCATCATCATCATCATCATCATCATCATCATCATCATCATCATCATCATCATCATCATCATCATCATCATCATCATCATCATCATCATCATCATCATCATCATCATCATCATCATCATCATCATGTTTCATAGTAATAGGTGACACTTTCAGGTAAAGGTCTCAGTATATGGGATGATTTTACACATACGGCAGGTAAAGTGCGTAATAATGATAACGGCGATGTAGCCTGTGATAGTTACCATCAATGGAGAGAAGATATACGTTGTCTGCAAGAGCTTGGGGTAAGAAAAAACAACTTCAGCTAATTAACAATTCTAATGAGCAAATTAATACCCCGGTACATTATTAATTGGAGCAATGTCTGCGACGGTGGCCCAACTATAAGCCAACAATGTTTCAATGTGTCGTGTTTACTGGTAAATTGAACATGGATCAAGTTAAAAACAAGCCTACATGCTGTAGATTCAGATGACGAATATACAGCGTTTTACTAAAGTTTAGGCATCATTATTATTTATTTTCTTTATACCAAATATGGATGTCTCTGAAGCTATAAACCACCACCCCTGAGATAAGACTCACCACGTTTTGTTTGTACATTTCAGGTGTCGCACTATCGCTTTTCTGTCAGTTGGCCACGTATTATGGCTAATGGTACACTTGACAGTGTCAATCCTGGAGGTATTGCTTACTATCATCGTGTTCTGGATGGCTTGTTAGCAGCAGGTATCACTCCTATGATCATGCTATATCACTGGGATTTACCTCTAGCACTGCAGAAAATAGGTGGATGGACGAATGTAAAAATGGTAGACTATTTCACTGATTTCGCCAGAATTTGTTTTCAGGAGTATGGAGAGAAGGTTTGTTTGGATAAATAGCATAATATAAAATAATGCACATACCTATGACATCCGAAGACTTGAAAGTATTGAGTTTTAGGTAACATTTTCAGGTAAAATGTTGGATCACATTTAATGAGCCACAAATTATTTGTTGGTTCGGCTACATTAGTGGTGAGCATGCTCCAGGATTTCAGGATTTAGGATTGGCTTTGAAAGCAGGACACACTATGATCTTAGCACATACCAAGACATACCACCTTTATCACGATGAATATTTCTCAAAACAAACAGGTAATTTGTTGGAAGACGTATGTACACATATTTTTTCCAATAGTGTATTTGTTGAAAAGTGTCCAAGAAAACAAATCGATTTTGTAATATAAAAGACAATGGTCAGTAGGCTATATGTAGAAACATTGTACATATTGATGAACTACATTTTTGTAGTAGTAAAGAAGACAACATGTAGTAAAAATGTAGTGGTTTTGTGCGTTGTGCAAACTCTTTTTTTAAATATTAAATTCTGAAATTTAATGTAATTTAAAAGTTTATTTTTCAACATAAAACGTACGGTTATGCATTTTCAATGTGCGGCGATTCCAGTGAGCTAATGATTAAAGTGGTGCGGCTTTAAATTTTTTGAACCGTTTACAGTGATTAAATATTGTTTTACGTTGTTTTCTGCACAATCAATATCGCCTCAGAAGGAAGCAAGAAATCGAGACTATGTCTTACTTTTATCGAATTACTTCTGAGGTTCTTTGTAGTGCAGAGTACCATTACACACCCTAGGGCTTTTGAACAGCTTAAAGTAATATGCACAATCTCGATGACAAACATCCGACCCTTCCGAAGCCACAACCGGAGCGAACGAGCCTTTTATAATCAGTCACCTTCAAATAGGCCTTCCTCCAGGTGAAACTAGACGTAATTTGGTAAATTTTGAATGATTCACCCTTTGCAGTCTTAAGTGGTCTTAAGTTATGTCACCCTACCGCTACTCACATTTTCAACTGGATCAAATGTATTAGCATTTGATTAATTTAAAAATGCAAATCTTGATGTTTAAACACACATTTAATTCCCAATAACAGTGTTTTTAACTGCTAATAAAACGGATTAAAAACGACTATATGTCGTGATTAGCGGCGAAAGGCTTAACAGAGGTTATTTCATTTTTTTGTTTGAGGCTAAAGGCCGAGTAAAGTGATTTCCGTTTGACAAAATAACCGAGGATTATCTTAATGACCTTTCCTGTATTTTTTTCAATTTAGTACACTAATTATCAGTTAATAGCCTTGGCTTAGCCAACTTTAAGCCAACATTGTTTCAATGTGTCGTGTTTACTGGGCAATTGAACATGGATCAAGTAAAAAAACAAGCCTACATGCTGTAGATTCAGATGACGAATATACAGCGTTTTAATAAATAAATCAGGTGCATAAATCAGCGAATATACAGTGTTTGGCTAACCCACTGCGGGTTAGCAGGGATGATCTTTTGAAATTATTAAAGTTATATTATGTATTTTAAGTAGGCCTTCTTGAATTTATATATATGACAGACAGATAGACAGACAGATTTATTTTGACCAAGAATATACAAACATATATGCATTAACATAGCAAAAAAGACATAAAAGCAATATATCCACACATATAATCTCAGTCGGGAAACCCACTTTAAGGCACTGTAGTGCCGCTGTCAAGAGTCACCTCCCTATTCAGGGGCGTAGCTGGGAGTAAAATAATGTGGAAGCATAATGATGGACTGATATCGTTCAGGTGAGAGAAGCAAACCCTATAATAGAAGCAGCTGGAGGATCTGAAGGCCCTGTGAGCCCCCCTAGATTTTTATTCTACAAATCCATGTGACCGCACATGCGTACTGCTAGCTACGCCCCTGCTATTGCAAAAAATACAATAACTATATGATAACACTAATGATATTGATCATTCATTATAAATAATTTCCAGAAATATTTCAAATAGACAATAGTGGTTGACTGTAAAAGCAAATGACCCTAATTCAAATATACCGTAGTATATTTGTTAGGTCTACATAGGTAAACATTATGTTGGTTAGATTTCAAATATATCAATCTCGGATTATACCGATATGTACCGTCACAGGTGAGGTTGGTATTGTTATGTCAACGGACTGGACTGAAGCCAAGGACCCAGGTAATCCTGAGGACTGTGCTATGGCTGAGAGATTCCTGCAGTGTCAAATGGGATGGTTCGCCAATCCATTTTTTGGCGATGGTGATTACCCACAATTGATGAAAGAATATATGGAGTTAAATAAAATACAAAATTCACTTGAATCATCTCTATTACCAGCATTTACAAAAGAAGAAATCAAAACAAATAGAGGTGAGACATTACCTAATATATGAAAGCTTTACAAACATGAATATACTTAATTTTTTTAAAGACATACCAAGTTAACTTTGTTACACTCGGATGAGTTTCTATAATAATGTTCATTAAAATGGATGACTTTTGTATCATGTTCAATTCACATCATTTAGGAGCGAGTGATTTTGTTGGCCTCAACAACTATGCGACAAGATTAGCTCGTCCTCTGCAGGAAGGAGAGAAACCCAGAGATGAAATAGAGACCTGGCTACAAATGTCCTTCCACGTTGATCCTGAATTTTTAATGTGAGTAGGGTGCATCACTATACAAAGCCGAGCTGGCAAGAAATTAAAAAAAAAATTATATAAACCATGGAGACCAAAGTGTTTCATTCAATTTTAAACCATCATAAATGTCTTAGTTAGCTCTTTCTGCTTCATTTGAACACCTATGTTATGGGTGTACGGCCATTAGAAACTCTTTTTACTCTTACAGTGCGGGGATAGGCTTTAGTCGTCAGAATCTGACGTCTGCAGACGTCAGATTCTGACGACTAAAGTCTATCCCCGCATTGTAAGTGTTAAAGCTCTTTTATTTATTTGTATTTATTTATTTCGATTTGTCATGACAATGGTGTTGTACAGCATAAATTACAAAAAATGTTGGCAAGCACAATATATATACAAACAATGCTGAGTTTAAAAAAAAAATCATGCTATGACTTTTGTTCAGGTGTCATTTTGTATGTATGTGTATTTTTATATTATTTTTGAGTGTGATTTAGAGGGCAATGTCGGAGATATTACGTAAATATATAAATATGGCTTTAATTTTAAGAAATAAATCGATTTTCATAGCTGCACTGTGTTGCATTTGTAATTATGAAATATGTCAAGTTTAACATGTATTTATGTATATCATGTATTTATGAGCTCCTCAGTTACTAAATACATGGGTGTATACATGTATTGTCTCCTCAGCAGATTATCAGATTACAGAAACATTCAGACACAGACCGCGAAACAAACGTTAATCATTAATACTTTATTTCCATTTTTATACATTTAGTTTACCACTGTCCCAAATGTTGTTCCTCGTATAAAAACTAAAACTGGGTCATGAGCTTTCTCTATATCTGGCCCAGCCTTATGGGACTCCTGTGCCTGTGCCCGTACGTAATGCCGAAACAATTTTAACATTCAGGAAATTACTTAAATCTCACCTATTTGATCTGGCTTTCCCACCCTGGCTCCTCAGTGGTCCGGCTCCTTCTTGACGAGCCTGCTCTGGCCTCGACTACGACACATCATCACGCAAGCCTAAGGATGTTTGCGCCTCTGAGCTCGGTCCGCTGAGGATATAGGCGCTATATAAATTTAATTGATTGATTGAGTGATTGAATGTGGTTTAAATACTTAATAACACAGGTAATATGCCTATATGTAGGCCTATGTCTGCCTATCTGTGGTAATGTTGAAGTTAATTAGAATCACTAATTGACACTGTGCTATATGAACCCTGCCAGATACATATCGGAATTAAATAACCCTGGTGGTAGTGTTTAAATCACGCAAGTCGGGTCCTCAAATCAACACAACCCCCCCCCCCCCGCACCCACACACACACTGTTGTTACATTATTATTTGTTTAACTAGATGTGGTGGCTGGATGACACTTGTTCCGTGGGGATTTAGGAGATTAGTGAAATGGGTGTCACGCGAATATAATAATCCAAAGATCTATATCACAGAAAATGGCATCCTTGACCATACCGCGTGCTTGAATGACACACATAGAGTCGACTTCTATAAGACAAATATTGACCAGATTCTCAGAGGTAATTTACGTCCCCCTGGATATGAAAGGGTGTATCTGCAACTTTGTAAAGTGGCAGATACGCCGTTTCATATCCAAGGTGACGTTTAATTGGGATATTTAAAAGTTATGGCGATATTGACTATTCAATGACATTTTCTATTCATAGCAAACATAAGACAATAAACATGTCTTAGATGCTTAATAATAATTGCCTTGGCTTTCATAGATAATTCCAAGTCTTCTTAATTTAGTGGGGTAAATGTATATATCGTCCCCTCGGAGTTAGAAGGTGCTAAACTGCCACTTTGCAAAGTGGCAGTTTAGCACCTTCTAACTCCAAGGGGACGATATATGCACCGAGACTGGTTAATGACATTTGCCATCACTGTCAAAAATATCGGGGCTACATTGGGCAGGAGACCATTAAAAAACACATTATAATTTCGCAGCTAATGAACCATATTAATTCTATCGATTTTTATTATTGTTTAATTAAGTCGCTGTACTAACCCCTTAATTCAGCATGCCTTTGAAGTAAGCTACTATTTTCCAGCTATCTTGGAGGATGGATGTGATGTGAGAGGGTACATGGCATGGACACTGATGGATAGCTTTGATTGGGCTTCTGGTTATCGTGCCAAGTTCGGACTTTTTCATGTGGACTTTAATGATACAAAAAGACCACGCACAGCCAAGAAATCAGCTGCGTTTTATAAAGAAGTTATTGAAAATAATGGATTACATAAAGCCGTTTGATTATATATTGCAATTAAGCTAATACTAATGTAGTAAATTCAATAGAATAGGTGATCCTCCGGCTAAAAACTGGGAAATTATTTCTTTTATTGATTGATTGATTGATTGATTGATTGATTGATTGATTGATTGATTGATTGATTGATTGATTGATTGATTGATTGATTGATTGATTGATTGATTGATTGATTGATTGATTGATTGATTGATTGATTGATTGATTGATTGATTGATTGATTGATTGATTGATTGATTGATTGATTGATTGATTGATTGATTGATTGATTGATTGATTGATTGATTGATTGATTGATTGATTGATTGATTGATTGATTGATTGAATGATTGAATGATTGATTGATTGATTGATATATCGATATATCGATCGATCGATTGATCGATCGATTGATTGATTGATTGATTGATTGATTGATTGATTGATTGATTGATTGATTGATTGATTGATTGATTGATTGATTGATTGATTGATTGATTGATTGATTGATTGATTGATTGATTGATTGATTGATTGATTGATTGATTGATTGATTGATTGATTGATTGATTGATTGATTGATTGATTGATTGATTGATTGATTGATTGATTGATTCGTTTATTCCTGCGTTTGTTCTTTTGTTCGTTTATTCACTTAGCCATTCCGAAACAGGTTCAGGGAGAGGGCCAGGATCTGAAGAAACGGGGCGCCGGAGGATTTGTGCTTTTCGGCATATTCAGGCCAATTTAGGGGACTTCTAAAGAATTTGACAAAAAATATGGGGCGCCTCTTGCCTCACCCCCGGATCCGCTACTGATTTTTATTTCAATAACAACAACCACCTTTGCAATCAAATGTTTAATAATATATCAAGATTTATCGATGTAATTACATTTTAATTCAACGACAAAAAAAAACCATGCATATTCCACAAGTAAATATAGAAAACAGCCGATACAACATGTTATATTTAGCGTTTTGTACTTGATAAAATCACCCTATTTTTTATTTATTTATTTTGACTTGATGCATATACATTTAATACAGTATTTACAATATGAATAGTGAACTAAAAACATAGTAAAAGTGTATGCGTATGTCAATACAGGTGACTAGCCCCCAAATAGTTTGACATCCACAATCATGATAATAATTAAATACATCTCACAATGTCTTAAAAGCACATTTCCAAGTGCATTAAACTTAAAAAGTTTCAAAGTTTAAAATTGTATTAATCAGGCTTATAGCATCGTAAATCTTCATTATCTTTCTCCACCCTCCATTTGAAAAATATATCTAACCGATAAGTGTGTATTTCGGAATATGCATACAATTTCGGACAACCATGACATTAATTCATTCTATTGGGATTGACCATAAAACCTACCCGCTGAAAGTCCAGATTAAGGGTCCGATGTTAATTTGTTTGTTTTTCTTTGAAAGGGTCAACACTGAGGAAAGTCCCCTCCTTTTGTCACTATACCAGCCACGAACATCCCATGAATATTGACTGTGTATTTTGGCGATGTTCACGATGCCCAGCAAATATTTAAAACATGTCAATCGGCCGATTTTAGGCATGTGCTGACCCTTCCTGTTTTTAAATGTGAGGCCCGTCAGGAAAGCGGTGATTTTCGAAGCCTGATTACGTTGCCAACTTTAAACATGCTGAGATAGAGATCTTCTAGCTCGGCAACAAATTTATATACTATATATGAATGGTCCACGCGCAATTCTGGTGGTAATTAATTCCATAATGTGACTATTCTATTAGAGTAAAATCCTTTATATTTTTCTGCTCTTAACAGCTTAGGCTGCAACAGCATACCTTCGCGGTTAGAAGAAAGCCTTCCATTTGGTATATACACTTGGACTAGCTTAGAAACATTACTATTGTTGGTATACATAGACTGGAAAAGTACTTTAATATCTGCCATTTCTCTTCTAAATGAAAGTGGCAATACACCTTTCCCAATAACAACACGCCCCACAGTGACTAAAAGCTGAACTATTTTGTTGGGAGTCCTGTCACACTCTTTTCTATTACAACACGCCACACAATGATTAAAACTGAACTATTTAGTTGGGAGTCCTGCTTAGGCGCAAAATCGTGCAAACAGTGTATATGTTGGTATTTTCAAAGCGTTCTTTATAATTTAATGACGGATAAAGCATAGCATACCGTCTAAAATTTATCTGTATATGCTCAACATTTCAATTTGTGACTTGTAAAATGGTGACCAAATTGGAAAGGAATATTCAGCTATTGGTTTATAGGAGCCTTGTACAGCTTCAAGGTAACTGACGCAGGTGCTGTGTAACCAACTGCGCGCCTAATCATGCCATTTACTTTATTACATTTATTAACAACATTTTTTATGTATACATGTGTCAAAGAACAATCAACAGTAACACACAGGTCACAGAATGAAAAGACATTTTCTAACGGATCCCCATTGATTTTATAGACAAACTTTACAGGATTATTATTCGTAGTAAAATAAACAACTTTATAGTAGTAAGTTTATACAGCAATAGATTTACAATCTGTGTGCATACATATAAACATATATAAACAAGTGTATGTTTGACGCGTAAAATAACGTGGTAAATGATAAAGCGTGAACAGTGATGCATTAAGGTGATACAATGGGATTTTTTTGTTTGTGTGAAAATGTTCTCTAATAAACAACTTAGAATGACGTAGATATAACAATTTTTTAACAAAGATGGTTCTCCAGAAGATAGGAGAGAGGTGAATTTGAACATATTTGACCTAAAAGTGTAATAGCGAAGTAACACATGTTTGATGCGACGTGTGTTCTCACATTCAAACTAACAATGAAATTCATCTCCTAGGACATTATACATGTTGGACATAGCCGCTCGTTGTGTGGTCTGCGATTTCCCCCCTGCCTTGAATTGTATTTGGTAGTGTATGATTCTTGGTTCGAAATCTAATAAGAGAAATTCCGTGTTACATTTTGTTACCATATGGAAATAATTTTGACATCTAAAGTGGTTTGTTATATTCTTGTATAATGAACAGCTCGACCTGTTACCATACATACTTCTTACTACATTAAAAATAGTCCCTCTCCTTTTAAACCACAATTAAGTAATTTATGTAAGTAGTCGAAGGTTTTACAAAAATGCGCAGAATAATTTCTTTCCATTCTGTAATGCGGAGTTAATTATACTATGTAATACAAAAAGTTTATCCACAGATGAACGGTTACTTCTAAATCCTGCCTGTTCTCCTATTAAAATATCATAGCTTTCAGCCCCCCAAAATATTCTATCATTCAAATACGTGTAAAAAGTTTTCCCAAAACTCTCAACAAAGTTATGCCTCTATAATTAACAACTGTATTTGTAATGCCTTTCTTGTGTATAGTAATAACCACGTCATCCACCCAAATCTGAAGAAAATGTCCACTGCTAAAAATTATAATAAATAAAATAACAAGTTTATTGGATAGTGTCTCACAAGTATTCATAAAAAAATCATTTACATTTAAAGGAATTAAAGTTAGGCTTCCAGTAGTTGAAACACATGTAAATAACGATTTTTTTACACTATCATGCATATCATTATTAAAAACTAAGAATAACAGAGGACACACAATGGATCCCTGTAGCACACCAGATGTTACAGGGACCCATTCAGATGTACATCCATTTAATACAACACGTTGCTTTCGATTTTTTTCGATATTCTACAGGCAATGTTGAACAGGGTGAAGACAGATCTAGTTTGATCTCATATCAGACGTTCAAGGGCCAAGGTATTGATATGTGTGAAGGTGGTGTTATGCTTTAATTATCACAAAAGATCAATAAGATGGTCAAGCCAACAAACAAAGCCTGGGTATTCATTGCTAACAGGCAGCAGGTGCCATCCAGCTAACATGAAACATTGACCCAATTCTGGGTTAATGCTGGTCCATTGTCTGTGACGCTGGCTCAACATTACCCTAACATTGGTTCAGTGTCTCATGTGTGCTGGGTGAAAGGGTAGATAATAATGTTTGACGACATTGGATCACCACCCAACTCCTGTTATGTGCCCATATATGTGTACATCTTGCACCTAGCACTTTTGTTTTTTAAATAAATAGATAATAATCTCTAAAAAATATTTTAATATAATATGACTTATCTGCTATATTAGCGCTCAATCAAAAAAAAATATTGCAAAGATATGGTCATAACTGTCAAACCTTAAAAACACTTTTGTAAATTTGGAGGTTAAAGACGTGAAATGTTCTTTCGTTTTATCATGTTTATATGATAATTTATCTAACTTGGTACAGTTCCAAACCCGTCAATAGATGGCATAATTGCATAATGTATCACACGCTGAGAAACTCGGAAGTCGACCATCTTATTGTATGATCTTTGTTATCACGTCATCGTCCTCTGAATGGAGGTTTCTTTTCTCGGAAGGTTCCGTTAGACTATCTGTCCAGATAAGTCACCACAATACCTCCGTTCTTTTTATTTGATACAAATATGACGAAAATTGAAGGCAGCGCGTAATTGTTTGTCACATCCAGCATAAATAAAAACATTAACGATACTATTAGTGTAAGACAAAATTTTGCATATCTGTTGTGCTAATGTGGCGTTATCTGGTACAACGTCATAGAAATGCACGACTAAGTTCAGAACTAGATAAGGTGTCCATGTTATAAAGTAGGTCAGTAAGATGAGTAGCAGCTTAGCTGAAGCTTTAATAACAGTGGGATTTCCCGGCGCCCGACAAGCGCTTTGAATCTTTCTATGTTGCTTTCTGACCAGAATACCGATTTTGACATACACAACAAATAAGGTAGCCGACAGGAAAGCGAACAGTACATACGACGAGTAAAGCCAGTAATGCAATAAATATTCAAAGGGAAATGTGGATTGGTAAACGGGCCATAAGATGCACGGTAGATTAACCATAAATGACAATGCCCAGCTTGATATGATCATCTTGACAGCAAAGTAATGGGTTACAATAGAGCTGTAGCGGAGAGGTTTAAATATGGCCAAACTCCTGTCTATTGAAATAAGACAAAGATGGAAGTTTGAACACATGGTTGTTAGGCTAAGAGCGATGATGCCGTATATAAAGTGGTATACCGTCATATGAAGACGTCCGGAGAATTCTGTTGTGAGTTGTATAATTGTTCGCACCGTACCTTGTAGTAAATCAGTGAGAACCAGGCTTTTCAGGAGTAGTTGTCCTGGTGAGGTATATGTACGACACCTATACATCACAACTAACGTCCAGAAATTCAAAATAATGGTCAAACAGTTTGTGAGCAGTTCCAGTGAAAAAAAGATGTGTTTTCTGTGAACGTCAGTATCAGATTTGAAAGATGGTGCAGTTTTATTATTCCAGCTGTCAAGATATGAGGTACCATTATATAATAACGACGCCATCTAAGCTTTTCCTATAATTTCACAAAGAAAATAATGCAATGCCAACAACAGTAGCCGGGATGGACAACTAAGGATGTGGAGTTGTGTCTATGTGTGTCTAATTTGTACGTCTGAGAGACGCACGACCAGGATTCCCATTGATTCTGTTATACAAAACACCTCCCAGCACACACGAGACATTCACCCAAGGTTGGTGCAATGTTGGTCCAGCGTCGTAGACGGTTGGCCAACATTAAACCAACCTTGGGTGAATGTCTCGTGTTTGCTGGGCTACGTTACCCAGTAAATACGGCAAAGCTAGCTCATTCTCCTTGAAAGTTAGACAAATAGTTTATATGAAGCCATTAGCATTAATGCGAGTAAACAATAATGATGGCCAGCACATTTTTATCTATTGTGCTCATAGCGTTGTGTATACCACTGAGGCCATGCTAAACAAACATGTTCTGCCTTCTGTTGATTTTATCGCCTTGGTTATTCTAAGGCATGCTCTCTCAGCAAACATAACATGTC
This sequence comes from Flabesymbios commensalis, assembly GCA_964017125.1. Classification (NCBI taxonomy): domain Eukaryota; kingdom Metazoa; phylum Annelida; class Polychaeta; order Terebellida; family Flabelligeridae; genus Flabesymbios; species Flabesymbios commensalis. Next base: position 55,287,054 of record OZ024903.1, read on the forward strand.
GACACAATGCTGGTCCAATGTTGGTCCAACGTCGCAGACGATGGGGTCAACATTGGTCCAGCGTTGGGTCAGCGTTGGGGCAAAGGCATTCCTACGTCACATTCATTCATTCATTCATTCATTCATTCATTCATTCATTCATTCATTCATTCATTCATCCATCATTCATTCATTCATTCATTCATTCATTCATTCATTCATTCATTCATTCATTCATTCATTCATTCATTCATTCATTCATTTATTCATTCATTCATTCATTCATTCATTCATTCATTCATTCATTCATTCATTCATTCATTCATTCATTCATTCATTCATTTATTCATTCATTCAATTATTCATTCATTCATTCATTCATTCATTCATTCATTCATTCATTCATTCAATTATTCATTCATTCATTCATTCATTCATTCATTCATTCATTTATTTATTCATTCATTCATTTATGCATTGATTCTGATATAGGCTTTATCTTTGCTATTTTTGACTGCATGTACTTGAATATATTTGATCACGACACTAACCACTATAACATTTGGAAAAAAACTCTAATAGTCATTTTATGGTAATTAAAATTAATTGACACCATGGCCAAAGTAAACATTGTTAATTATTAACTTAATAGCCTTTGCCTACTATATATCTATATATTATTACGTGTCCACGCAATAACCATGCGTGCCCACGCAATGACTAATGCGCGCCCACGCAATCATTAGTGCGTGCCCACGCAATGACGAATGCGTGGCCACGCAATAATAATAATAATGCGTGCCCACGCAATGACGAATGCGTGGCCACGCACTATTATAGCGTGGGCACGCAATGGCCATGCAATGCGTGGCCACGTAATAATAATAATGTGTGCCACGCAATAATAGATAGTAGGCAAAGGCTGATCAAGTTAATAATTAACAATGTTAACCCAGTCTATGAAGTCTCACAAGTCAAGACTCAAGAAGGGTTTCACAAGCGGCTGACCATGTGCTGACTATTGCGTGGGCACGCATTATTATTGCGTGGGCACGCATTATTATTGCGTGGGCACTATTATTATTGCGTGGGCAAGTTTTTTTATGCCTGGCCCATATGGGTCACTACGGTGGTCCATAGAGGCCAGGAATGGCCAGGAATAAAATAAATTAAAATGATTAATGCGTGCCCGCGCAATAATAATGCGTGCCCACGCAATAATAATGCGTGCCCACGCAATGACTAATGCGTGCCCACGCAATGATCAGTGCGTGCCCACGCAATGACTAATGCGTGGTCACGCAATAATAATGCGTGGTCACGCAATAATAATGCGTGCCCACGCAATAATAATGCGTGCCCACGCAATAATAATGCGTGCCAACTCAATAGTCAGCACATGGCCAGCTGCTTGTGAAACCCCTCTTGAGTCTGGGTTAACATGTTTATTTATTAATTTAATAGCATACGCATATTATTTATCTATGTATTATTGCGTGGCCACGCATTATTATTACGTGGGCACGCATTGGTCATTGCGTGGCCACGTATTATTATTGCGTGGGCATGCATTATCATTATTGCAGGGCCACGCATTGGTCACTGCGTGGCCACGCATTATTATTGCGTGGGCACGCATTATTATTATTGCGTGGCCACGCATTGGTCATTGCGTGGGCACGCACTAATCATTGCGTGGGCACGCATTAGTCATTGCGTGGGCACGCATTATTATCGCGAGGGCACGTAATAATATTGCGTGGCCACGCTATAATATATAGATAGATAGTAGGCGTATGATTTTAAGTTAATAATCAACCATGTAAACCCAGTCTATGGAGTTTCGCAAGTCAAGACTCAAGAGGGGTTTCACAAGCGGCTGGCCATGTGCTGACTATTGCGTGGGCACGCAATATTATTGCGTGGACACGCATTATTATTGCGTGGCCACGCATTAGTCATTGCGTGGGCACGCACTGATCATTGCGTGGGCACGCATTAGTCCTTGCGTGAGCACGCATTATTATTGCGTGGGCACGCATTAATCATTTTAATATTTATTTTTATTCCTGGCCATTCCTGGCCTCTATGGGCCACCGTAGGTCACCGTATGTAAAGTACATTAACTAATTGCCAGCTAGGTGCCAGATTGATTTGCGTTGCCGATACATTAGTTTTAATGCAGATAAAACAACCCTTCACTTATCAGTAGGTATTAGTTTACACCGCCTTGAACATGAGGGAGGGAGGGGGGATTTACATATATGAGGATGTTATGACATCTATGTGTTATCTGATTACCCGTATAATAACAAATGCATAATATTATGTATTTTTGGAATAATTTACATCTATACGGTAATACTTTTACATATCAAATTAATGTTTAACATCAAATAGTCTAGGAATTTTATGTTTTGAAATGGAAAAAAATAATATAAAGCTGAAAATTTCAGGATGTGGTCAGAATGTCATCCTTTATTACCTCTAAGAAGTTTCCCTTGAGCGTATCATCCTTTTTTTGACAAAATTCAAAATGGCCACCAAGTGCAATGTTGAAGTTATAATTCCTGACCTATTTGACATATCTTTTAATGTAATACCTTATTTTCACATGATTTTTAATGCTGAATTAATTTTTGAAGCTATTCGTTACTTTTAAGGTTTCGTTAAAGCATAAAACCAAGATGGCCGCCATTTAAGGTTTGATTGGGAGCAGGTCTATTGTCATTCGTATTTTAGCTACATATAAGCTTTTAAATCTATACAGGCCTGTATCTTTACTACCGACCTGTATCTTTATGCAACGTGTCTAAAGTTTTTGAAAGATTGATTTACGATAAACTTTATACTTTTTAATATCGGATAATTTATTAACGTTCACAAGATGGCACACTTTATCAACTTTTGGCTATGTCACACGAACTTCACGAGGCGCTTGATAATGATCACGATATGCGTATTGATTTTATGGACATGTCAAAGGCTTTTAATAAAGTGTGGAATTAAGGTGCTATATTTAAACTAAGAAAGGAAAGGGATAGATGGATTATTGTTAAAGTGGTGTATTTCATACTTGGAGAATCGATTTCAGAGGGTTGTCATTGATGTCATCCAATAAACTACCCGTACAAACAGGTGTCCCAAACAGGATCAATCATTGGACCTCTGGTTTTTTGTATATACATGGATGACATAATAGATAAAATACTGTGTGATATAAGATTATTTTTATTTGCAGACGATACATATGTCTACTTGAAATTGTGCATAATGCGATAGAGTCTGCGCATACATAGAATATATTTAAGAAAAAACTAATAAAACTTTAAATGTAATGAAGCGATTAAAATACTCTCTACCACCTAAAGTTTTATAGAAATTTTTTACTTGTCGAATCAGACCTATAATTGAATATGGTAATTTTATCTATGATAACTGTCCTATTAAATAACTTAGTAATCGACTAGAACAGTTACAAATGGAGGCTGCTCGCATATGTACTGGTGCCATGCGTCAAACAAGCGCTGATAAAATGTTAACAGAGGTGGGCTGGGAGCGACTAGAATGAAGACGTAAATTCCATTAATTAATAATGTTTTTTAAATGACAAATAATCTAGCCCTGCCGTATTTAATATCAATATGCCTGCCTACAATTGCCAGCACCAGTAGATATGTGACCAGATACTCCTAAAGCATTAGGGTACCCAGGTGCAAAACATCACTTTTCAAAAATTCTTTTCTGCCATCGACTATAAGACACTGGAATGTCCTTGACATCGATGTGAGAAATTCAAACAGTTTAAATATCTTTAAAAGTAAATTTAAATTACTTTTTCGATTTTCACCACCACTGAATTATATATACACTGGGTACCGTAAAGCATCTATTTACCACACTAGACTTCGACTTGGTATGCCATCACTGGCAGCTCATCTCTTTCCTTACGGCTCATCTGACTCGCCTTATTGTTCCTGTGGAGCCAGAGAAACCATTCATCATTTTCTACTTGAATGCCCCCATTATGCTGTACAAAGGACTGAGCTACTGGTCGCCATACGCGACTTGATCGCGCCAAACACACACCATTCACTCTTGTCCACGCTTGATGCAAACAGACTGACTATTATTTTGTCAGAAGGATTTGATGGTTTAGTTACCATAGAAAATGCTTTTATATTTAGATGTGTTCAAAAATTCATCAAGTCGTCTAATAGATTTAGCTAAATTTGGCAAGTTAAGAAAAAAATATATTTTACTTACTACATAGAAGCTTGTATTCTCTTTTCCTTTCAAAATTCCTGTGATTTATAACTATCTTGTTTGTCTTGTATAAATAATGTGATTATCTGTTTCACTTTATGTTTTGGAGAGCCCCTTGACTAGCGCTAATAGTGCTATTTGGGCCATCCAATTGAAATAAATATGTTTACAATACAATACAATAAATTACCAGTATGTCCTTCTTTTTTACCTGTAAAAAGTCACAAAGTTTCTCCTGAGCGAAATATCCTTTTTTTTGACAAAATTCAAAATGGCCGCCAGACGCCTTGTTGAAGTTGTAATTCCTGCAAGTCTGTTGTAATTTGCATTTGAGATACATAATAAGATTTAAAATTTATAAATTACCAGTAATAATTGACAAACAAATAACTCGATATCCAAAAATGTCAGTGATGAAAATGTCAGTGATTAATGTTATTTACTACTGCTTCAACTGGGGTCTAAAGCAAGTGTCCTAAGCAAGGACTCGCCCTCGAGTCCACAGGGTCTTAGGCAATGTCTCGCACACAAGCCTGCATGGTCCTAGGCAGAGACTCACAGAGTCTACAGGTCCTAGAAAAAGTCTCACAACCGAGCCTGCAGTGTCTAGCAAGGATTCACAAACGAGCATGCATGGTCCATAGGCAAGGAATCACACCCGAGCCCGTAGTGTCCCAAGCAAGGACTCACACTCGAGTCCACAATGTCCTGGGCAAGGTCTCACACCTGACCCTACAGATCCTAGGCAATGATTCACCCCAGGCGCTTGGTCTCAGAATCCCATACCCTATCTATCATGTTTACATATAATTATTTGATGCAACATTAATAGGAACACGAATACGTTTGTTTTGTGTTTCAAATAACGAGGCCTGGTCGGTTCGCCTGTTTGTCATCGAGGTTGTGCATATACAGTGCTCCAAACTGTTTAAAGGCCTGGAGTGTGCAGTGATGTCTATGGCACTATAAAGAACCCTAGCAGTTATTAGATAAGAGTAGGGCATAGTCCTTTCCTTCTTTCACGATATTGCCATGATTCTGCAGAAAGCAACGTGAAGCAATATTTAATTGAAATAACGACACGTGTATAGATGATAAATATTTTGTAGTGTGGTTCAGGTCTATATCCTATATCCTAAAATCTCAGTGGGGCATAAAAACGTGTAAAATACCATATAAAAAATTATTTATCACTGTTGATAACGGCATCAAAATGTGTCTTGTGTATGCACCTAAGGGCACAGTGAGAACAGCATGTTAGCCAAACATTAAATCAAAATGGCCGTGATTTTTCAATATGCCCACCATAATATGTAATATACACCGGAATCATTTTATTGACGGTACTCATACGATTATTTAGTTTTTATTTGATATTGTTATGTTTCAACATGTTTCAACATGCTTACAATGGCTAATTTTGTGTTTCTATGTTTGAAAAAAAATCAATAAACCTGTCAAATGCAAACAATGGCCACCACCAAAAATAAGGTAGATTTTTATATTATGAAAGTCATTTTATTGCATCTAAATGCATATGGAAGTTCTTCAATAGATAACCTGGTTGTTCTTAATTATACCATAGTAGTTTCCTCCATACACAAAATTACAATGCCCGCTATTTTTTAAGATGTCTGCTATTAAACTGACCCGTTGAACAGATAATTGTCAGTCACCACACTGAACACCTATCCACAAAAATGCATTTTAATTCCTTGCTTCACCCCTTCCAATCTCAATCTGTTTTAAAAGTTTTTTTCAAATCCTTTTTCATGTCTGATTGATGTCTGATTTCGGATGTAATTGCTTTGTCTCGTGAGATAAATTGTTTTTCTTGTGAGTTATGTTTATTGTGTTCGTGCTCCCCGTTTATCTGGTTTGACGAAATAATATTATGTAAAAATTTACATATATTGTTTAATTTATTAACTCTTACCTTTGAAATATATTGAATTGTTAAAGGATTTTTAGTGTTGAAAAATAACCTTGATAGTATCAGGGAAATGTAAGTGTGGTAAGTTGTTGTGACATGCACAATGGCACAACGTACCCTCTTGCAACAGTCTTTTAAATAATGTCATACATCTTAATTTATCATTATTATTATCACATGAAAGACTGGAGCAACACCAAGGACAATGTACTGTACTAAACCACATAACATTGCCACACATAATTCCAGAAATACTTTTTACTGCCACTATGTTTCCAAATAAAAAAATATGTAGATACAAAATGACATAATTTCTGAAATTGTTCTTCTTCCCCAATGGCGGCCATTTGAATTGAGCAATGACAGAAGTTTTACAATGTTAAAATAGGACCAGAATTAAGTTTCGCGTAAAAAATATGCAGAAAAAATATATTACAAAGGGAATTTATTTGAATTTCGTCATAAGTTACAATTTCAGTATTGTATCAGGCGGCCATTTTGGACTTTTGCAAAAAAACACGATTCAGGCTTAAAACTTAAGAGGAAGACATGAAATGAGTTCCCCGTGAAAAATTAGGTGAAAAAAAGGTATTACAAATTAATAAATGTTGATTTCTTCGTATGATACCATTTTTTTATGGCCTATGGCGGCCATTTTGAATTTTTGCCGAAAAAAACCATGTTCCGCTCTTGGGAAACTTTGGGACTTTTGACAGGTCATTAAGGATGACCATCTAAATAACACATGAAATTTTCAGCTTTACATTATTTTTTTCCATTTTTGCCCTTAAATATGCCTAAAATTCTTGGACTACAAGGCTATGTTTGCATAAAACTATCTAGCCAGGAATATGTTGAAACATGTGCGTATACCTACCTGGTTTTAGCACATTATTTTAAATTGCATAAGTCTAACTCCTCGCTTTTCAGACTTGGCGATCACGTTATAGGCGGCCTTGTTGAGTTAAGGTTGAAACCAGTGTATCGACGTTAATTTCGCGCAGGATGGCGACGCACTGCGCGTTCCACTTACCTTGATGCATAGTCATGCTAATCGTATTGAATATTGAAAGTTATGTAAAAAATGGTCCCGTATGTTTATCCTTTATGATGAATAAATATGAAAAGTAGGCTTTTGAACATGATGTGTTTTTTTATATTTTAGGACACACGTTTTTTATACGGCAAACAATTTTATATTAATTACGTGATAGAGTGTGTGAATTATTAACCTTTCACGTGATTTAATTTCTCGCGACCTACAACTTCAAACGGGTGCAAATTACCCAGATTTATTTAACTTGAGACTAAACATTTGCAAATCCTGATGTTTAAACACACATTCGTTCCCAATAACAGTGATTTAATCGGCTAATAAAACGGATTAAAGCGATTATAGTGGGCTTAGCTCTAAAATGATTAGGATTGATTTGTCAGGAAATAGAGCAATCAAATATTAGGAGATATCTGTTTTAATTTGTCTAAAGTTTTTTTTTAAATTTTAATTGAGGCTGGAAATCAACTGAAATACAACACATTATTGATCAATCATGTGCGCTCCAAGATATAAAATCAAGCCTTGCAGACTAACACAGAAGTGAACAAATAATCTGCGACACCTGGTGAGTGATGAAAAGAGTTGCGAGCACAGGTCTGGGAGGTGTTAGGGTTTGTATAAGTACATAACACACGAAAGTACCCTACCCACCACCGGCCATGCTAAAACAATACCTTTATTTGAAATAATGTACAAATATAATGAACGCAATGTACAGTCCTTGTTATGTGCAATACAAGTTTGGTAGAGGAATTAATCTCTTCATTTCAATATTTCGATATTGTTTTATAGCATAATATAATAACGAGTTTCAGCACCACGAAATAAGAGAGTCAATATAGGAAATACAGTCCTGTTGATTAACCGTTAACCGGTGCCGGGGATACTCTCTCGTCCATTTTCCACCAGTACAAGAACTTCAGAGTAGGTCCACCTAGTGTACAATTTATAATCTATATCATAATCCAGAGCCACCAATGAACTTAATACCAGGTGAGCAATGATGCAGCTAGTGATGTTTTTATATTCTGGACCGGGTGTTGCAGACCAATCTTGACAGCATCCCCTTAACCCTTAAAGCGCTGAATATTTTTTTATAGGAACCATGGAGACCAAATGGTTTTATTCGATTCGAAATCATCATAAACGTCTTAGTTAGGTGTTTTTGCTTCATTTGAATATCTATGTTATGAGGTTACGGGCCATTAGAAATATTTTTACTTTTACAGTGCGGGTATAGACTTTAGACGTCAGGGTCTGACGTCTACAGACGTCAGATTCTGACGTCTAAAGTCTATCCCCGCATTGTAAGGGTTAAAGCGTTAATCACAGCCGTTTATAACCTCTCCGTTTGTCCTTCAAAAAAAATCTATAGAGTAACAAGCATTAAATTTACAAGATTTGCAATTATGTGGATTCTAATTGTACAGATATGAGTATTTTCCCCCACTTGAAGTTGTGGGTCGCGAACTTCAAGTGGGTGAAAATTTATATTCTCAAACTCTTTTTATATTTAATGATTCAGTTGTGTCACACGCCTGTGAATCACAATGTCCTAGTCAATCACCATCTACCATGATTGTTAAATAACGGATGAATGTTACAACCAATAATGTAATAAACTACCGATAATGTAATACTTCCCGATAATGTAATAAAAATTAACCGATAATGTAATACTTCCCGATAATGTAATACATTTAACCGATAATGTAATAAACAACCTGCCCGATAATGTAATAAACTTTTAGCTGATAATGTAGTAAACAAACTTCCCGATAATGTAATAAAACTAACCAATAATGTAATAAAGTGTCAAAGTCAATCGCATCATTTTATTTTACTTATTTCAAGACATTGTAGACAGTGTTATTTTCAGATTAATACATCTATAAATGAATGGAGTTGTATACGACCTGTGTGCACATAGGCTAAACTGGGCCAACCTTCTGAGGATGTTGAGATGAATGAAATGACACTGCCCACCAGACACATAATTCGATCAATGGGGGTCTGCGGCAGAGTACGCTACCTCTCCGTCACCGAAGCCCCTCACAATACTGAATTTTTACGAGTGAGTGAGGAAGAAACTTTTCTGTTTTGTAAACCTTATAAGTGACAGGGCAGGGACCGAAGCTGTGATCTCAGACTTTTCAGGCAGGCAGCTTTAACAACTACGCCAGGACCCCGCCCTTGATACGTGAAGATCTATATAAAGCATATTCCTATTATATTCTTCCTACCAGGTTGAAAAAGTCCAGAGCCTGTTATAATCAACTCAAGTTGCTCAAATCTATTTCATGTACCCAGTGGGACTCGGATACTTATTTTCAAAATGGCCGCCATAAAAACTTGAGGAATATCTTGAAATATATCAATTATAATATTTTGCTCCAATAAAGTAATAAACTCCCGATAATGTAATACTTCCCGATAATGAAATAAAATCAACCAATAATGTAATAATTCCCGATAATGTAATAAATTTAACCAATAATGTAATAAACATTTTTTTTTTCAGGTCATTTGATTTTGCTAAAAAATCCATTTAATATGCTCAGTGGGGCTCGGATACCTATTTTCAAAATGGCCGCCATAAAAAGTAGACGAATACCTTGAAATATATCAATTATAATATTTTGCTCCAATAATGTAATAAACTCCCGATAATGTAATACTTCCCGATAATGTAATGAAATCAACCAATAATGTAATACTTCCCGATAATGTAAAACATTTTGAAAATTTATTTCGCTGACATGCTTTTTTGAAAGAATACCTCCAGATGGACATCAACATCAAATTATTTTGTGTTGTTTTGCAGTTTGACAGATTTATCTACAGCACTTCTATGTTCATCAAATTTTAACTATGTTATATTTCAAAAACTCCTATTGAAATGTATAGGGGGAAAAACACCCAGGCACGGGTGTTTTGCCCCAATTGTAAAAGGGCGTTTTGTCCCATGGGCGATTTCATCATAAAGCATGTACTACTACTTACACTATTTATTGTTAAGCATTTTTTTATTATTCAATGGTAAATGCAAATAATATATATATAGGCCTATCTGCACGTCAAGACATTTTCCACGGCGATATAAACTCGAGATCAGAAGTTTAAACTTGGCAGGTATCTGTATCTGTATATTACGTGGCAGTACGCACTATTGTGCTATCGCGCCACGGGAGTAACTTAGCAAGGCCTGTTATCATTCATGGCTTTATATATGTGCCAAGTACTCCATGTTGTGGATTTTTTGGGGTCTCGCCGGATGGAAACTGCGCCTTCGTCCATTAAGGTTCTTTTACGTCTAACTGAAAGTCAGTCAGACGAGCCATCTGATTTACGTGGTTCTCTGTGCCCCACGAGTGTATACGGCACCTGGCAGTCCCAGGCGGTCACCCATCCAATAATGAACCGGGCGCGACGTTGCTTAACTTCAGTGATCGAGCAAAAACCGTTGAGCGAACGCCGTATTCCGTGTAAGGTTGAAAGTTACATCAAAATCCCATTTTTAGAAAAAAATTGCGAAAAAACGAATCAAAATGTGTAAGAAATATGTTACATTGCAATATTATGTGCATTTAAATGACATAGCCTACAACAATCAATATTGTCTATAATGGCGTCATAATAGGGATGAGCGTTTTACCCCGCAGGGCGTTTTGTCCTACTCTGCCCTAATCGTTATTGAACATGCTAAAGAAAGAATGATAAACTACATTATTATTAGGTCTATATTAGGTCTTATGATTGTTGTCATATTTCCCAAAAATAAATGATATAGAGCCTACAGATGATGATTTCAGTGAGTGTTGAGAAGAAATGACGAGTTATTTGGATAGTTATATTTCCCTCACTCGATAAAGGGTTCTGAGATGTCTTCCTTTACTAACTCTATGTCTATAGGCCTATGCTTTTCTTTGGCCATGCTCACACAGCCGAAATTTCGCTGTGCAAATGGATTTCAGCAAGAAATGATCGAATGACCTGAAAAAAAAGTTCATCACATTATTGGTTAAATTTATTACATTATCGGGAAGTATTACAGTAGTTTTTATGGCGGCCATTTTAAAAATATGTATCCGCGAGTCACACTGGTCATATTATTGGATGTTAGCAAGAAATGATCGAATGACTTCAAAAAAAGTGTCACTAATAAGGTTTCCAAGAAAGAAACGTTTCTTCCTCGCTCACTCGTAAAGATTCAGTATTGTGGGGAGCTTTCGTGATGGGGAGGTAGCGTACTCGGCCTCAGACCCCGATGGATCGAATTCTGTGTCTGGTGGGCAGTGTCATTTCATTCATCTCAACATCCTCAGGAGGTTAGCCCAGTTTAGCCTATATGTGCACACAGGTCGTATACACCTACATTCATTCATACAGGTATTAATCATACAGGTATTAATAAAATACCACTGTCTACAACGTCTTGTAATAAGTAAAATAAAATGATTCGATTGACTTTGACACTTTATTACATTATTGGTTAGTTTTATTACATTATCGGGAAGTTTGTTTATTACATTATCAGCTAAAAGTTTATTACATTATCGGGGAGGTTGTTGATTACATTATCGGTTAAATTTATTACATTATCGGGAAGTATTAGATTATCGGTTAATTTTTATTACATTATCGGGAAGTATTACATTATCGGGAGTTTATTACATTATTGGTTGTAACAGACGAAGACTCATTATGCAATCATTCACTGGCAGACATCAGTGGTTGGCTCATTTTTAACCGCCAGGAAGGTTTTCAGAAAGAGTGAGCTTCATTTTCGCAGATAAGTCTGGAGATAAGATTCCTCCGTCATCCAGGAACTGGCTCACTGCGCCGACCACCCAAGTAGAAACACAGCTCTAAAACTGTGATAAATAATTTCACGTTCTATTATATTTTGTTCAAAAATCAAAAATTTTGAATTTTGCATAAAAAATATAAATTTCAAATCGAATGGGCAATTAGTTCAATTTAAAATACTATGACTCTATTGTACATGAAAGAATAGTCATATAGGTGACAAATCTACCACATACATTGTACTTTGGTTGATTGTTTTGTGTTTTGTATCGCTTATGGTCTTATACTGACAATATTGTGATACTTACTGTCGGTGTACAAGTATGGTAATAATATGAGTTTGGTCATACAAGAGTAGCATTTAACACAAAATATTTTAATAAAGCGACACAATCAGGCCAAAATGATCATTTTTATTTTGGCTTCTTTATATGACCATAATAATATGTCAACATGTCCAGAATTGTTTTTTTTAAATTTTGTTGCGTATTTACCAGTTAGAAGGGAGATAAGCACGAGATTTAATTTCAAACATGCATGTCCAAAATAAGATATACAGGAATAACTTATAAACAGGGCTTTCGCTACACTTGCTACGATGCCACAACAACCCAGAATTTAAAAGACTTTCGCAATTCTAGTCTATGGACATGTTCACATATTATGGACATACATGTATTAAAGAGCCAAAATAAAAATGATGATTTTGATGATTTTTGGCCTGACATAGTCGCTTTAATGTAAAAATAATTGTGATTGTGATGTTATTATGCTGATATTATTATGTTATATTATATTGCTGTATAATTCTGTAATGCAAACAGTAATATACACAGCTCTGATTTATATATGGATGGCATCATGCACAAGTGGGCTAACCCACATTAAAATAACGATGAAAATGTATGTCATTGATAGCAACAACTTGATCTATATACGAGTTTCACATTCAGGGTTAGACTATTTGGTCACTGATTTTGTTACCTTTTTGTGTTAATTTTTATTTATTCGTTTTATCATGTACGCCATGTTGCAGCGCGATTTTTTCTCAAAATCGCCAAAATGTGGGTCAGTCCACTTGTGCATGATGCCATCCATATATAATAATGATTTATTATAGATTATCGACGCATTATCATGTTGAACCCGTCATTTGTTATGTTATGATATGCGACATTTTCTCTTTTGGATATTCCTGAAAATTAATTATGTTGACAGGAATCCATGATATAGGCCAAATCTACATAACAGATATATACAAAGCTATATTGACGATACACGGGTAAATGTGTCAAGTGGTAAACTCGGGGAAAAGTCTCACATTAACCGTTGCAGCGCAGGGATCGACTTCAAACGTCAGAATCTGACGGCTTCTGACATCTAAAGTCGATCCCCTCACTATAGGAGTAAAAATATTTATAATGGTCGTAGAACCATAACATAGGTTTTCAAATAAATCAGGGAGAACTAACTAAGACATTTATTATGATTTCAAATTGAAAAAACCCTTTGGCGTTTGGTCTTTAATGGTTAATTGGTAGGATTAAATGGCTGTGTTCTTCCTGGATTGTACAGTAGGTCTGCCCAGCTAACATAAGGCGGTTACATCAGCTAAGTTGTGTTAACCCTTTCATTGCTATAGCAAGACTATTATCATCATCGGTTTTATTAGCAGCTTAAATCACATTTATTGGGAATGAAATCAGTGTTTAAATATCACGATTTGCGAATGTTTGGTCGCGAATTTAACAAATTCACCCTCTTAAAGTTGTGTGTCGCGGTAGCGAGACACACACTCAAATGGATGAAAAAAATAATTTAACTTAGCGGGGAAAAGGTTATGTTGGGCTAACGTAACTTACAATCTACATCGAGTCCTGTCCTGTCCTCCCAGAAAACACAAAACATTTGTATAACATTGATTTTGTACAATGTTGGTCTACCGTCGAAGACGTTGGAACGGCGTTGTACAAATGTTATACAAATGTTTTGTGTTTGCTGGGTTTCTATAAAACAACAAAAGTAAATAATTCTTATTAGCTAGAGCTATTAGTTGTTTGCATCTATGCTACTTTTACCATAATTAACTTTTTTGTATGAGCATATTTATTTATAAAGGATTACAAACAGTTTTTTCGGCCACAAACGTGATCTCCTGACTACTGAAATTAACTTTGTAACAATGCTTTGCTTATTTGATAATAACAATTAGGTCCAGCCATCCCGAGAATATTTTAGTGCATTGTCCGTTAGCTATATGCATTCTAGAATATTATGTAAGCAATTAACAGATGTGGCATTAATTATTCTCCACTAGGTCCCTCAAGGTTAGCAAAAAAATCCAGCAGAAGAGATCTGGCGGAGTAACGAATGTTTTACTGCTCCTGGCAAATCCGGAGAAAACACTTGTGTCTAAACAAACGTTAGGCAAAAGTGGTGAGAAAACACTTAGTCAGTGTAAGGAGGTAGTGAAAACGTATTTGTCGGTCAGGATCCGGCTCTAAATCATCACAGATCTGTTCACTGTCCGGATCTGTTCACCGTCTGGATCAGACAGCGATCCTACCTCAACTAAATGCTTTCTTCTATGGATTTAGTTTTATTTTCAGAATGACGTACCACTTTTTTCTTTTTGTTGACTTGAGAATAAATATAGCTATAATCTATAATCAGCTCAACGCAAGTATGTCAATTTCGTGTTTTTTTATTGTATTTTCTGTGTAAATTTTCAACCACTTGAGGCTGTGTCTCGCTACCGCGATCCACAGCATCAAGTGGTTGAAAATCAGGGGGTAATGGTGTATTTTCATTTGGACATAACCCCTTTAGCGCGGCTCCCGAGATATCTCGGGGTAGAAAAATGTCCCGCAGTCGCAGGTCCCGAGATATATCGGGGCAGAGTTTTTTTTTTAAATATTTTTGTCTGTAAAATCAATGTGATCCGGCAATCATGAGGGTAATCTTGTTTTGGCTCATAAAAGTTTGTTTCTCTTTTGATTGTGCATGGATAGCACCACATAATAATATCTGGGCCAATGTAGTGCTGTCAATCTTAAAGGATTCCTTTAGAACAAAAAATCAAAACGCCGTCATAAAATCAATAAAATTATCATAACTTTCTCAATAGTTGAGATAGAGACTTGATTTTTTCACTAAACCATATATTTTTGTTATCAAGGAATACAATAATACAAACAAAACCTTACTTTGGTCTCATCATCATGCTCAAAATGCCTGCCTGCCTGCCTGCCTGCCTGCCTGCCTGCCTGCCTGCCTGCCTGCCTGCCTGCCTGCCTGCCTGCCTGCCTGCCTGCCTGCCTGCCTGCCTGCCTGCCTGCCTGCCTGTCTCCCTGCCTGCCTGCCTGCCTGCCTGGCTCTCGTGTATAGTGTGTGTGACCCGGCATATTGTTCATGGTGTAGAGATGAGGGTGTTGAGTTGACTTCTGTACATAAAGGGTCACTAGGCATATAAACAGCTGGTGGACAATCTCATTCAATCTCATATGAATTATTCCACCTGCCACGCTCAGACCGTCGTGTAGTTTAATGCCCCATTCACACCTGTCCGTCAAACCATCCGTCGTCCGCTTCAGTCATCAGTCGTCCGCTTCAGTCAAAATCGCTCTAATAGAAAATATGAAAGACCATTCACACCTAGTCCGTCATCCGTCGTCCGTCATCCATCGTCAGTCAAAATCGGTCCGGGAGCGATTTTAACGGACGACGGATGGCGGATGCGGACCATAAATCATGGTAATGAGCTGTGGATAGGGAATTTCCCACACATAATGCCTCTGTCAACCACTTTCCCGGACTGTACCTATTTAAAACTGTCGGTACACAGAAATCTGTGTCCACAGCTCTGAAAAGACTGATAGGTGTGAATGGCAGTGACTGAAGTGGACGACTGATGACTGACGACGGATGACGGATGACGGAACGTAGATGACGGACAGGTGTGAATGAAGCATTATGCTTCATTCACACCTGTCCGTCATCTATGTTCCGTCATCCGTCATCCGTCGTCCGTCATCAGTTGTCCCCCTCAGTCACTACCATTCACACCTATCCGTCTTTTCAGAGCTGTGGACACATATTTCTTTGTACCGACAATTTTAAATAGGTACAGTCCGGGGAAATGGTTGAGAGAGGGATTATTTCTGGGGAATTCCCTATCCACAGCTCATTACCATGATTTATGGTCCGCTTCCGTCATCCGTCGTCCGTCAAAATCGCTCCGGGACCGATTTTAACTGACGACGGATGACGGACGACGGACGATGGACGAGGTGTGAATGGTCTTTCTTATTTCATATCAGAGCGATTTTGACTGAAGCGGACGACGGATGACTGAAGCGGACGACGGATGGTTTGACGGACAGGTGTGAATGGGGCATTAGCCTCGTGGCTAAGGAGTGTGTGGGAAAATTCGGAGCTAACAAGAAGATACATGGTATGCTCACTGAGCGTCGGGTCAATGCCGGCCCTAGATCTTAGACGTTGGCCCAGCATTGATCCAGTGTGGGGAGAATGCTTTATATTTGTTGGGAGGTAGATCAGCTGTGTCTGGTGCTGTAACCAAGCAAACACGAGACGTTGACCCATTGTCGGCTTAACATTAAGCCAACACTGGGTCAACGTCTCGTGTTTGCATGGAAGGTCAACGCAACCAGAGACCAACAATAATGGCAAAGTCACAACTCCACTGTTAGGCTGGGTAATTGAGCGTCAAATACGATTTGTGGAAAAAATGGCGTCCAGTCACCCCATTTTGGATGGCACTTGATCGAATAACGTTATAGCTTGAGGGGCTAATGTCTCACAAATTGTCCCCGAGGGGGGAAGTGAATTAGCGAGCAGCAAACCAACCCGGTCAGGCGTGAATTGATGGTCAAATAACGGGAGGTGGACTAATATATCTGTCTGAGAAATTATAACCGGATCAACGTGAAGAGACCATGTGGAAGGTCAGTGTGAGGCGGCCTCGACCCTCTGGGTCAGGCCTGAAGACCTACAGGAAGGCCTGATAATCAATACTCTCACTGAGTCATGCCCTTGCCAGGCCTGGAGGCCTATACCCTACATGAGAGCTGGGAAATGTGAGTCATACACATAATGTAGAAGCCAACTGTTTGACATCGGAAATGCTCCACATTCAATGTCGAGAATAATTGGAAATAAAAGAATTAATTCGTCTTCGTTGATTCGGCTCCTCTTCAGACAACAACACTTTTATTTTGACAAACATAGTCGGAGCTCTCTTCTATGTGTATACAGGCTAAATTTGACTGGAATACCTCCTGACGACGGACTGCCCTCTAGACCCAAGATTGAAAATGTGATCTCTGACGGTATGAGGTCGAGCTACCTCTCGGGCATGGAAGATCCCCACAATACTGGATATATCAATCAATCAATCAATCAATCAATCAATCAATCAATCAATCAATCAATCAATCAATCAATCAATCAATCAATCAATCAATCAATCAATCAATCAATCAATCAATCAATCAATCAATCAATCAATCAATCAATCAATCAATCAATCAATCAATCAATCAATCAATCAATCAATCAATCAATCAATCAATCAATCAATCAATCAATCAATCAATCAATCAATCAATCAAGCAAGCAAGCAAGCAAGCAACCAACCAAGCAACCAAGCAATCAAGCAATCAATTAATCGAAATATTTTTTTATGAATCATTTTTAATTTATGCTTGTTTTTATATATCTATTATTTAATCACTGGCACAAAATCATTTACTTCATGATCATTGAGCCCTTTCCAACCTAAATATTTAAAAATTATTTTTTGCCTCTTGTGTAAAAGGTGGCCATAGTGGTAGGCTGGAAGCGACATTTTTGGTCTTAACTATGGTCTTCTGACTGTTATTTGTACTCCTCACTTTATTTTGTACTTAATTGTGTTTGGTCAAATATATTTTCTTTTTCTTCTTCTTCGATCGGTCGTTAATTCATCAGTAAGTCGTTGAATTGTATACCTCTTCTGAAGTAGCAGAGCATTATATTTCCGAGTTTTCTGTCCGTCCCATTGCCTGTGCGATATTGTCATCACGATACCCCCACACCTACAATTCGAATCAATTGTATTCATACCAGTGATAAACTTTATAAAAGTAAAGGTCAAGTTCGATGATGAGTGACTTGGACTTATTTTCAAGTGCACGTTCGAAAACTTTTAATTAAGATATATCCGCTTTTCATATCTAAACCAAGTATATAACTTTTGGTCAAGTTCAAAGATGGGTGACCTTTATCTATTTTTCAAAGTCACAAAACCGTAAGAGAAAAACGTTGTCATCGCTGTTTCGCCGCTACAACAATTGCACAGCTTTCATATCCATACAACTGATAGACCTCATAAAACTGTGAGTCAAGTTTGAAGATGACTGACCTATTTTTATATATCACAAGCTTTTAATTGTGATTGATCACGATATCTCCACTTGTATTATTTGTATCATTAGAAGTTTATTATGTCATGCAGTGATAGACATTTGATAAGTCTGGATCAGTGATTATCATCCATTTATTGGTGATCCAATGTATGTCAAGCAAACAGCAATTTCTATCAGAGTACAGGTTATTTCTCAGTTCGGGTGTTCCTGTGGACTACAGCTAGAGAAAGGTACACACTGTGATTTTAGGTTATGGAGTCTACTCTAAACTGTTACCTTGATCCGCTTTAAGTATGAAGCAACTTTTTTGAAAAATCAAATAATATTGTTCCAAACCGAAATCACCAAATTGGCAACGTTTGTTCTGCGAATATGTCGTACATCTTCGTAAATCCATCTATCTACAGTAAATAGGGTCTGAGTCAGGCCAGTTGCTGTGGTCAGCTGTTCTGGTCAGTCATGGACAGCAGGTGGTAACAGCTGTTGTTTTGCTCCGGTCAATAGCCGGCTTGATCTTTGCCCTGTACCTCCCATGTAGGTGGCTCATCCCTGACTAGTCCCTGGAGGTGGTGCTGCGCGTTGTCACCCAGAGAACACCAGACAACGCACCTATGCTGGTCTGATGCTGGCCCGACGTCTGCGACGTCGGACCAGCATCAAACCAGCATAGGATCGGCGTATGTTGTTCGACGGGCAGGGATGCTAGATGTAGCGCGCCACAAAATGCCGCCCCCGGCACCATCCACTATATCGCTCTGGTTTCTGTGGGAGGACCACCTGGGGGATTAATACAAGTGGTGTTATCCTGGAGCTCCTTCATGGTACACCTGTACAATAGTGCTGGAGGAAAGGTCCAGATATACACTAATTGTACAATACGCATTATAATACACTCTGTACATGCAACTCATTTAAATGGATAAAATTTACAGGTTTATTGGCTGAAGGGCTCTGAAGCTCCCCATGACGTACAGGAGAGTTGGTGATTTTCTTCACAAATAGGCCTATTTGCAATTCAAGATCGTTTATTCATATACTAATGTTTATTTTATTAGAAAAAGATGATGATTACAATAAATTATGTAATACAACGATACAATATATTCATACATGCATTAAAACTTAATAACTTGTTTTAATAGTAGTTGTTCGTGCACTTCTGTGATACATCGATAAAAAAGTAGGAATTTGTTTCGATAAAAAAAGTAGGAATCTGTCATAAGTTTTAATTATTTTATTTATAAACGATCTCACAGAAGAGGAATGTAGTACCCAGGTCTTCCTTAATAATCCGAAAAAAATCACATCAGCTTTTCTGTTCATCCAGATTGGTAGGGCATTTCGGACATTGTCAATTATATTCGTGTTAGCCATAATTATACATATAATTATTATACATATTATATAGAAATGGTCTACATATTCATGTCTAATATAGGTACTGACTGTAATAAAACCAGCGCATTAATAAATATAACAAGACTCTGGAAACCGTAGGCATCCAGTAAAATTATACACTGTTCGACGGATAACTCAGTTTACATGAGTACTCGTTCAATACTCTGTATATATAGGCCTATTTTGATCTGAATACTGAAAAGGATTAGTATCTTTTTGTTGCAATTACTGTAAACAACGATTAAATTTTTGTATTATTTAAATTTAAGATGGCTGCTGGAATGATCAGCGAACATAGATGAACTATAATATACGATTTCTACTTCCCTACAGTATCAATAAATATCATATTACGCAATTTCCATTTTCAAACAGAGGTATAAATAACTGTATTTTTATTCCTGTTGGAATATGATAATACAACTCATCCACCCTGAGTGTTACTTCGCACAATATGGTTGTTGACCCAATGTCGGGTTAACGTCTCGTATCTGCTAGGGTCAAGGGTGATTTAACCCTTGTCCTGCAAGGCCCGTGTATACAGATTCTCAAGCAAGCTCAAAAATAAATAAAAACACTAAAATTCTTAAAATAATTAGTGGTGTATTCTCAGTCAATCAAATAATTAAATCTGAGAAAATGTATTTTGCAGTTCATTTGAAGCTGGAAATTGTGTTGTATAGATCTGCTTCCAATGAGTGAAAGTTATGACAATTCTGCAAGACACATGACGTTGAACCTGACGTTGTACTGACGTTGAATTAATTCTGATTTAATGTTGGAACATTGTCTGCGACGCTGGCCAAACATTAAACCAGCATGCTGGGTACGCGAGCTTCTTAACCCTTTAACCGCCAAATTATTCAATTGGAATTTTCACCCACTTGAAGTTGTGTCTCGCTGACGCGATCCACAACTTCAAGTGAGTGAAAATTATTCAGATTTGACAAAACGGAGGTCAACTCTTTTCAAATCTTGCTGATTGATGTCACATTTTATCTTTAACATATTTAAAATATGGTACTTAATGTGCTGATAAAAAATGAAAACCCGAATATATGCGGCACCGGCGGTTAAAGGGTTAATGTTTTTTCACCGTGCATATAGGTATGTTTTTACCTCTCATACAAACCACCTGTGTCATGATAACACGCGGTGATTTGAAACTCTAACGGTTGTTATGGTGACACGTGACCTGAGGGCTGACAGCTGTCACGTCACGTGACTAGCACCATTACTCTCAGAGGTGCTGTCACGGTCACACCCTCTTAGCCCAAGCGGTCAGAAACACAAACTATATCCAGGGCAGCGCCTCAATGTGCAAATTTGGCTTACAGCAGTCCAGTCTATATTTTCATTAAATATGTTTGTCTAGAATATCAACCTTTAAGTCAGGCATGTCAAACATTGTCTGATCTAAAAAAAATGTACCCTTATTAATTAATGACGCCCATTATTAATGACTAAATTTGCACGTCTAGCATTCATGGGGTAACTTCTGCCGTGAAAAGCCAAAAAGCAGTAACGACTTACTTTTCAACTGATCAGTTAATGCCTTTTGGCTCAGAGCAGAGTAATGTTATCCTTCACGTTACGCTTCACCTCACATGCGTTTTATCCTAAATATTTAATATTTTATTTTTGAGAACGTATTGTTCTGGACTCCCCATATCATGGAAGATCGTAGCAGTGAGGGAAAATGTTGTCCGTTTACAGGCGCGGATCCCGAGGGGTGCACGCCCCGTATTTTTTTCAAATTCTATCAAAAAAGCCGGGCCCCTAAATTGGCCTAAATATACAAAAAAATCTTGCAGGCAACCCCCAAAGGACCTGCGCCCCATTCGCAGATCCCGAATCCACGCGTGGTTTATAATACGAAAATTTTAGTGGACTATAAAGTTATGTAATGTATGGTTACTGCATGTATATTGCACTGTGCACAATAAAGAATGTATGGGTAATTAATCCGTTATCATAGGTAAATATACTTATCCATGGTATTTATCATTCTAAGCCTGCATGAAATAATAATGATGAAGAATAAATTAGTGGAAACATTTGTAAGGGAGCAGATACATTTTTAAGGGGTTCAAGCAGAGTAGGCTACATTGCCGTCAGTTTCTGGCAAGTTTAATTTGCTGAACAAACATGTCAATATGCGAGAAAGGGGGAACTTGCCAGCAAACACGAGATATATTTAATCTTGGGCCAGCGTTGCAGACGCTGTATCAACATTACCTTAAAATTGTTTGCATGTCTCGTATTTGCTGGGATATTTAAACCCCAGAATAAACTTCTTGTCTTGTCTTGTCTTGTCAGATGTGAGTTCAATTTTAAATACACTCAGAAAACCAGCCAGTTTATTGTTTGTTTCCTTCGCATGCCCCCCCCCCCCTCCCTGTACATGGTCTAGTCTGCTTATATTTACATGATAATTACTTAGTCAAAATAATTTTAATAAAAAAGTAATCCATCAACAAATTATTCAAACTCCCCCCCCCCCTTTTCCATAAGTTATCCAGCTTTACAATAACAACAGGTCGAAGTGATTATGTCAGCCAGCGACACTTGTTTTAAATGTTTGTGTATTTTAGCTGGGTTTCTAATCTAAGCACACTGACTTATACTATAATCTCCTATTTTCTCCAAGTAATTTAAATTCCACGTACATTAACTTCAATCAATGATAATGGGCTATGTCATTATGACACAACCACTCTTCTTTTACACAAACGCTATATATTAAAAATTGAAATTTTCAGCCTCTTGACGTTTTGTCTGGCTACCGCGACCCACAACTTCAAGTGGAAGAACGTTCCTGATCTTTGTTTTTATAATTTGAGACCAAACTTTTGTAAATCTTGATGTTTAAACACACATTTCATTCCAAATAACATTGATTTAATCGGCTAATAGAACTGATTAAAACACGACTATTTTCGTACTTAGAGAGCTTTAGGGGTTAACCCTTTAACCGCCAAATTATTCAAATTGAATTTCCACCCACTTGAAGTTGTGTCTCGCTGACGCGATCCACAATTTCAAGTGAGTGAAAATTACTCAGATTTGACAAAATGGAGGTCAACTCTTTTCAAATCTTGCTGGTTGATGCCACATTTTATCTTTAACATATTTTAAATGTGGTACTTTTTGTGCTAATAAAAAATGAAAACTCGAATATATGCGGCACCGGCGGTTAAAGGGTGAATGAGTAAACAATAATGACGAGTGAATAATTAGCTCTTGTACTGCTGGGTCCTTATTATCTTGCCTTGAGAATTTAACCACCAGGGGACATGGGGATGAATTCAAACTTCACTGAATATGATGAGGTAGATGGGCATACATCTAGTAATTGGATTTTGAAGCTGGAACAATTTCAAGTGAATGCCATTTATTCAGATTTGGCAAAATCACGGTGAACGATTCAGAAATCTTGCTGATTGATGTCACATTTTAACTTTATAACCTACCTAAAAGTTGGGATGTAATGGGCTGATAAAAAATGTAAAAAACCCGAATACAATCGGGACCAGCCGTTAAATTGTAAAAAAGGAGTTCACACATAGCAATCCATCACATAACGTGTTTATTAGCTCTGATAGTTCTATTTGTCAGTTGATAACCATCAGACAGTTAATCAGTTACATCAATGCATGAACTTGGTTGAGCACGCTGTTTATTAGTAATAAGCACTGATTCAGGTGATATAGGTGTGACAACCAATGAGGTGACTCAGACTCACAGTTTCAACAGATGATTGCAGGAAATCACGCCTCATTCATTAGTAATAAGCACTGATTCAGGTGATGTAGGTGTGAGAAACAATGAGATTATTCAGAGTCACAGTTTGAACAGATGATTGTAGGAAATCACGCCTTAACACTTTTAAATCTAACGGTCTGAAATGTGTCGTATTTTTTTAATTAATAATATCTTATTGATTATTTTCTGGGCTTAATGTTAACATCGTTAACGGTCAGCAGATAATCATTTGTTTACAGGGAGCTGACACTAAGACAACAGCCGCACCTAGTTCTACTGATTAGTGACGCAATGCATGGGAGTTTGATAGATTAGGCCTATATTGTAAGAAAAAGTTCTAGAGACCGGCTACGCTTTAACCCGACAATAAACAGTCAAATGTTTCCTAACGTTGTTATTAGATAAATTTGTTTATTGATACAATTGAGCTGGCTGGTGTAATTAATTATATCTGAGTAATTATTTGAAGTCGCGATCATGTTAAATTGACTTTTAAATAAAGGGGTAATTCATATTTAATATTGCTTCACGTTGTTCAATACAGGCCTAAAATTGAATCGACATTAGTTCATAATCATATTTCTCAACGGAGATCGCGGGTTCGTCTTCCGCTCTGGCATTCAAGTTTCAAAGAAACAAAATGTTTCTCCCCCGCTCAGTCGTGAAGATTAAGAAGTATTGTGACCGAGAGGGAGCGTGCTCTGCGTCGGACCGTGTCTGGGGGACAGTGTCACCTAACCATCCTCATGAGGTTCTGGTGGACTAATTTAGCCTGTTGGTGCACAAAGGTGGCCTAAAACACCATTCATTCATTCATTCATCCATTCATTCATTCATTCATTCATTCATTCATTCATTCATTCGATTATTCATACGACAGCGGCCAAATATTAAACCAGCATTGTACGTCACTTGTTTGTCGGGAAAACGTTATCTTCTATATGAAAAGAGGGGCGGCGTCATCACTGGTCTTTTTGTCCTTCGACGCTGGACCGACCTTAAAACAACACTGGTTCAACTTATTTCGCTGGCTGGGACGGAGGGGAGCGGGAAGAGCATCTCTGGTAAGTTAGAGAGTAAGCGGACAACAGCATTGAGGCGAACAAGAGCTGACATGCCAGTGCGCGGTGAGTCCTGATTAGCTGATTGCCGCTCTATGTCACGCCTATACAAAGCGAGCAGGCCCGCTAGGCAGCTCACCACTTGTTCACAGGGTCAGCCTGGAGAGACAGGGTGAGCGATAACACAGTCAGTACTCACTGCTTTATAACTCTATCCCGCCAGGAACCAGAAGCCTAATAGCTCTGTACGCCCCCTACCAGCAGGCAGATCAACCACACTACACTGCAGGAGCGATATGGACGACCGCGATCTGAACAACACAACAACATCGTCTGCCTCCAGAAAAAGTTCACTTCCCGTTCCAGGATAAACCCTATAGTTCATAGTGCGGCTCGATCATCACTGCAGAATTAACACTATTTGCTGATTTTGTGTTTATCTGGAAATAAGTTATACAGAAGTGACATTTGATTGACCTGATCGACTTGTGTATTGTTCAGGTTAGATTGTAGGCGTTATTTGTCAGTGTGGCTGGTCCACACGGTGATCACATCCAGATATTATACATATAACCATGGAGTACACGTGCCAAGTGATCATCTGGATCATGCTGACCAGTGTCCTGTCACTGACCACTGCCCTGCCCCCCACAGACACCCACATAGATGAGGTACAACAAGAACATGGTAACATTTTTTCTGCCAATCTCAGTCGCGTAGAAGGACGTATGAACCACAAGCTGAGGCAGACAGAGAGGCGTATTCTGGATTACTTAGAAGAGCGTATCAGACCGCTGAATCAGACTCTAGCCATGGCACAGATGGAAAGAATGGCCTTCATGGTCTATGAACAACAAGAGTACGCCAAAGAGACCATGGCTGACCAACAGAAAGAAATAGAACGTCTGCGCAGTCAGAGTGCGCAACAGGAAGATGAATTACAGCGCATGCGTGCAACTCTGGATGCTGTGCGCGGTACAGTTGAACAGCTTAGTACGCAGGTGCATGTTTTACAGGAAGCTGGTCAAAGTGAAAATGTTGTGACGTCATCAGAAATCGACGTCAAACCTACACCATCCATAGATAACAAGTACCCGTCTGGTAAGTACTTAATAGTATATATAAAGTGTTAACCAATCATGTGTCAATCACGACTATAATCGTTTAATAAATAATTACTAACTCATTAAAATAATTAGCATTTTCGGAGGTCAAGACACATTTCTCCGACCAACAAGTTTTGAAATTATTTATTCGCCAAATAAATGTACAAGTCTGAATGTTTTTCTCCAACTTTATTGTGCGTCCGTCGCATTAGCCAGACACAGTTTTGACTAATTAACCAGGTGAAAATTAATCAACACATGTTTTTTTTAACTTGGGAAATCGCTGATCGATGTAGATTGTATCTATCGAAGTAAGTTCTCTCATTGATATACCTATTATCGTTGTAGCTGTATTTTCATGAGTATCTTGAAAAGACTGGATCTTTTATTTTGGCGAAAAATGAAGTTCCAATATCAGTCATAGGCCTAGCAATAATATTCGTACTCACACAATTGGAATTAAACTGATACGTTGCCACTCTGATTGTTTTCCTAGCAATCTCGACCTGGGCCTGTATTCTCGTACAAGTTACGATATATCGTAGGCTTCTGATTGGTCGAGATGGCCATCTCGACCAATCAGAAGCCTACGATATATCTTAACTTGTATGAGAATACGGGCCCTGATTCTGATTTCCGATTTCCAGACAAAAAACTTGCCACGTCCTTCAGCAAGCGTCCAAACGCACTTTGGAACGAATTAATTAGAACGAACGAACGTATAAATAAATTATTGAGTGAGTGAATGAGTGAATGAATAAACGAAAAAAGAACTAATGAATAAATAAACGCGTTTTATGTCGTTTTTATCGTCAATGGGCTGAATTTAACGAAACAAACAAGTAAAAACAAATCAAGTAAAACGTTGATAACTTATTCTATATATTATAACAGATGGGTGTTCTAGACCCAGATGCTGAATGATTTGTAGCTATCAGAGGTCGAGCACGTTACCTCTGTGTGGTAGAGTGATCTCCACGGTGTTAGACTTTGTCCTGACCCCTGGTCAACACAAGGTCAAGGGTCCGTCACCTGGCCGGTGTTATGTTTCTCTGTGTACGGATCTGGACGTCTGGATATCGTCTCCAGATGTCTGCTTCCTGGACGCCACACGTCCCCGCAGGCACGGGACGCTTAGCAAATGTTGTTTTGATGCTGTGGCAGCGTCGGAGACGCTGGCCCAGCATTAAAACAACTTTCGTTCAGCGTGTCGTGTTTTTTGAGGCGATATATCAGCAGGCGCTATCCACGCTGCTGACGACAGCACTGATTATACACTATTACATATCTCACGTCTATGGCACCAGGAAAACAGTTATAGACTATAGACACGGAATGACTAAAATAACATGGAACACGTCAACTAATCGATTTGATGACACTGGATATTTTTTTTGCATAATCGAAGAGAAATAGTTCAACGCCAAACGTTTATAACGTTGATATATCAAGGACCGGGACCACATTATTTGTGATTCGATTAAAATATTGAAAAACGACATATAAGAAGCGCCTATACATAATCCTATACACAAAAATCAAATAAGCTATTTCTGCTAATAAAACATATTACTCCCCCCCCCCCCCCCGAGAATCATTAGTTGGTGTGCAATTAAGAATGTGCTTGAAGGATTACAAAATTATAGGTCTAACATTCTCTTTATTCTCACAATTTTGGCAACGAATCTGAATTATATGTTAATAGATGTTAAGCCTACCATAATCATGATAATCATGATAATGTGGTAGATTCATTTACTGAAGAATCTTAAAATATAACAAGTTATAAAATGAACGAATCAGCAGTAAATGGCTTAGCTCTAAGAGCAGCATTTTTAATTGAAAAACGTAAGCGTGATTCGTTCATGTAAAGCTGCCCATCTTTATATCTCGTATAGTAGGCTACTATACGAGATATAAAGATGGATAAATTAATGCTGATTGTGTCTAGAAATGAGTTAGCTTAGGCTACTATTAGTAGCCTAAGCTAACTCATTTCTAGACACAATCAGCATTAAGCGGTTACTTACACAAATTGGAGATGTTCAGTTGGAGCAGAGACAACAGTAATTACTAAAGCTGGTGGCATGTTTGGTTATATTGATTACCTTGTGTATTTAATTGCCCGATCTTATTAACTCTTTGAACGCCAGCTCAAATCATTTCACCCACTTGAAGTGGGTAAAAATTATTGATGTTTTTGCTTAATTTAAAAGCCATCATTATCAATATTTCGTGTTGATCAAACACTAATTTGACTGCCAGGAACCGTTATTCGAAACGCTAATAGAACTGGTTGAAAACGAGTATAATTAGTGTTGATTGGTGCTCCAAGCGTGAGTCAGCGTCAGAGATCACGGATGCCTTTTTTCATCATGGTGTGATTCAGCCACTCTGATGTTAGTGTACATCTCACGTGTTAGGCGTGTTAGGTGGCAGACACCATATACTTACCTGGTTTGTCATGATCAAAATAGCAACAACTACATCAGTCTATGCCCTTGATCAGACAGACATGTAACCGCGCTAATACATCCGCAAACTTTCATATTCCACTTTTTGCGAATACGCCCCCCCCCAGTAAACCCAAAAAAAACGTTGAACCAGTGCTGGTTTAATGTTAAAGCAACATTGGTTCAACGCCTTTTGTTCTCTGGGTATATTAATAGATTAGGCCTATCGCATGGTGAATTTTCTACAGCTCATAATGGAATACACAAAACCAGGAAGAGATGGAAAAATGTTGTAATGAGATGGGGGGGGGGGGTCATTGACAAGAGATGTATCTTGTTATTGTATGTGATACAGTGGATGCCAAGAGGCTGTTATGGTGATTATGTCTGTCCATTTATCTATTCTACGTCGTCTTCCTCGCTCTACTTTATAGGTTTCCAGGGAAAGCTGATTTTTCGCCAGCCGACTGGCTTCATACGAGCCATAATATACCATGAGGCATTATATATCATAAGCTCTGAACCATGAAGCAGCACAGTTAATCATTCACATGAGCATGAGCGGTCCCAGAGTTTTCAAAAGTATATTGCTCGAAAAGCTAATTCTCATTGGTAGAGATTGTGATGTCGACCAATGAAAAGGCTAAGAGGTATGTCAATCAGTGCGACGAAACATATCCTGTTATTTAGCCATACAAAAACCACATCTCAACCATAAATCACTATCAAGTAAAATAAACACTGATAGGCCTATATTATACCTCTGAACTGTTCAGTACGACGATACTGAACGTTTCGAAATCTTCTTTAACACTTGCAAAAATATGCTCCATGTGGAATATATTTTGGTGTGAAAATATTTATGAAAAATTGTCATGTAGCTGTCCAGCTAAACTAATGCAAATGTTCCTTGTATAAAAACATAGTCACTAAGTACATACATTGATAAATCAAAAACAAAAAAATTGTTATATCATCAATTATTCATATTATTGTAATTTAAGTTTTTTATAAACAGACGATGTTGACGAATCTAATTGTTATATATAAATAAAGCTTGGCTCTGGCAAAGTTCCAGCACCTGACCAGACAGCCTAATTCTTCTCCCAATCTCCAGTTTACCTTATGTTTGGTGAAAAATAATTGTGGGCGGACGTTGGGCCAATGTTTGTTTGATATTGGGCCAGCGTCCGATCCAGCCTCGTGTCAATGTCTCGTATTTGCTGGTAAGAACAGCCTCATTATGGCCTTACGTGTGGTACACAAAATAGTGACTGCTGATTTTTAATATATTTAAATTCAAAATAAGCGCTCGTTTTATATTCCCATCTCACGCGATATTATACATGTTATATTCCCCTATTTATATCTTTATTCACATAGTATTTCTTATTTCTATTATAAAACAAATGTCACTCACTGTCCTTCATTGTCAATTTGTCAGACTTTGACAATAGCAGCCTCTGGTGGCTTTGTGTCAGCGGGATTATCCGCATACTGTAGATCTGATAATTCTACCGTGTTGAGATATTCGCGAATTTGTGATTTTTTTATTTTTGCGTGGTCTAGAATTCGCGAATTATTTATTTCGATGATAGGTAGCGCTATTGTAATAATAATTTTCGCAAATTTGTCCTCGCGATATTCCTGAAAATCAAAACCCCGCGAAAATTACCAGATCTACTACAGTATTATCAGAATGATGAGTGTCCTGTGATGATAAGCTAGATTCTATATTTACTACATATAATTTTACGCACATATACATGTATCTAGTCAAAGATATTAGCAAAGAGTTTCCTGCAATAAAATCAAAAGTGATTGATATATTTTGCAACCACGTGATTAATACAAGCCAAAAGTCAAAATAATATCTCAGACTGACAATATTAATTATGACAGATAATGACGGATAGTAATAAAACACAGCCAATTTATAAAATTGAAAAAAACAACTACAGTTAGAAATTTGAAAGATTTTAATTTAAAATCCAATTGATCGATAGGCTCTATTACTTCCGACGAATGAAAAACAAGTTAAAAATTGAAAGAGTCGTTCTGAACGAGCACTGCACGCCAAAATTTGTCATTATCATGGAAAATATCATGTATACAGTGGTATATCATTGTGCAACACTGGACACTTATTTATGCTTTACCTAACATGCCAGTTTTCCGAGATGTTGAGAAAAATGATAGAAAAAACAAATCGGAAAAATTGGGGCCTTTATATCTGAAAAAAAATATGCATGTCTTGAGTTAATATCGTTGTGTAACATCAATGAAGGATATCATTCCTGGAACGTGGTGCATTATTAGCTCTTTAAAATAAATCTTAATCGTGGTAATATACTTCACTTACACAGATAAGACTTAGAAGTGCACTTACTGCATTATTTCAATATGGCTAATTGGATATCTCAGAATAAAACTATGCAGTTTTTATTATACAGGCGTTATTTTAAAAAAAAGTGACACCTCCCCTTTGTCTTAGATCAAGCGTTGTTGCATGTGTTTGGTGTCAAGACACTGATTTATGACATCGCTCACTTTTAGTGGAACTTTAGAAGTTCTTGATATGCACCAGCTGACGACTCTGAAATCTCAAGACGTTTGCGCAACGTTTAATAAAGATCTTCAGGAGTCGTGTGATATGGAGTTACCAATCTTTGGAGGGATGACGTCTTTATCCTCACACATCTAAACATGACATGATTATATAAACACCCCCGGTCAGCTAGATTCACAGCAGATTTCACGTGAGTGTTTGTTCCTGCAGTGATATCCTGCAGATTGCCATGTCTGCCATTACCACCGCGAAGAACACCTTCAGAAAACATCTGCAGATGACGTGTGGTCTCTATTATAAAGAAATGGCCATATTTAAATCATGGCATGACACATGATCATGCTAAGGATGTGTGCCTCTGAGCTTGGTCCCCCAAGGATATATGCGCTATAGAAGTTGTATTGATGGATTGATTGATGGAACTAATAGGAGGTCTGAGGGGTCCATTGTCTACGAGAGGGTTCATGTAACAATCTCGATAGAGTGATAATTTTTAACCACTCCAGGTTGTGGATCGTGGTAGCGAGACACAACCTTAAATGTTAAAAAAAAAAAAAAATTAGCGGGATAAGGGTTAACAGTATTATGTCAGATGTATTTAATATGTCACCCTCTTCAAATCATTTACATCCACTACAAGACGAGAATTGCGACAGCAATTCATTCCTATTTTGCAGTGAATAAAAATTACAAGGGTAAAAATCGGGCTGGATGGGGTTAAGGAGCTGAAGATATATGTTTTGGTGGTGGTGTGGGAGTTGAGTATAGAGGCTTATCGCTGAGTGAGGTATTCTCCTTGGCTGATGGGCTAGTCGCTGTATACCAGGCACGTGGGGGCACGAACCTTGCTGTGGCTAGGAGGTGCAGACATGTCACATCATATATAACCATATATTTAGATACATATCTTGAGTACTGAAAGCTGACATCTCCTTATATCTCAATCTCTCACGCCAGGACCACATGGTTCTATAGGAATCAGAACAAAAGGCTCAAAATGAATGAAGCCTTTAAATTCTGAATATTTCTGGGAGTTTTAACGTAATTTCCAATTTCAAGGAACATGAAAATAAATTACTTTTATAATCGTGAAACTCTTATCACATTTCAAACATAATTATTTATTATAGCTTCGTATTGATATCCACGGATCTAGCAAGGGCTCTAGCCAGGGACAAGGGTTTAAGTAGCAGATATAACCGGTTAATTCCAAAGACACCATGTTGTAAAATTGCAATATAGATTGTGTGGTTTGATTCTTATTTAACCCTTTAACCGCCGGTGCCGCATATTTTCGGGTTTTCATTTTTTATTAGTACATTATGTACCACCTTTTGAACATGTTAAAGATAAAATGTGACATCAATCAGCAAGATTTGAAAACAGTTGACCTCCATTTTGTCAAATCTGAATAATTTTCACTCACTTGAAGTTGTGGATCGCGTCAGCGAGACACAACTTCAAGTGGGTGAAAATTCAGATTGAATAATTTGGCGGTTAAAGTATTAAACATTTTCCATGCCAATATTCAGCCAATTATTAATCTAAAACACCGTTATCCAGCCAGTACCCACCTGGTCACATGTCACATCGGGTGCCGTGTGTGTGCCCTTCTTATTTACTATTATTCTTTAGCAGGTTCACAATGATCCACAACATCTGTGTCAGTACCTGTATTCTCGTACCAGTTACGATATATAGTAGGCTTCTGATTGGTCAAGATGGTCATTTACGATATATCGTAACTTGTACGAGAATACGGGCCCTGGCAGTGCCGCGAAAAAACAGAAAGCAGTTACTGTTCACTTTTCAAGTAAACAGTCTACGACACTGGCTCAACATTGATCCACCACTGGCTCAATGTCTCGTGTTAGCCGAGGTACTTTATACCCTAAGTGATCCCGCTGCGCCGTGCCATGGCTTCTGTGAGACCCCGCCATGCCATGTTATACCATTCCACCCAGCAGGACACCCAGCACAAGTATTATACCTTATGTCATACAGTCGTCATTACACTATCTGTTTCAAAGTATAAGATATGATTTATCCGTAGGGAAGCCCCCATTTCACTATTAGGTTGAGGATAACTTTGTTACGTTCTTTTATAGGAATATGAGACGTGGGACTGATATGTATTGTTCTCAGTTATTGGCGTGTCATTTCTTGCCAGCTGTCATTTCTTGCCAGCTGTACCAAGGCGACATAATACCCTCCTTGATTTTATTCATATGTTTTTGCACCCCATTGATGAAGCCTACATGCAATGTGATTTTTACATATTTCTTGACGATGTAGGCACATTTAGTAATGTGGCTAAAACGATAAATCTCAGTAGCAGATTGCTGTCACAGTATTTTTTTCGGATAAGATGTATTTTATCTGGCATCCCCGATGAGCGGCTACATCGTAATAATTATAATGCTTAGCATTTCTTCTCTCATCAAGTTATTTTTTTTGCGTTGTTAAAATTATTAAACTAACATGTTTTTTTTTCATTTTGTCTCGATTGCGGGAATGCGGTGATAGCTTTGAAAACGTTTTAGATGTAATTGTGGATGTATGTTATTGTATATTTTGTATGCGAAGTAGCCTTTTCTATTTCTTAAGCATTCAGGGACAATTTTCCAGATGGAAACGATGGACACATGTGTTTTTGCACGTTGACGTAAATGTAGGTCTAATGTATTTAGCTCTTATTCATCAGGTCAAAAATCATATCCACCTGTCCTGCTGCCCGAGAGTCTTGGGGTATTTTAAAAATTATGTTTTTTCACCAAAAGCATTCACGTGCATGCTGCATGAACAGTGAACATGGTGATCGTTATTTGCTATTTCTTCACCCCTTACAACGCTGAATTAATTTTGTATAAACCATGGAGATCAAAGCGTTTTAATCAATTCGAATTCATCAGAAATGTCTTAGTCAGCTCTGTCTGATTCATTTGAATACCTATGTTATGGGGTTACGGCCATTAGAAATATTTTTACTCTTACAGTGCGGGGATCGACTTTAGTCGTCAGAATCTGACGTCCACAGACGTCAGATTCTGACGACTAAAGTCGGTCCCCGCGCTGTAAGGGTTAAATTAATTTGTGCTTACTAGTATCTGAAGTGTACCATGTATTCTAAAATCAAAAATATCTACATTTAGTTGTGTTAAAATGTATTACTTTTCTGATTTTGTATCATACCCTCTTACCGGCGTACGTAATTATATAAATGCATATATGCAATAACCAAAAAGTCATATGATATCTCAATAAAGGTGACCCCGTGTGGAATTCGTTTGAAGCTAGCCGAGAATTTACTTGTCAAAACCACATTTCTGGTGGAGCGATTGCCTCATTGGCCTTTGGTTATTTGCGTGTGGCGCATGGCGTGGAAGGTCTATTTGCTGGCATTGTGAACCTGGTTGTCTCTGCGCGCCCCCTGATACCTCAGAGACCGTGGTATCCAGTTTCCCTGGTACCGGTGGACTTCTTTATTTTGTTAACCGGTGCACCGTGTTGACCTTCGTGAATTCTGGAGGCACTGGTTTGACAGAATATGTACCATGGACTTGTCGGCATAACTCACTGTTTGGTCTGTTTTGTGTTATGGCTGACACCTCACGTTTTGAGAGACTTGTTGTGGTCGGCCAATTTGCACTGCTATGCCACGCATGTGGCAACCACGGGGGTTTACATTCCTTGCGGCTAGGTAACGTCGGGCCAATGCTGGGCCACACATCTAAGACGTCAGTCTAGCATTAACCCTTTAACCGCCAAATTATTCAATTTGAATTTTCACCCACTTGAAGTTGTGTCTCGCTGACGCGATCCACAACTTCAAGTGAGTGAAAATTATTCAGATTTGACAAAATGGCGGTCAACTGTTTTCAAATATTGCTGATTGACGTTACATTTTATCTTTACCATGTTTAAAAGGTGGTATTTAATGTGCTAATACAAAATGAAAACCCGAATATATGCGGCACCGGCGGTTAAAGGGTTGAGCCATCGTTGCTCTCGCGGGACCACCACGGGGATGCACGCGGTATGTAATAGTATCCCATGACAGGATTAACCTGTCATTTATACACAGTCTGCTCTGTGACTCCTAACATGAAAGATGCTCTCCTGTCAAACAGGTGGCAATCTAAACAAACTGTATTCATGGACCCCTCCCCCGACCCAAAAAGGCATGCCAGGTCACATTTGATCAAAATTGAATTGAAAGCCGCACTATTTTAGTTTCATATTCTGAAAGAATATTTTGAAATATTTGATTTCATGAGATTTTTAGCCTTCTAATTAATATTACGCCGTCATAAATAATTATACAAATTATGTCGCCTGGAGGTAGCTTTTCGCGTGGTGGGTCACATTTATCTACCCGAAGAACTCCTGTGGCCAGCATGTAGCATGCGTGACATATAGTCTTTAGCTTCTTTTAGCTTCAGTCTAGTGTCATGATTTGTACCTCAACACAATGACACAATTTGCCTGTTATTCTGAGAATATACGACCCCCAAGACGAAATTTCTAGGATAATTGGCCTACTCGGGTAAAATGGTCAGCATGTACCATGTGTACGCGTAAATTAATTAAAAAAACCTCAGATGTTGGAATACATAGCAACTGCTGACCAGAGGAACAAATTACTTAAATGTTCTGAAGTTGTTGTACTTAGTTAGTATCACCAAAGAGTCTAAAATGTTTTTTAACTCTTTGTTATCATTATATACAATATGTCTGGCGGAAAATGCGCAGATACTGACGGTAGTGATCAAGGACCAATCACATTTGAAAAAAAGTAGATATTTAAGACTGTCTGAAGTACTGCCAGTTTATTTCTTGATTGTAAGTTCAATGTTGGGTCAGCGTCGAAGGCTGTATTTCAACATTAAAACAGCGTTGGGTGAATGACATTTGTTTGCTGATATGCTGGCGCAAAGTATACAGCAGACCCAGTGTTGGATTAGTGTTGGACCAGCATCGTAGACGATTGACCGGCATTGAACCGGAATTGAGTGGGTAGGCCTACATCGTGTGTATGTGTGTATAGACATGCGGCAGAGAATGTTTGCTTTTATTAAGACGAACGTTACACTGTGTGGTTTTTTTCTTAACTTTTCCTTGATTCAACATGATTGTATTGCAAACTCATATATATATACCCAATCAAATGTCTACATTTATTGATACACCGTATAGACTAGTGAATAAGTCAAATGATGATTTATACCCGTATATATATTATACAGCGTGATAATTACCTCACATAATATACGTTAATGGAAACGTATTATTTTATACTATAGCGGCGCGAAACGCTAGAAGGCAGTATATGCTTACTTAATGAGTAAGCAGATACTGCCTTTTGGCTTTGCAGAGCAGGAATAAACTATAGGCAGTTGAAGTGTGCTGAAGCTGTAGGGCACGTGACGTCAGTGCATGCATCACATCCGGTACAGAGCCAGCTGGTCTTAGCAGACTGAGAGTGAGGCTAGGATGGCCAAAGTGAGACTAGATGATGTTTGACTTGGCTGGTGGTCAAACTGTGGACTGGTGGAGCCACATTAGAGTAGTCCGTCTGGGTGAGAGTTAATACAAACAAGCCACCACTGTCATCACCAAGGCTCATGTAGGCTCCTATATTACCTGATCAAAGCATTCACGGCATCCTAATAACATGCCAATGTACCGCGAATCCATACCTCCAACCAATGGAAATTTAGATAGAAATGAAATTTTAAACGTCCCACTCACATATTGACTGTGATATTTAAGGAGCCGGTGTATTTCTCCACCATAACGACTGTAAGGTCTGTGGAGGTCATTGTACATTAAATATTGATGCTAAGTTGTTGCAATGTCGGAGACGTTGGACCAACATTGAAACATGTGTGTGTCATGTAGTAATGGGCCGATTTGTCCACATTGCTGGTATAACAGAATCGACATGTCGAATCAACAGTGAACAGAATCCTCTACACTTGCCCATGCTCCCAGTAGATGTGTTAGCCCTTTAACATGTTTAAGCCCTCACGATGCATTAAAGCATCATTTTACATCCTTAAAAACATATTTTATTTTCTCACAACTAAAGGTTTTAGAAGGCAAATTTCTATGAAATTGTACCACGAATACATGGTAATTTTCTTCAATTTATCACCCACTCCCAGTCATCTTCATCCACTACAAGCCGAGAATTGCGACAGCAATTCGCGGCTTGTAGTGGATGAAGAGAATGGTAAATTCAGGCTTGAAAGGGTTAAAATGATCAGTGGAATGGGATAAAGCAACTTTGGTTTTCAAACATTATTCAGACATCTTCATTCGATTCTTTCTTGTGTGATTCCCCTTTTTGATTAAATATGCTTATATATTACTCAGGAAGTAGTTTCTAACTTCTCAACACCATTAAAATCAGTTGTTTTTCAACATTTTGAGTTGCGAAACAATGCAGTGAGCTAAGGTGTTTATAAAACTTATTAACTTTTTGCCTGGGTGGAAAATAGGGAAAATGGCAGTCAGACCAAAATAGCTTGTGGTGAGGCCAGGCATTGGTACTGAGGTGTGATGACTGCCTGTATGTGATGGGTGGGCTGAAAACCATGATAACATAAAATCACCCAAGACTGCATCAATGTTATGCCACCGTCTACAACGTTGATGCAACATTGAGCCACCTATATGTCTCATAAGCTTGCCATCTGGAGCCGATGATGGCCCAACCTCTTGTGGTACTTTCCTTGTACCCTCTCGGTTCAGTGAATGGCAGACTGGTTTTTAGACTATAGCGTTTCCATGCCAGCTAAAGTTACAAGAATTTTTCAAAAAATCCAGGTATCTCCTTACGTTGACTCCTGAAGTAACAACCTGAATACCATCACTAAAACAACCATGAAACACAACACCTGAAATGTTGTTGGACGCTTTTAAAAATATATTTTTACATGTTCTGTAGGCCCAATAGAGCGATATTCTTGTACCTAGAGACCTATAAATAGATCTCTGTGTAAATATAAGAAGCTCTTATATAAAACATCTTAGCAAATATCTAGCTGCTCAAACACGCTCCAAGTTCTCAATGACATGCGGCATTGCCTAGAGGTTTGCCATGCTTTTCAGAATGCTATCTATAGCTGCAGGTAGGATTTTTGCGAAGATAATAAAACGTCAACTATGTTTTTCATATAGTCATTCGAATTGCATAGGGTAAATTTGTATTTGATGTGTAGGCCTACTCGAGTCGTGTTGCGATTTCATTTGAGTTTGAATCCGAATATCGCATTGCTCAAGTTGACCTAATTATTTCCCTCGCTATTGCTTATCTTTACATAATCTGATAATACGTTATTACCAGTAGTACCGATAAACTTTAGGTTATGAGTTCGGACATAATTTCACGCTGTATTCATTGTTAATCAAAATTTGTACAAGTGAGTTACATAGTCGTGCACATACCGAGGTATCAGTCCATGCTGGAGACTGATCAACATATTATTGTGTAGCATATGGCCCAAATTGTGTAGCATACCACACCGATACACCAGACAAATTATTAGCTGAGCGCAATAATAATAGGGTAAAATGCCCTAACGGGCCCCAGGGCGCAAAGAGCCCCTCCCCTAAAGGGCCCCAGGTCCCTAAAGAGCCCCACTGGAGTTTTTTGTTTATTTCTCAGCAATAATGACGTCGCAATGGAAAATATTGACTGTAAGTTAAAGCCTTTGGACCTTTACTGCCCTCACTATCATCAACATGATTATAGATGTGACCTCCAGACAGTGGTGAAACATCAAGCTAAAATCACATTTTTTCTTATAACTTTTGTGGTGTGGTAACTTAGTGATAACTGGAATCTGTGTATAGGTAACACCTATATTTAGGTAAGCAGATAAAGTGTGATTTGTTGGTAACATGTATAAAAACCTTACCATGGGGGTAGAGCTTCGCCACAGCGAGAACTATTAATTTTAGTAAAAAGTACATGTGTGCCTATAGAGCCCCACCTGGCTTCCCTAAAGCGCCCCCTTTAACACACAACACTGGCTTCATTGCACAAAGCGCCTCCTGGGGTTGCTTGCGCACACTCCTTTACCATACTAAGTACCGATAGATAGGAATATCAGGGTGAATAGGTACAAATCTCCACAAGATAGGCTTAAGTAGGTTATTACTAAATTACATTAATTTTATACTAACATTACATAGTCCGTGACAATCAATCCATCTAACTTTTTTTAGTCTAAGTGTAGGTCTGTCTGGGCATACATTTTAAATAGGGGGCGGGGCCTTTTGAGAACTTATAATACAGTTGAAAAATCAGGGGGGCGCTTTAAGGATACTGGAGGGGCCCTTTGAGCACAGTGTGCCTAAAGCGCCCCATTTAGCCAAAAATCATTTTCTTGCATTATTTCATAATAAATAAATACAAACGCGTGAAACAACCACAAATTACACCTTCATGTTTACCTAATCAACTAATATATAGCACAGCCTCCTCCCATGTCTGTGAGCCGAATTCGACTATTTTTTTTTCATGCTGGCGAAAGTGCCTTTTTTGGAGGGGCCCTTAGGGCATTTTACCCTAATCAAGAAAGATGATCCACTGGGGTTGTTATCAATAGTGGTAGAGGTCGCTATAAACATGAAATCGCGTTGGATATATTAAAGCTCGGAGATTACAATAAACCTTTACACCATCAAATCTTGAACAAAAAATGAGGTTTGGTGGTGACATTGTATAACTACTGGAAAATGTGATTATGTGAGATAAATACCCTTTATACCCATTTGTTTGAATTATTTAATATTAACATAAATGCATCATCATCAGGGGAAAAAATGGATTTTAGTGTCGAGTCTGTGAAAATCGTATTATTATATTTCTCGTATAATATAATGATGTGTGTAGTATAGAGACCATGATGGAACAACGTATACGACAGTAACCCAGCATGTGGCATCAATTGGGTGAACGCTTTATGTTTTTCTGGCGTTTGGTCTCAAGGGGTTTATTGTCATGTGACCTTACCGTAAAGAAGGTTGACCTATGCGGTCTTATTATATTTTCTCATTTGTGTTATATGAACTGTGACTTGTTGGCAGGCGAGTTCAATAACCATTATTAACGGGACATTGCGCTTAATCACCAAACCAGCAGTCGCTCGGGGATCCAACTTAATAGTCTCTATCTAATGACAAACTCTCTTATCTTACTCCAACAAACACAGGTCCTAGACACAGTGTTGATGTGATGATGGGCCACCGTCGTAGACGGTGGACCAACATCACACCAACACTGTGGCAACGACTGGTTGCTTGGACGGCATAAAATCCATGTAGAATGTATTTATCTTTGGGTTGAATTGCACCGTGTTGTTTTCACAAAAGGAGACATAAAGTGACAAGCGTTATTTTTTTTGCTCATTTCCTAACTTTACCTCAGATTACAGCTTCGTAATATTAGCCATCAAACGTATTTGTACTTGCGTGGCCAGATTACATGGTAAAAACCAGTCACATTGTCCTTAATGTCGTGATTTGTTTCATGCTTTGTCAAGTGCAACGGTTAAATTTTGAAGATCATTTCAGGCCCTCGTTTTCAGCTCTGAAAGGCAGTTTACCTCTTTTAAGTACTCGCTTCTCCTTTTTAATCCCTGGTCCGCTAAGTTATCTTGTTTAAATTTTCACCCATTTGAAGTTGTGTCTCGCTACCGCGATCCACAACCTCAACACTGTAACAATCTCTCATATACTTGTTTATTTTGAGACCAAACATTCGCAGATCTTGATGTATGCACTTTAATTTCATTTCCGACAATTGCGATTTAACCTGCTAATTAAACAGATTAAAACGATTATTGTCCGTACTTAGCGCTAAAGGG
Organism: Flabesymbios commensalis; assembly: GCA_964017125.1. Classification (NCBI taxonomy): domain Eukaryota; kingdom Metazoa; phylum Annelida; class Polychaeta; order Terebellida; family Flabelligeridae; genus Flabesymbios; species Flabesymbios commensalis. Next base: position 55,327,756 of record OZ024903.1, read on the forward strand.
GTTAACAAGACTGCGCAGTGGAACAAATAATGTGGTTTGAAGGAAAACAAGCACCCCAGCAAATAAATAACGTTTGTATAACATTTGAACAATGTCGGCCCAACGTCTTCGACGTTGGTCCAACACTGTACAAATGTTATACAAATGTTTTGAGCTCACTTGAATGTGTTGTGTTCTACTTCTATTTAAATATCAAAGCACTTGAAGTTGTGTCGCGCAGTAGCGAGACACAACTTCAAGTGGGTGAAAATTTAAATTGGGAAACTTAGCCGGCAAAGGGTTGAAGTATCTGTAAGTGTTGTTTATTTGAAGGTTGAATTTACGACAGCATCTCCAAATAATCAATAACAATTTAATATTAACATTTGCTAGGATAAATCACCTTCTATTTCTATATTTTCTACATGTTGGAGACAAACGGTGGACAAAGAACACTCTATTTTACGATGGGGAGCATAACTATTGTCTTTGTAAATGGACTTGGCGTTCAACAAAACACAGACAGTCTATGTAAATGTTTCGCTGTGCATCTAAACATTTACTTGTTGGTTTACTCTCCATTTCACGATAAGTGCAAGATCAGTATTGTAGAATTATACAGCTGCTTGTTTCTTTACTTGTTGTGTTTTTTAACATTTTAGTGATTTGTTTTATTTTCTGAACGTCACGGTCTTAATAAATACCTGTACTTATTACAATGAATCGTACATTATTACAATAATCGTACATATTTATCTTTTTACGAGCATTGGTTTTCCAAACTATTTTTGTTTGTTTTGGCGAGTACACTGACAGTTTAACTTTTTTCCCCATTATCAGATTATCTCATCTGTATTGAATTAGCTTTAAACAGGAAGACATTTTATACTTACAAAGCGTGACTCCGTGAGAAGTTAAATGCACTGATACTGCTGAGGCATCCGCCGTCATCGTCAGTAATCGTCGAGCTTCAGAAAACCTTGTTTATGATCTCTGAAACAAGATTCTACACTTGTTTGGAATGGACTTGGTTAGATTTGTTTCTTACTGTATGTTGTGGAGACGGGACGTGTTCTATTTGCCAGTTTATCTGGCTACTTTGTCCTGTCTGTTCTGGCTCATCACTAAGAGGGTTCTCAGATGTCGTCTAATGTAACCAGTTCTGGGCGTGGCAGGACAGATACATGTGGCCCGGCAAAACACCCTACTCTATATTATGCACTATAATTAACAGAGAAAGCCTCATGTTGTATCTTCAAACATATTAAATTTCTGCTAAAAATTATGTTCACTAATTTCTAGTGATCTATTTGGTAGTTAATACCGTAGATTAACGTCCCCGGTTGTGGCAGTATCTCCGATGATTAGGCTAAATTAGAGGAATATCCAAAAAAAAAAAACATCACGTGTGTGTGCTTCTCGGGATATATTGAAGAGAAAATTATCTCGCGATTTTGAATGGCAGCCATTTTAAGTGATTATCTAGGTCATGCGACATCCGACATGCTATGCCCTTATCTGCAACACCGTTATCTTCGTATTGAAGGTAACGTAAACAAAAGCAACAACAATTCTACATCAGATTCAGTGTACAGGTGTACCTCGACAAGTTAGTTTTACGAGCGTTTTGGTATATATTTCAATTACCAATCCCATTTTCCTGAACAAATCCATCCGTTCAAGCACAGTATATAAATTACAACTTCTGAATTCTTTAATATATCTACGTATCTATGTACTACGTTTCAAATGCAGGCGGATTTTTTTTAATTGTTGTAAGATACATAATATGACCAAACATTTATTGTACTTATGTAGCACGTTAATTAACTCTTCCTTTACCAATTTCGCATTTATGCGAATTCCACTTGTGTACATGCAATAATTGGAATGGAGATATTTCATTACATGCATGGTTGAAAATCGCCAACCAGAATGGTCAGTGACACGGACACAATGTTCTCTTGTATTTTTAATTTGTGCGATGTGCGCATGCGCATAGCTATAACCAGTAGTGTGCCCACGGTCTACTTGAGGGGTCATCCTTAAAAAAGAAGTCGGTTTCTGGGGGTAGTTTTATCAGGGGGAAGTCGGTAAAGGAAGAGTTAATACTAAATATATAAAAGGTCATGTCATGGGGTAAACATGGTAAAGGTATTGCCAAATCAAATATGTATCACTTTTATAGTTTTAAACAAAATTAGTTACTTTCCATCATCTGAAGTTGTAATCTACCTTGCAATTCCTATAATCTAACAATAAAAGTACATAATTCAAGCAAGGTTGATTATCATAAATGTCTTTTAAAATGCACTTATGTAAAGTATGCTCCAGTGGTGATAGTTATTCAGGCATTGATACGTAAATAAATAACATTACTTTTCTTTCATGTGAAAAAACGGTGCCGAAGTGTGTCAGATATATATGACTTATATGGTTTCTGTTTGTTAAGCACTCTGTACCTTGTATTAAGAACGTTCTTAGTATAATCGACGACTGACAATGGGTCAGTGCTCACAGAGGGTGTTAACTATATTTGGAAATTACCAATATTTAGATTTACGCATTACCAAAGACGGTCTCTATATTATATATGCCTTTAGTCCAATTTGTCATTAAATCACGAAATGCAATCTTAGGCCATTTATTGAAGATTTTACGTGTACAACCTGCAAATTACACGAAATGAAAGTGAATATAATAGCCACATTAGTTTCTAGAACACTCTCACTAAACAAACGATTTACATACTAATGTTAAATCTTTTGCGAATCAGGGATCGCTTTTTTTTCTGGAATTAGATAATATTGTCTTATCGTCTATATATATACTGAATATTTTGGCTGTTGAACACTGTTGAATGTGAACGTTGAATTAATTTTGACTGGTTTATTGTAGTAATTCATCGAGTATAATATCTTATTTAGATTCAATCACAAGGTTTAATCCATTTCTAAATATGAACCTTAAATATAAAGCTCTGTGTGCACCTTACCTTTCCCATCTTTAACCTTCACCAAATATACAAGCAGATTTGACCAGCCTCGATTCAACGCTCCACTAGCCATGCTAACATATCGACCTTGAACAGGAGTTGGACCAACAATTCTTGTTATCTGTAGCCTGTCGTGCCAGACCTATCTTTTCTCTGTCTGCCTCCCCTCCTGGTTCCTCCCGCCAGACAGTTGGCTTTATTTGCTGGACAAATTCAGCGGCAGCGTATCCTGTGTCACGATTGATCCAGTGTGATGATTGAAAATTGGATGTGATTTGAGCTGAGCTGTTTTCTAGTTGACCAGTTAGAGTTACCAGGAAGGTCAGACCGCTGACGCCAGACAAATTGACGTAATTACACAAAGCCACTTATAACCACATCAGACTAATAGTACGAACTGGTGAAAACACACATTTACTGTCAAAAACATCTTACTAGTGAGATAGAGAAAAAATGAGTGAGTGAGTGAGTGAGTGAGTGAGTGAGTGAGTGAGTGAGTGAGTGAGTGAGTGAGTGAGTGAGTGAGTGAGTGAGTGAGTGAGTGAGTGAGTGAGTGAGTGAGGGAGTGAGTGAGTGAGTGAGTGATTGGTTGAGTGAGTGAGCGAGTGAGTGGGTGGGTGAGTGAGTGAGTGAGTGAGTGAGTGAGTGAGTGAGTGAGTGAGTGAGTGAGTGAGTGAGTGAGTGAGTGAGTGAGTGAGTGAGTGAGTGAGTGAGTGAGTGAGTGAGTGAGTGAGTGAGTGAGTGAGTGAGTGAGTGAGTGAGTGAGTGAGTGAGTGAGTGAGTGAGTGAGTGAGTGAGTGAGTGAGTGAGTGAGTGAGTGAGTGAGTGAGTGAGTGAGTGAGTGAGTGAGTGAGTGAGATATATCGACACAGAGAAACCTGACACATAGAATCCCTACTCATTCACAAAAAAGAACAAAATCGTACTCGTGGTTTGATTCGATCAGTTCGTTGTTGGTGTTCAGTGATTGACAAAATAATCAAAAATAGTTAAAACGGAGCCGAATTACATACCAATCGAAGATTTTTATATTAAACAGTTAAATGAAATTAACAATTGGGATATAATCTTTAATATCTGTATGCTGTTGTATTTTAAAGTAGCATAGCGGTTTTTTAAGGTTGAAATCGGTAGGGTATAAGCCAGAGATAAGAGTTAGTAGAGTGACCCGTAATCAGAACGTTGGGGTAACGTTGTGAAGCCGTCTGTGACGTTTGGTACGGAATTGCCCCAACGTTCGTCTAAGATATCGCGTTATCTTGGACTTTGTAACCTCAGACACGTCGGGATCACATGACTGTGGTTGAAGAAGCACCAAGCAAACACGAAACGCTGACGCAATGTTGGTTTAATGTTGGGCCACCGTCGCAGACGGTGGCCCAACATTAAAGCAACATTGGGTAAGCGCATCTTATTTGGTGGGATGCTGTGTGGGAACAGAGCGGATTGTATAATATTTGATGGATTACAGACGCTGGGGGATAACATGTCCACACTGAGTCTGTAATCAGGATCAGTGATAACAGTGTGGTTAGTCGATAGCAGGCCACACACCATGTACCGGGATCGTAACAGTAGATAGTACTCAACAAACGTAGTCATCACAGACATCAAAACAATCTATTCTCATTCATGAGTGATCAGGTTTTCAGACATTTTGATGATAATAATGAATCATGCCTGCAAATATATTACCGCAACACAAACTGCTCGGTTTAAAAAAAATTACAGTCCACCAATAGAGATTTACATTGAATTGATATATATCATTGAAAGGACAAATGATGGTGGCAGGCGGGATTGGTTACTACCAGACTACGTGATCCCCTGATGCTCGTCATTGATAACACAACACATTCTTGGTGGTCATCACTGATAAAAGCTATACAGGTCTGACCTCATACTATCATTAGTCTACATAGACCCGTCTCTATCAACGTGTTGTGTTAATGACAATTCTACATAAATAGGTCTACATGTGAACAAATCCCTCATCAATTTGTTATGTTAATGACTATTCTACATGAATATGTCTACAGCTAAACAATTCTCCCATCAATTTGTTATGTTAATGCAGGGCTGGAAATTTTTCTCTTGAAGCCAGTGGGACCTGTAACAAAATATTTCCACATGCCCGCAAAACAAATTCGCCTGCCCATAATTTTTTTATTAGGCCTTACGCCTTTAAGACTTATTATAATAACGTTTTAGTCGTTTTTTTTGCAAAGTGAAATAGACCCACTAGATTGTTGTAATCTGGATGCAACTCGACATTTACAATGCAACAAATTTTAGCAAATGAGCGAGAAAGTAAAATATTATATTCTACTGTTAAAATTTTACCTGCCATTTGGGCAGGTCACAGGCCATATTTACCGGCCAGACGTTAAAATCAACAGCCATTGGCTGGCGGGCCGGTGCTAATTTCCACCCCTAGTTATTGACTATTCTACATGAATACGTCCATAACTACACAAATATCCTATCAATGTGTTATGTTAATGACTATTCTACATGAATAGGACTACGTCTCCAACTAAACGAATCTCCCATCAATTTGTTATTTTAATGACTATTCTACATTCATACGTCTAAAACTAAACAAATCTTTCTCCCATCAATTTGTTATTTTAATAACTATTCTACATGCAGACGTCTACAACTAAACAAATCTCCCATCAATTTGTTATTTTAATGACTATTCTACATGCAGACGTCTACAACTAAACAAATCTCTCATCAATTTGTTATTTTAATGACTATTCTACATGCAGACGTCTACAACTAAACAAATCTTTCTCCCTTCAATTTGTTATTTAATGACTATTCTACATGCAGACGTCTACAACTAAACAAATCTCTCATCAATTTGTTATTTTAATGACTATTCTACATGAATACGTCTACAACTAAACACATCTCTCAATAATTTGTTATGTTAATGACTATTCTACATGAATACGTCTAGAACTAAACAAATCTCCCATCAATTTGTTATTTTAATGACTATTCTACATGAATACGTCCACAACTAAACAAATCTCCCATCAATTTGTTATGTTAAGGACTATTCTACATGAATACGTCCAAAACTAAACAAATCTCTCATCAATTTGTTATTTTATTGACTATTCTACACGAATACGTCCACAACTAAACACATTTCTCAATAGTTTGTTATGTTAATGACTATTCTACATGAATACGTCTAGAACTAAACAAATCTCCCATCAATTTGTTATGTTGATGACTATTCTACATTCATACGTCTACAACTAAACAAATCTCTCAAAGATGTGTTATTTTAAGGACCATTCTACATGAATACGTCTACAACTAAACAAATCTCTCACCAATGTGTTATACTGATGACTATTCTACATGATTACGTCTACAACTAAACAAATCTCTCAAAGATGTGTTATTTTAAGGACCATTCCACATGAATACGTCTACAACTAAACAAATCTCTCACCAATGTGTTATACTAATGACTATTCTACATTCATACGTCTACAACTAAACAAATCTCTCAAAGATGTGTTATTTTAAGGACCATTCTACATGATTACGTCTACAACTAAACAATTCTCTCAACAATTTGTTAAGTTATTGACAATTCTACGTGAATACGTCTACAACTAAAACAAATCTCCCATCAATGCTAAAGACTCAAACCCTGACGCTCGCTCTAGGAGATAAAGCACATTACCTATGTTTTTCAGCCACAGATACCTGATCACTGCTATTTTTTCCTTTATCACTTTTTCTACAGGAATTCCGTTACAGTGTCATGGTTGAGCATACACTAATAAGGTGAACATGCGCCGGCTGCAGAAAGTGATATGTGTGCCTGATGGACGAAAGGAGACAGAGTTTATGTTAAAGTTAATTATTGTCTTCACGTGGTGGTGATTATAGTATTTAACGCAATTCTATCTTATTTCGTATCTTATTTCGTCCTTTTCATTTGCAACTAGGACATGACCCATCATTTTTACTCCTGTTCAACAATTACGTAACGCCTAAAGGAGGAGGGGGTAACGTGATGCGTTCAATCGTGCAAAATAGCATTACGTAATTTTTGAACAGCCGTTTTGTCCGTGTTGTCTAGACAGGTGTTTGCATTTCGTACAATGGGATTCAGCACCATGGTATGTTAACGTTGGCTTGTGAATGTGTTTACCTGTACACAAGCAGCGGGAACATTGCATAAAAAATACTACATCGTGTTCATTAGTTTTCTAAAAAGCAAGCAATTTAATAACCTACATTTTCCTATTTAATGACATAAATAATGAAACGGACAAAGTTCTGACAAAACATTTTATGTTGAGAAAACCTGCTTGCTGTCGGAGGCAATTGACAAGTTGTGTGCACTTGGGTGGAACAGAAGGGCAGACTGAGGGATGGGATGTTCAGATAGACGCAACCCAGCATAAAGTAGAAACAGCTGGTAAACTAAGATACAGGTGGTGGTAGAAATGGCCAGCTGGTGGCTCACAAATATCATCTGGACAGAATGTAGCAGCAGCAGCAGCACCTAGACTTGCGGCAGCTACAATAAACAGCAGCAACAGCAACAGTTGCAATACAAACAGTAGAAGCAGCAACAACAACAACAATAGCAATAGTAACGTTAGCAATGGCTGCAGCAGCAGCAGTTGTTGCAGAAACGAGCGTATAACAGTACTATGCCAGTGACTATGTAGCAGAAGTAGCAAGAACAACCACAAACATGTTAGAAGACCAGCGCCAAGCACAGCGGACTGGCTGGCTGGCTGACTAGGTGGTTGACGCAATGACAAGCTGACTCACTGCCTGGCTGGCTGGCTGACTAACTATATGGATGGCTAGCTGGCTGACTAGGTGGTTGACAAGCTGACTCACTACCTGGCTGGCTGGCTGACTAACCATATGGATGGCTAGCTGGCTGGCTAGGTGGTTGACAAGCTGACTCACTACCTGGCTGGCTGGCTGACTAACCATATGGATGGCTAGCTGGCTGACCAGGTGGTTGACAAGCTGACTCACTACCTGGCTGGCTGGCTGACTAACCATATGGATGGCTAGCTGGCTGGCTAGGTGGCTGGCTGGCTGACTACCCATATGGATGGCTAGCTGGATGGCTAGGTGGTTGACAAGCTGACTCATTACCTGGCTGGCTGGCTGACTAACCATATGGATGACTAGCTGGCTGGCTAGGTGGTTGACAAGCTGACTCACTACCTGGCTGGCTGGCTGACTAACCATATGGATGGCTAGCTGGCTGACTAGGTGGTTGACAAGCTGACTCACTACCTGGCTGGCTGACTTTATATGGCTGGCTGGCTGACTAGGTGGTTGACAAGCTGACTCACTACCTGGCTGGCTGACTTTATATGGCTGGCTGGCTGGCTGACTAGGTGGTTGACAAGCTGACTCACTACCTGGCTGGCTGACTTTATATGGCTGGCTGGCTGGCTGGCTGGCTAGGTGGTTGACAAGCTGACTCACTACCTGGCTGGCTGGCTGACTTTATATGGCTGGCTGGCTGGCTGGCTAGGTGGTTGACAAGCTGACTCACTACCTGGCTGGCTGGCTGACTAACCATATGGATGGCTAGCTGGCTGCCTAGGTGGTTGACAAGCTGACTCACTACCTGGCTGGCTGACTTTATATGGCTGGCTGGCTGACTAGGTGGTTGACAAGCTGACTCACTACCTGGCTGGCTGACTTTATATGGCTGGCTGGCTGGCTGGCTAGGTGGTTGACAAGCTGACTCACTACCTGGCTGGCTGACTTTATATGGCTGGCTGGCTGGCTGGCTAGGTGGTTGACAAGCTGACTCACTACCTGGCTGGCTGGCTGACTTTATATGGCTGGCTGGCTGGCTGGCTAGGTGGTTGACAAGCTGACTCACTACCTGGCTGGCTGGCTGACTAACCATATGGATGGCTAGCTGGCTGCCTAGGTGGTTGACAAGCTGACTCACTACCTGGCTGGCTGGCTGACTAACCATATGGATGGCTAGCTGGCTGACTAGGTGGTTGACGAGCTGACTCACTACCTGGCTGGCTGGCTGACTAACCATATGGCTGGCTAGATGGCTGGCTAGGTGGTTGACAAGCTGACTCACTACCTGGCTGGCTGGCTGACTAACTATATGGATGGCTAGCTGGCTGACTAGGTGGTTGACAAGCTGACTCACTACCTGGCTGGCTGGCTGACTAACCATATGGCTGGCTAGATGGCTGGCTAGGTGGTTGACAAGCTGACTCACTACCTGACTGGCTGACTGGCTAACTATATGGCTTTCTAGCTGGCTAGCTGGCTGGCTGGCTGGCTGGCTGGCTGGCTGGCTGGCTGGCTGGCTGGCTGGCTGGCTGGCTGGCTGGCTGGCTGGCTGGCTGGCTAGCCGACTAATCAGCTGCCTCACTGGCTGCCTGGCTGGATAGATGGTTGGCTGGCTCACCCACTGGCTGACTAGCTGGATCACTAGTTGCTGGTTGACAGGCTGGCCTACCGGATCACTGGCACACTGGCTAGCTAATTGGCTGGCGGCTAGCTGACTGACTGACTGACTGACTGACTGACAGACTGACTGACTGACTGACTGACTGACTGACTGACTGACTGACTGACTGACTGACTGACTGACTGACTGACTGACTGACTGACTGACTGACTGACTGACTAGCTAACTTTGGGCAGGCAGCTAAGCCATAACTGACCAGCTGAACATGCACTATTACCGATACCCTCACACAATTCGTGTTAGACATAAAGGCTACAAGTACATTTCACTCTCTTCAGGAAGTTGCATGTCAATACATGATTTTCGCTCCAAGTCTACATATTCTGTCATGTCAAATTCTTGAGTTTTCTAAACACACAATATCATGAATATGATGTCACATTTTGCTTCGAAATTTTATGCCGCGTTTTAATTAAAATAATATATTGTAACATTTTCGCAGCACTTGAAATAATGCACTATCAATGTGAAATGTAATTTTATTGAGTCAAATTAACCTATGTATGTATTTTTTTCACAAATCTTGGGTATTTCACACACACGCTTACTATGGGTCTGGGGCGCATGTGGCAATATTTTAGCTAATTAACATAATTATAAGGGGCAGACCATTTAATACCAGGGGGAGGGTATGGTTTTTCTTACTAACCAAATTATTTTTTTCCTTCCAACAAGAAAACATAACATTTATTTCTCACTGATTGGAATGATCTGCTGGCAGACAACAATCTATTTTTTTCTTACAGATAAATTACCAAATTATTTTTTTCCCACACTCTATAGAACAAACTATTTTTTTTGCAAATTTTGTGAACAAATTATTTTTTTACAGAAAACATACACCCCCCCCCCCTGATAATAAATGGCCGGCCCCTAAATGATAATGTTCTAAGCACCAATCACGTTTTAGTCTTTTTAGCAACAGCTTCTGAGGGCGTCAAAAATGAAAATCTGAATAATTTTTACTCATAATTTCCACTCAAATAGATATATAGAGGGTTGAACTATTATGTATATTTACAACGAAATTATGAAACCACATAGTGCATGTTTGTATGTTTTTTTACGGTGATATTGACACAATTGTCTTTTTGTTTCATCTAGCCAATACCTTTCCTTCTATCGTTTTCTCCTCACGTTAATTCATTAGATGACTCATGCCTGTCTAACGTAATCGATCTTCTGTAAACTTTACAGATTGTCAGGATGTGTTCAATGAAGGGACTACCCGTTACCAAGGCAACTACTTCATCCTCATCCAACCTGCCCTCGCACCTGACCCTTTCAAAGTCTGCTGTAAGATGACCAACGATTCCGGTAAGTCTAACCTCACTCAATACATCAGCTTAGTTTATTTCAATCCTACAGTTCTACCCTGATCGCGAATGAATGAATAGGGCTTTAGCTACTTACGTGCATATATATACAGGAAAACATCTTGCGAATGGCACGATAACGCAGATGACGCTGCTCGCTAGATAAATATTTCGAATTTGATCCATGGGGACCGCTCCACTAAAAATCTTAAAATTAAATTAGAAACGTAAAGAGCATCTTAACGTTTCTAAAGAAATGAAAGAAAGTTAAAATAATCTTAATTTTAAGATTCTTAGTGGGATGGTCCCCGTATTAGCTAATAAAGTGTACAAAATGTGTTAATCTGAGACTATCGGCTATGCTGTTAGCCCATCTTGATAATTGAATCAAGCAATGTTCTTCGGATCAAAATTCAAGGCGTATTCTCTGTCTAATCATCGAGTTCATCATTCAGAAGAATGAGTCTTGGATTACACAAGATCATGAATTTAACTCGCCATGTTATTTATTTCAGATACATAATTTTGTTTCGTCAAATAATTACACTAACATATTCGCCTCTATCCCGTACCAATATATTTTGTCGTAATATCTGAAACATGAATTTATCGTGAAAAAAGTGAGAGTGTACTGCTCATGCCTCGTGTATTCGCATAAAACTGAAGTGTGCATTAAGTGTGCAACTTTTTTATTATTTGTATTTAATCTGGAGCTGATGATAAGGCAGGGTTACTCTGATTAGTTCTTGTACATGTCAAGCAGCCAGCAAACACGACGCGTTGACCCAGTGCTGGGCTAATGTTGGCCCGACGTCTACGACGCTGGGCCAACATTAGCCCAGCACTGGGTCAAAGTGTCGTGTTTACCGGGTAGCTGTCAACTCCCCTTTACGTCATCCCTTATCATTCACGGGTCACCACTCTTTATTCACGGTTTTCGTCACTTTCTCTTTTGTAAAACCTTTTCTCTCCCGGGTAATATGACTCCTGTTATCTGGTTGTAATGCACACAATTCTGGGTTAATGTCGGGCTCTTATCGCGAAACACAATACACTTTTTACACATTGTACACTTTTACGTTTGATGCTGAAGCCAACGGGAAAAGGCCGTTATATTATCAAGAAGATGTCACACTAAATAACGTACCCAGCAAAATAGTGAAATTCATTTGAACGATGATTCGTAAGAATTACACTAAGATTTGACTAAGGCCTCTAGATCCCCAGATTACAATTCATGTTCTAATTAATTTAAGTTCTCATTCATATTATATCTAATTCATGCTGTAATTCAGGTTTTAATTCAGGTAATATTACAGGTTCCATATCAGGTTCTAATTCAGGCTTTAAATCCAGGCTCTAATTCAGGTTCTCATTTTTGTTCTAAATGAGGTTTCAAATCAGGCTCTATTTCACATTATGATTAAGACTCTATTTAAGGTCCTAATTAAGGTTCTCCTTCTTGTTCTAAATCAGGTGATATTTCAAATTATAATTAGGATTTTATTTGAAGTTCCAATTCGGGTTTTAATTTAGGTTTTTTATAAGTTTGGTTTTAATTTCTGTTTTTATTCAGATTCAGCTTCTCGTTTCTGATCAGATAATGTGATAAGATAGACCTTGCATCTTAATTATTTCAATCATCACCGAAAATTATTATCATGTAAAAAAAAGAGTGATATATATCTAGATAATGTGAACAGACAGCTTTCAAAGCTGATTTATCTTTGTGATAGTGTGATGAACACAACAAATATAACCGATGACACAACAAATAGAACCGACGTGTCCGTTGTTTAATAATCATCGAATGGGATATTTTGTTTCACGACAGGATCGATTTGGTTCCATTAGAGCTATTATGTGACGCTCAAATGAAAAACGATTGTGTAACATGTAAATAATATGCTGCTGCATTTTACTATTATTTCCGCAAATTTACACATACACTGTTATCACATATTGCTCATCAACGACAGTCACACAAGTGAACACAAAACATTTGTATAACATTTGTACAATGTTGGATCGTCCGGCGTTGTGCAAATGCTATACAAATGTTGTGTGTTTGCTGAGAAATTTAAAGCTCCATTTGATAAGTCAACATTACCACAATATTGACCTGTCAATATATCATGTTATCTAAAATATTGATTGAATACTACAGAAGCTTTATTCAAAGTAACTAAATCAATGCAAATGTATATGGCTGTATTCGGTAAAGTCATGGGGAAAAGTATGGAAATGATAGAGGCATTTTGTGTAGTTTGCCAATCCTGGCAATTGTGGGCACTAATAAAATTGTCATTATAGAATTTGCATTGCTGAAAACCCCCTAAATATTTAATGAACAGTTTATGTAATCTACATTGGGTCTATATATATTATGCAACAATATGTTTATATATCGTGATATGATGTAAAACTGTATGATAACTCTGGTTTAACGGCAGCTCTACACGATGTCCGTGACACGTGGTGACATGTGACAGACATGTGAGCGTGCCGACATTGCATAAAAGGTATACAAATGTTTTTGTGTTTGCTGGGTGAGCAATTATTTTTAATGGCGAGAGTCTAAATCAGTCAATCCTAGCTTAACCATATGGTAAGCATTGCCAGGCGGCAACGAATATGTTATTCTATAATAAACCAAATAAAGATGCACTTTTTTAAGTGTAGTTCAGCTATGCTGTGTGTTTCTTAAGTTTTCAAAAGGCATTTTAAATAGTGCTCCTATGTATTCAAACTGAAAACTCTCATTCTTTATGGAAACATCTACTCATGTGCACGCCGGGATGCAAAAACTGACAGTGGCGCCTGCTCAATTGATAATGAGGACAGTTTCACAACGGATCCTCCCACCACCAGATGACGTCACATATCTAGGGGAACCCCCACACCCCGCACCTGCCACATGTGCGGGACGTGTCACTATGGGCGCACGAGGTGTGCGTGTGGCGTATCAAATCAAATGTGTAGTGATTGAAGTTAATGGCGAGAAGCTACGTAAAATTAAAACATTATCATATTTGCTTTTTTAAACCACATACTTTTTTTTAATTATCAGTTGAGATATAGGCCCAATGGTCTATTCGGTCTGGTTGTGGCTCGGAACTACTGACAGATATTTGTCATCGTGGTTGTGCATATAGTGTTCCAAACTGTTCAAAGGCTTGGAGTGTACAGTGCTGTCTATGTGCACTATGAAGAACCCTTGAAGTTATTTGATAAGAGTACGGCATAGTCCTCACTAACGATACAGAGCATTGGTGACTGAACATGATCATTTACAAGTTTGCGATAGTCCTACATTTATCGATTTTTTCACTTGATTCAACTTTTATTTTTTGACAAACTTACATGGGTTCATGTACCTACATTTAAATACACGGCGATATGCGTGAATAGAATGACACACATAATTTGTACACAGCGGTTGTTAGTGACTGAAAATATATTTCATTTCTTGTTAACCTTTACCCGATATAGAATATATACGGTGATTTATTTATAAACATATTTTCACTATTTCTATTTTTTTATTCGTGAATTATATATATATAGAATGTATCACTATAAAATTGAATGAGAACAACACTAATTCATGACCACAAGGTCGAGTTTATCTTGGTTCTGCACTATAACCTCTGTGATTGCACCTGATCATGACGAGACGTGAAGATCAGAGGAGCTCCCTAGACAACCAGGTCCGAGTTGTCATCTCCCCATGTCACATTATACCGAAATGGTTCAACCAATCCACTTATAAACTTCCGGGAAAGAACTTGAATGTCACACTCTTGAAGTACTGGGGTTTGGAATTGGTGATTTCCAACAACGCGCTTCCCTGTCGATTATCAGTAAATTGGTTGCAAACGAATGTGTTCAAAATTAACATTAAATTATTGAAGTGAATGTAATTTATAGAGTGCTAATTATAATAGTAATGCATACTTTTATATAAAAAAAACAAGAGAAAATGAATTAATCGTCTTACAACGCCAATGCATGCTAATGGTACTGAGAGGGTTGACGTTTCCGGTTGAGTGATTATCCACTCTGACATAGTCCATCAGCACTTGTCTGTCTTCAGGACTCACAGTAGACTAGTGCCATCGTCACGAGTTGTCACTTCTCAAGTGGTTATTCTACATGGATTAACGTTGTATGTGTGACTTATTGCTGTAGAAGCTCACTTCTGTAACCATGGTAACGGTCCACTATTCAACCCTTACAGCACATACATATTCTTGTACAAACCATGGAGACCAACGTTTTTTTTAATTTGAAAATCATCATAAATGTCTTTGTTAGCAGTTTCCGCTTCATTTGAATACCTATGTTATTGGTCCACGGTCATTATAAATGTTTTTACTCTCACAGTGCGGGGATCGACTTTAGACGTCAGATTCTGACGTCTAATGTCAATCCCAAGAAGTAGGGCAACAGACAAATAAATTCCCCTCGGCCTCTAATACCCCGCCCACACCGGGCTTACGTCGTGTTCACAATGTATGAATTGTGTACCTCTCCACGTGTTCGCAAGTAGTTCGCAGTGCGACTGGAGGTAGACCTTTCGCAGATAAGGCGCAGACTAGAAAATGATATGACCTTCGTATACTTGCTTTCGCAGGTTTGACCCTTCCACATATTGCGTAATAAATCTAGATGAAACATGCAGAATCCATATAATTATTTTCTATGTAAGTCAGTTTTCTTTGAACACTTGTAGGCAGCTTTACTATCAAGGAATAGGTTTACCTCTCATTAGTGGTTTGACCTTGATGATCGCACACCTTTTGGTGTGTACCCAGCAAACACGAGACGTCTAGGACGCTGCCCAGCATCTACTCAACGTTAGGTTAACGTCTGGTGTATGTTGGATACTGCAGGTGGTAGATATCAGACACAGAGTAATGTTATAGTGTTGGACAGGAATCAAGCCCCGCCCAGACCACTGACAACCTGCCAGTCATTGCCAGCCCTAGCGCCACCCCAGTCCCCAGTGTACCATATCACATTTATCTTACACCTTCATATTTCCAGCATTAATATCATAACTGCATGAACAATTTAATTTGACAAATGAAGCTTTGATTTTTATGACATGTCTTCTCTTTTTGCCAATTTGGCTGTCACAAGCAATCGTTTGATTCAAATCTTTGCATTTTTTTTATCAAATATAATTAGACTGCATTTCCTCAGACAACGTTTGAGTTACACGTTTGATATTGATAAATAAGACCGCTAAAAATAATATAGTGTTATTAATAAAAGTACGTGGCTGGTTTCACGTCCCGGGCGGGGGCCCTAGGGTAGTGGTTAGCACCGCTGCCTTTCACGCCAGAGTTCGGGGTTCGGTTCCCGGTCTCGGCGGTTTGAAAGAAACAAAAATGTTTCTTCCCCATCCACGTGTGAAAGTCAGTATTGTGGGGAGCCTCCGTGACCGAGAGGTAGCGTGCTCGGCCTCAGACCGCCAGGGCTCGAATCTCGAATCCTGTGTCTGGAGGACAGTGTCATCTCAATCATCTCACCATCCTCAGGAGGTTCTCCTGGTCCAGTTTAGCCTATATGCGCGCAAAGGTGGTCTAAGGCCCGATTCATTTCATTTTTCACGTCCCATCGCGCAATGGGAGATATTTGTAAAAATAAATGGATTAATGAATGGATGGATGGCTGCATAAAAGAATGAATGAATGAATGAATGAATGAATGAATGAATGAATGAATGAATGAATGAATGAATGAATGAATGAATGAATGAATGAATGAATGAATGAATTAGGTCGCCTTTCCATCTGGACTCTTTAACGCGAAATTCTATCTGCCAACAGTTACACGCTCTGACTTGAATGCTGATAAAAACCTCCTTCAAGCTCAATAATATAGTTGATATAGTTTTGGGAATGAATCAGCAATAACCTCTGAGATTACATTATAACAATAATGAAAGTACAAAATTTTATATGTTTGGATATAATTAAAATATACCATGGATGTTAAATCTACTGTGGTATTACGTGCTGCTATGTTTGTTTTACTAGGCAGTAGGGTGGTGTGATGATTCCTAGAACTGTTAGTTCTTGAGTACTTCTTTCATGTACTTGTTTATTCACCTGGATGTTCAAAGCCTTCACCTCTATCCTTTTCACCCCCGTTCTGTGGTGCCAATGTAAACAGCCGTATCTACTTACGTTTCAAGTAATTAGTTACTGCTATTTGCCCCTAAACGGCAGAGTTCTTGCACGGTGTACTCTACAAGTACACTAAACTTCCTAAATGTCGCTATTTTTACAAGCAGCAACACGTAATTGACTTGTCCAACCTGGGGCTATTCTGTACTAGAGAAACACCTTAAAGTTAAAAAAAGCGAAGAGGAAAATGCTATAGAATCAGCTGCTTCAGTTGAAAAAATAGGGGTGGTTGATATTCATTTGAGGGATGTCAGTGATTTTATAGTTCTAACAAAAAACGATAACTACACTTGACAACCTTACAGTGTTGTTAGTGATGGCGTGTATAAGTAGCTCAATGTAAAGTGAGAAAACTACCAATGAACGTCAGATGATGAAAGGATGCTAAAGTAGGCCCTACTGGTTACTCTAAACTGGGATCAGATGATGTCACTTAACCACTCGGATCCTGTCTTTGAAAAAAAAAACAATGTTTCGTGGCGCTGCTTATTCATCTTTATATAGATACATCTGTTTACTGTTAAATATAACTTACTGACATGCTTAGTTTTCCTTGTCATTTAAAATATATTGCTCTTCCTTGTATCAATCCCTTGTATTTTGCATGTTATATTTCTGATGAATAAAAGGACATGTGAAAAATAATGTTAAATTAACTTAAATCATTGTGGTACAGTCAAAAGATATGATGCTGTCAGAATATTACATTTTATAGATCATAGTTATTGTTTAGTGTTATCGTCAGTGGTCACTTATTGTAAACTTATTTAAACGCCGTAAACTATCCACATGTACCTGTCTACAACATTTTTAGTCTTATTCTGTCGGCTACATAGTAAGTCACTTCTGGAATATCATTATGGTTTGTGAAACTGCTTGAACATATTAAACAATTATGCAGTGGACTTTTCAATTTTGTCTTCTAATAACTTAAAAAGTGATAGTGAAGTCAAATATATTACAAATGTATTGACGTTATTACAATATACATAAATAATACTTCGACCAGTACATTATGTTAAAAAAGAAAATATTCATATATAGGCTAATATTATACAATATTGACTTAATTAACTTTTTTGACACGATGACCTGGTAACTAAGCCATAGTTTGTCCAATTATTATCTGATTATGTCGGTCCATAATGAAGCCTGCAGCACCACAGAGTAACTTGAGTGTTGTTTGTTCTTCACATTACGGGTGTTTAGGTTGAGAGGACAAGATATTAGACACCCAGTTAGAAACCACAACATGAGTCAACCAGACCCCTCTGAAGCTGTGAGTTATCCCAGATACCCGGACTTCCGGTTTGTCATTACGTGATATAAAATCACACGGACGCCTCGACCAAGCAAACACGAGACATTGAACCAATGTTGGGTTGATGTTGGGCCGACGTCGAAGACGGTGGGCCAACATCAACCCAACATTGGTTCAATGTCTCGTGTTTACTCGGGATCGGGCACAGAGTACATTATGTGCGCAGATAGCCCACTACGTATGTTGACAGAGGCGAGGGTCTGGATAATTTCAAAAAAATATTTCTTGTAATATCAACACCACATGTCACAATGTGACACAACGTTCCAAGGAAATGCCTTATGCACCACAAAGATCAACATTTGTATTCCTATTGACCGTTTTATTTCCTTGGATGAGTATAATTGATCAATGACACTGGGGATGTTCGTGGTCACCTAGTTCTAATACTGGGCCGGGGAGGTCTAAAGAAGCTCATTACACCTCCTCTTCAACTATTAGGTCGTGTGCAACACGCAAACCTCTGGTAAAAGAACATTTTATTATATGGTGTATGGAGAGTTAGGAGTATTTCCTTTAAACAATAACATCAAAATCAGAGCTGTTACACACTGGGCAAGGTTACTAAATACTAATTATAACAAGTTATTATCTAACATATATAAATTGTTGTATCATCTAGCGATTAAAAACTCATATGTATCACCATGGATATTGTACATACGTGGGATTTTAAATGATTGTGGATTTCCTTATTTGTGGCTTAACCAAGATCTAAACTGTAGTGTAGATTGGTTTAAATCTTTTATTTCCAATCGGTTAAAAGACCAGTTTATTCAGTTATGGAATGAAACTATTAATCGAAGTGGAAAATGTATTAATTACAGAATGTTCAAATCCGAATTTAAGTTAGAGAACTATCTTATCAATTTACCATTTCCAAGCAGGAAATTATTAGCTAAATTTCGCTGCCGTAATCACAAACTGCCTATTGAAAAAGATTGTCATCTTGGTCTTCCACGAGAACAGCGATTATGTAAAAAATGTGACTTGAGTGAAATTGGCGACGAACTTTATTACCTATTTAGATGTAATTATTTTGTAAAAGAGAGAAGGAAATATATTAAATGTAAATACTATAATTTTCCTTCAACATTAAAGTTTGAAGAGCTTATGTGTAAGCAAGACATGCCTAGTATGCTTAACCTGTGTAGATTTATTAAATTTATTATGTGTGTGTAACATTGCTGTTCTATTACAATTATATTATATTATGTTATTTTATGTTATGTTATGTTATAATTATTGTATTGTATTGTATTTACCTGGCATCTGCATGTCTCTTAAATGAGACCATCAGAATAAATTCACTTGTTCACTTGTTCTGCGTGTGTTAAAACTATTTTTTTCAAGTAGTGCGATTATGATCGATAGACCGAGCGACTTTCGAGAGCAACACATCAGCCCTTATTTCAGATTTAGCAAACATAATATTACGCATTGTGTGTGGTCGGAGTAACACGTGTAAGAAGTTGTTATTTTAACAGACCGTGTGTATGTGGGGGAGGGAGGTCTGGGAAATTCTGTTAAAAAAGAATTCGGCTTTCAATTTGACCGTGAAAACACTGGCCGCATGCTGCTTTGACAAGAAACATTTTTAGCTACGCGTAGTTCAACTGCCACCGTCATCGTGCGGTATTGCGTATCGCGAATAAAAACTTGGTCAAAGAAAGCGGATTTATTTTTTGGCGCAAACAAACAGTGAAAACATAATCTTACAGAAAAGATCCTTCCATCCCCCACCCCCAAGGTCGACCGTTTAATGATCGCTCTCTACGTGACTGTGTACCACTGTTAGGTATATATCTGTGTGACTGGTTATATATACTTTACAATGATTATGTCATAATACGTATTTCAATATATCTGTTCACATGAATGGTCAACAATTCTACGACGCGTGTGTCACCCCCCCTCTCACAAACCACATCCCTCTGATAGGGTTGCATTATTTCAATAAAAAAACACCGATTATAAAATAGTGATTGCTCAACAAATCGTATCAAATTATTTGACCAACAACACTGTCCATTATCAGTAATTAAAACAAATAATTATATTATGATGTGTCTAATTTTATGGCAAATTCTAGCTTCGTCACAATCGTAAGGGACGCACCATTAGATATCTGCGAGGGGAGGGGGGGCGGCTAGCGAAAAATCTTTTTTTTTGTCGTATGCTTTCCTTATTATGTACGTTAACATTTGGTGGTTTTCCTGGTCAACATATTTTTCATCAATGTCGACAACTTTTTATTTTTGCCCACATTTTCAACACGCTTTTTTTCTGACTTTTGTCACGACAAACTATTTATTTCAATTTTTTTCTAGCCCCCCCCCCCCCTCCAGATATCAAATAGTGCGTTCCTAAAACACATACAATGGGAAATAACACATATATGGGATACCCAAATTTTGTATTTCAGCTGTGACATGCACAATAATCACTTTTGACTCATCTAATGTGTCGGTTTTAGAAAACAAAATCTCACGTGTTTCCGTTCCAAACGCTAAATAATATAATTTCAATTTTTACCCACTTGAAGTTGTGTCTCGCTACCGCGACCCACAACTTCAAGTGGGTTAAAATTACTCATATTTGTACAATTTCACAAACTCACGTCGTATCCCAGCAAACACAAAACATTTGTATAACATTTGTACAACGTCGGCCCGACGTCTTCGACGTTGGTCCAACATTGTACAAATGTTATACAAATGTTTTGTGTTTTGTGGGATGATAATCTAACCATTTTAATACCCATTTCTCTTTAAAATTGTCTTGTTTGAAGGTCATATAAATAGGTTAAAGACGGCTAAAGACCCGACTGGCTTTTTAAAGGTCAACAAGCAATCATCATGATTATGTACAACATAATCTCTTCCGTCTTAATACAATTGCAGAGTAACTTCAAACCACAAAAATATGATATGAGAGAACAGTACTGTAGGGGAAATGTATGATGGACGGCCGTACTCGTCCCCTTGGATATGAAAGGGTGTATCTGCCCCTTTGTAAAGTGGTAGATACAGCCTTTCATATCCAAAGGGACGGCTGTATATTCCCTGCCTGGGAAAACGGCCATCTGGACAAAGCCGACAGTACTTTTAAATTCTGCATTCGGGTCACAGTGGTCGACACAATTTAGATGTATTTGCACGCCCTCCATGTGGCGGCCAAATAAACCTTTGGTCGATTTTTTACACCGGATATGTTTTATTCGGAGTGAATCCAGATTTACTGCCTGGTACGGTCGTTACAAAGAGCAAGCAGGCGGATTTCGGCCCATGACTATCTATTTAAGTAATGTTGGTGTTGTGCTATTAATGATGACAAATAAATGTTGTTATATAGTGAAACATGGTTTCATTAATGTCATTCAATGACACTAATTTGATTTCATTACATGGGACCTAGGCTATTTATAAATAACACGCATCAGATTAAATTACTTAATATAGCGTTGTATGATTTCCATAAAGTAAATCTTTATAAAATACTAATTGCTGAAAAACGCGAGTCAAAACCTGACCAGCACCACTATGAAGAACATAACTGCCTAATAATAACATATTGATGACGACCACATAGTTCTAGTAAATTGATGCAGATTGAGAGCACATGCGAAATACTGCAATTATTGTTGTTGTCCTTCCTGATTTAATAGCTGGTTATTTTTAGCAGCTTGTCTCAGTGCTGCCAAGAAGTGCCAACCTGGTTACAGGACAAGATCGGTAATCTATTCAGGGTCTCACTTCTTTCAGAACTGTGATTCGTGGACATGAAAAGCGCGACCAATCACATGTCAGGCGTCTATAAATAGCTCGTCCAGGGCTCTGCTGAACGAACCCAAGAAGTCAACAAATAAGAAATGTTACACTATAGAGCACACACTCTAACCGCAGATTTGATAACCTTACAGAAATGTTGACATTGAGATTGATAATGGCTGGATACTTTGTCCTCTTTAACTGGGAAGGGCATATCTCCCACTTTGTAAATCGGGAGATACGCCCTTTCCATTCCAAATGACAAGACCTGTTGCTCACCCATGTGAGTTCCTTTTCACTCAGATATGTTTTGACGTGTAAATTGAATGGAACTTTACCATTTTACTTGTTCATGTCTCCGTAGGGATTATGACAGTTTAGACCTTGGGTATGCTAGTTTTCAAACCTGGCAAGGACTTGGAACCGAATGGACTATCTCATTATATTCCATTGGGATTTGGGTGTGTAAGGTTATTATAGAAGTTATGTTCTTTTACTAAGAATTAATTCTAAATATTATATTATATTCTTAGCTTGAGTGGAGTTTGTAATAATGCACATTGTTCTCTGCTTGTGAAGATAATAGCAATAACAAATTAAACCATTCACAGAGTGGATGAGGATGACGATGAAGAATGAAAAGAGAGTTTAATTAGAGCCATTGTTAATGTTGATAAATACAGTTTACATAGCCTATCTATGTATTTATTTTTATTTAATTTTAGATAAAAAACTTACTAAAATATATAAATGCTTAGTGTTGACTTTACTATCAGATCGACTCGGCATCACTAAAAACATATAATTGACACCAATATTGTTAAAAGTAAGTATTTTTTTTAATAACCACAATTCAAACTTTTAGATTGTGCATAATTGCGAAAAACCTTCAACCTAAATTTTTTCTTGTCCTATATCTAGATTATTTTACTAGAGACCCATTCAAGCTCAAAAATGCAATAATCTCAACAAATATTTTTGAACTTGAACTGGATTTTCAATATATCATCCTACCTATTCTGTGCACGATACAAGACGATTGGATTTGGTACTTCTAGAGCGACTACCTTTTCTGGCATCCGATATCAGAGGCGCTGCACACCCAGTCGTTAGTCAAGATGATCTGTCTAGGTTTGATCGAAGTCGTCGTCATTTAAATCCGGGTCCTAGAGGAATTAGGAAGGGAATGCCTGATCAAAAAGGTGTGACTCAAGAAGATGTGCCGTCTGGTACTGTTCCCATTGTTATTTTTGAGGCTTTTTTGTAAAAGTCTGGATTATGCCGCTATTGGAATAAGAATGATAAAAAATAAAAGGAAGTTGTCGATTTGAAAGAACTTGGTAAGTAAAGCAATGCTATTTTAAAAATAAATCGCTTGCGTACGGATGCCGATGAAGATTAAAGCAATGCTATTTTGAAAATAAATCGCTTGCGTACGGATGCCGATGAATATATTCTTCCGTAAAACAGTAAGATGACAGAAAGATGGGGCTTTGTATACTAACATGGCCCACGAGCATTTACAGCATTTACAGTATTGGGGGCGACTTAGTTGAGCGGTGACAACTCAATGCCATATATGCATATATAATAGGCTGTTCTCTTTATTGTGTGTACCTTTTGAGAAAGACAGACAAAGCCTTGCGGGACACCAAACGTGACCAAAGCTAGTGGGCACAGGATTTGTTTTTTTTATGAATCTAAGATGTGTGAACAAGTTTAATAAGTGACATTAATGGTACGAGATATTGAAAATGCAAGTGCTCACAGCCGCAAACACGATTCATTTGGCGTATTGTTGGGCCAATGTCTGCGACGCTGGCTCAGCAATAAACCAGCATTGGTTGCCTACATATATCGTGTTGCTGGGTTTGACTGCATGTGTGAGAACGGTTAGAAGAAGTGGAACGTCTAGATTGTCCCTGAAGCTGAGCCTAGTAGACTATACTGGTCAAAGGTCATTGGTAGTAATCGGCGGTCATGCCATAAAAACTCTATAAAACCGGGCCGCGATAGGTCCCCAGTGCCGGCGGCAGCCAGCTCTGTCAGCTAATCCGATTTTTGAGGGGTGAACTAAATCATCAGAGTGCGCATGCGCAAATCTATCATGACATTTTGGACAGGGTACATTGCTGAAACGGCCGCCGGCGCTTCCCGATTTCGATTTGGCATCGTTGGATTTGCCGTGGGAGTTGTTTCCTGTGGATTGTGACTTCTACTTTCATTGCTTTACAGACATCTGTCATTGGCTTTGAGGCAGACGGGGGAGATTTGATGGGGACTCCCAGGAATAACATACGCCATCTTTACCTTGGCTCTTAGACTAAGGGGGGGGGGGGGGGTAGCAGCATCTCAGACGTTATAGCCCAGGGTTAAATGTAGGCCAACGTCTCAGCGTTACCTGGTTGATGTTTGCGAAAAGGGGATGATAATAATGAAGATCAAAGCTGAACTTAATTCAACCCTGAAATAAATGAAGTGTCAAGATCATCGTCTTCAATTCTGGTGGTTATATAAGCCCTAACATCAATTTATAAGCTCATAGAAAAAATATTAAGGGCTGTTGGCTGTATGCATAAACAGCAGTAGTCCATTTTAAAGTATTGAATGTAATAGCTTAGCAAAGTACAAGTAAAGCTACTTGCATTTACTTACAGACCCGTTGACGTTCTGAACGCTCACTAGGCCTACGTGATTTTGGCATGGGATACTCCAGCATCTAGAATTAACTAATTAAGCTCATTGAAGACCGCCAATGTCCAAGAGGAAATCCAGACATTTATAGGACATATATTTTTTGAGGACCAGATAGGACAGTGACCATTATGTGGCATGGATCATTACCATTCACTTTGATGTTAAGCTGTTATTTTACACTAGTGGTTCGCCGCCGTCAAATCGCACACACGTGTCACATTTTTTCACGGTTTTTCTCGGACCTACGTCAGAGTCCCAGAACAAACACGTGAGGGAGTGTGCTTGCTATTTTCTGGGAGTCTAGCTTATATGTCAGGACGTCTATCTATCCTAGATCCAGATGCAGCAGTCCAGGTTGGACCCAACAGAAACCATACGTTAGCCCAATGTTGTTTCGATGCTGATCCAATGGCACATAGGTTGGTGCAACGCTGAACCACAATTGGGCCAATACCTGTAATTTGGTGTGAGGAGATAAAGTTTGCGTCAACCGTTACCGTGAAAAAACAAACGGGTTCGTTCTGAGGGCGGATCACTCATTATAGCTGTAAATATACAACATTTGGTACTGATTTTCTTTTCTGCAAACACTCTCTAAATCGAAATTCATGCAAATGGAAAGCACGTTAATCTTATATATTTTCTCGGAAAGAAAACATAGGCGCTAAAGTATAACTATGTGGAAGAGATAAATTGTGCATATAAAAATAAGAAAATAACTTGTTTTATTACTTTACATTACCTGGAAATCAATGGAAAATTTTACCCGATCAAATTGATTGAGTTAAAATCAAATTTAAAAAAATATATTTTATGTTACAGAAGGCTGCATTTTTTTTTTGCTGTCAAAATCAAACGTTCCAAACAAACGCATGAAATATAGTTTACTGTAAATCACGTGATACAGTGTCGAATGATTTAGAACAATCTAGAGATATATGAAATAATTTTGTTTACGATTGTTATTAAAAAAAAAAATCAAACCTGATTGTGAGATATAACCCATCTGATACATCACATAAGTAATACATACATTCTCACATTGCTAAATATCATTGTACCATGAACCCTTTTTCTAAAATTCAGGCTTGAATGGAGAAAATAGATTTGTTCAGATTTTCTCCCTACCGTAAAGGTGGAGGGGGTTCGACAGCAGGGCAGCGTAGGGATAGGGTCACTGGCTGGGTTTGTTGGCACTGGCAATGGGGCATCTTCACACAAATAACAAGAGTACTGGGCTATCAACAAGCGGTGCCAGTCAGATCGACCCAAAAAGTGGGTTTTCCTTGGCATGAAGATATCCTGAGATTAGAAAAGTAACCACGCGTGGCGCAGATGTGTAACTCTATAGTTATCAAGAGATAACAGCGTGGCGTCTAATGTTGTCACTGCGGTGTCTGCAGCATTTCATTATGTATAGCTGGCTACCTCACCCTTACCACACTGAAGAATTTTTGCATAAGCCATGGAGACCAAAGGGGTGTCTCAATTAGAAATAAATGTATTAGTTAGCTCTTTCTGCTTTATTTGAATACTATTTCATGGGTCTACAACCACTACAAATCTTTTAATTCTTTCAGTGCGGGGGCCGTCTTTATACGTCAGAATCTGCCGTCTACAGACGTCAGATTCTGACGTATAATGACGGTCCCCGCTCTGAAAGAGTTAAACATCCACAAAATTGAGAGCTTAACTAATTAATGTTGTACATATAATATGATAATTTATAAATTGCATTATAATCAGACTAATTGCTTTTATTCTTCTCCTGAGCTTATTTCGATCATGTGAAATATCAATATATTAAACATCTTTTTTGAAATATGACCTTTCCCACTGATCGAGACCCTATATTATGTGAACATACGAGCAGGTATTTCAGTTTGTTTTGCCTCTTTTCAGGCTGGACAGTGATCCAGAGCCGACGAGATGGATCCGTGGATTTCTTCAGGAATTGGGAGGATTACAAGAACGGATTTGGTAATCTGGATGGAGAATTCTGGCTGGGCAACCAGCACATCCACCAAATCACAAATCAAGGTAATACTAATTATCAACAGTTTTTTTTACATATGATTCTGAATTTATTTATGATTAAGTATAAATGGTTACACCACGAACATCGTACCCTATTACTAAATATTTCATCTTCAATCACTCTCTCTAAGTGTTATTATTTAGTCGTCTTATTCTTTTTTATTAACACTTTATAAAAAAATTTCGAAGACAATACATGTCACATTCTGACAGAATATATTGGATCTCCGTTATAAAGAATTTGTTGTGTTGTGATAGCGAAACATAGCTTAAAATGGCTTAATTTTCAATATTATCGAATTCGGCGCTCAAAGGGTAATATATTTAAAAATCACTACCCAACATACAGACGACCAAGCCTTTCAGGCAAAGTAGTTACTTATTACGTACAATAAATAAGCCGTAATATTATTGTGCCCTTCTTTAGTAAATTATAGACTCGAGTGTGACATCAATTCTAGTCTTGTATAAGATTAAAATGGGTTTTAGAAATGAATCATATGAAACTGAATAATTTACCAAATCAAGCACGAATTATTTTTATATTAATCATATATAGATTATATCCTTCGACAGCTTGCATCTTCCTTGCTGACTGACAGACTGCCTGCTTACTGACTGATTAACTGCCTGATTGACTGACTGCCTGCCTGCCTGCCTTCCTGCCTTCCTGCCTGACTGACTGACTGACTGACTGACTGACTGACTGACTGACTGACTGACTGACTGACTGACTGACTGAATGTTTGAATGTTTCCAGTAGCCAGTTCTCGGACAAGTTCACTAATGGCAGGAACAAATAGCAGATTTATTGCAATTTTTCTCCTTTTCTGACGCGTTTTTTACCCTGTGGGCGCGATAACTTCAAACGTTTTTCATGTATCCTGCTCAAATTTGTTATTCTTATTACCAATAGCCGGTTTTCGGACAATAATGGCTGAAAAATCTTTTAAATGGGGATTTATTGCGATTTTTTGCATTTTACGTCGCTAACCTGTGGGCGCGATAACTTCAAACGTGGTTTATGTATCCTGCACAAATTTATTAAGCATGTTTCTAATAACCAGTCCTCTGACAACTTCACTAATGGCTGAAAAAATTCACAATGGCCGACTTAATGCGATTTTTTTACAAATCATTTCACAAATCATCGAAATGGCGGATATATTGAGATTTCTCGCATTTTACGTTGCTAAACTTACCTTGTGGTCGCGATAACTTTTAAAATGTTTCATGTATCCTGTACAAATTTATGCTGCATGTTGCTGATAACCAGTTCTCGGGCAGGTTCAATAATGGCGGCGGGCTAGTGTTGAAGGTGCTCTTGTTGAAATATTGTGTAGGGTAATTACTTTACTTCGCGCTTCTGTTTTCCATTGAAATGCAGAAGCCATTCCAGCTATTTACCACGTTCTTTGATACTTATGATTATAGTTATAAAAACGAAGGCTTGGATTTGTATTAAATATTTATATAGGGTTTAAAAGAAACAAAGTTGATTATTGAGCGTCATCGCGGGTTATTTATGACTGTTTACTTACGCTACTTGTGGATAGTTATGATTTTCGAAGTGCGCGCTTTCCGTTATCGCCATTTCGCAAAAGACACATTCGAGGTTCATTAAACTGTTTTAAATAGCGTTACTACATACTAGTACCTAAAATCGATTAGCCTAAATGCAACATGTGTAAAGAGCTAAAAAAGTGGTCTAAGTGTTAGGGAAAAACACACTACACCAATCACAGCCCAATACATCTTCCTGTTTGTAGATCCCACAGTCAGACGAGTTTACAGTGTTTGTAAGAAACACCTCCCGTCTTGTTTTTCTCACAGTTACGTCGTCAACCGGGCGGCTTTTCCTGCCAAACCCTGCCAAACCCTGCCAGAACTGCCAAAACAACACCTTCGCGGGAGAGAGAATATATGTCTACAATAGGTCTATTGCATCAATCTTCTCACTCTAAGGACTACATGCATGTATGTTGCCATGCAAAGCCAAAATACAGTATCTGTTTACTTTACAAGTAAGGGAAAGTAGCGCTACTTCAGCCCTGGCTCATAGCCACATCCATGTAGATTTACAATCTATAGTTAGGAATTATTTTTGTGGACATTGAGGTTATTTACTATACTTCAGCCTGGAATGTATACTTCACCTGTTTACTCGCATGTCATCTCGATACAAATTAAGATGTGTTGCTGCTGCAATAAGGGCGAAATCAATCCAACATATAGGTATATTTATACGACGCCGTTGGACACATTGGCAAAAAACAATATTGTGTTGCTTACGTGTTTTTTCTCCTTTGTTTATACAAAGAATGGAACTGTCAAAAGAAACGAAAATCCGGAGCTGCATGTATTTAATTTTTGTGTGAGGATAAGACAATGATTACAATTTTCTGTGGTAATGTGTGTTATTGCTGGATGATACATACATGAATCTGAATTATTCATTTCTTTATTGAGCCCGGTTAAGAAATATGTGTCGATCACATATATGTCAAACGTCCACCTGCTTATGTAGGCCTACCAGTAGAATATATACATCACTTTACAAATTGAATGGGCTGTTGGATGACTATAGCATTATTTTTTAAATTTGCTATATTATTAATATTGCCTTTGGCTTATTTGTGAATATCACATGTGAGTAAATGAGATTGACAGGCTCTACAACAAATGTGAATACTACTTCACAAGTTAATGGAATATTGATGTTGAAAATGAAATTAATCGGGCTTTAGGCCACCTTTGTGCACATATAGGCTAAACTGGGCCAGGAGAACCTACTGAGGATGGTGAGATGATTGAGATGACACTGCCCTCCAGACACAGGATTCGAAATTCGGACCCTGGCGGTCTGAGGCAGAGCACGCTACCTCTCGGGCACGGAGGCTCCCCACAATACTGACATTCAACGTGGATGGGGAGGAAACATTTTTGTTTCTTTCAAACTGCCGAGATCGGGAACCGAACCCCGAACTCTGGCGTGAAAGGCAGCGGTGCTAACCACTGCCCTAGGGCTCCCGCCCTATTGATGTTGAAGTGGCTACATACATTATGGCCTCGGTAGCAGTGCGTAGATTTCTGATAAATCTGAATACATTTGAGATATTTAATTAATGCACTTCTGATATTATTGTCCTGTTATTCTAGCGTGGATATTTCTAAGTATCTCGCCAGCATTTGATTACTGACGAGGTACTTTATCTGGCCGTCTATCTCTAGTGGCCTCATCAGTAGTCTGGACTCTTCACGGACTCCGCTACTGGCAAGTCCGTGCACACACGGATCCAGGGGTATCCTGCGCTATCCAGAGAGAAATCTAGGGTCGCGCCCCCCTGCCAGCGCCTGTTATCTCCACATGGGGTGGCTAGCGGGACCCAGTCCAAGTGGACTCACTGCACTTCCATGATCACTCTCTATGCTTCCCCAGCGAACAGGAGATGTCGATACAGTGTTGGTCTGATGCTGGGCCAGTGGCCCAGCATTAGACCAGCACTGGATCGACATCTCCTGTTTTCCATACAGCAACACATAATACGGGTTCAAAGATGGTTGGAGGTTGTGGTAACGTCTACCAGCGTTGGACCAGCCTCCCTCTTCTGTATACCTTCCTGCACTCTTGCAGGAGAATAGAGACGAGGTGTTGACAACACTTTTCTTTGCCGAGCAGTCCAGACCGCGTGTTGTTATCGCCGTGGCCAAGCAGCCCAAACCAACTCAATATCGACGGGCAGACAGCTAAAACAATGTATCAGAGAACTCGAAAACTCTACTTTTACATCACCACTTATTGTCAGCAATGATACAAAACAATGCATGTACTGGTAGTGGGAAAAAACTTACTTTGAGCCCGTCTGGCCTCAAGTCACATTGTATTGTTCTTGTTGATAATTAGTAATTATCTACATTGGAAACCAGAGAAAATCCTTACAACCAAAAGCATAGTTTGCTTGAAAATTTGCATTGTTGTGTGAATTCATGGGTATTATTGAATGGTTTTGCTATTTATTTAAAGGTAACATTTCGGACACTATCCATTCCGTGTTTAAGTGGAATTAAATCGTGTCATATTAGCTAATTATGTGCAATCAATCAATCAATCAATCAATCAATCAATCAATCAATCAATCAATCAATCAATCAATCAATCAATCAATCAATCAATCAATCAATCAATCAATCAATCAATCAATCAATCAATCAATCAATCAATCAATCAATCAATCAATCAATCAATCAATCAATCAATCAATCAATCAATCAATCAATCAATCAATCAATCCTTTAAAAATATAAGGACTTCTATAGCTCCTGACTCCTCAGAGGACCGAGCTCAGATGTACGACAATCCGAACCAGTTTCAAAGTCAATGTATGTCAGTCAACAGTGAACCCGCTAAGTGAGGAGCTATTTTAGCGTAAAAGTGATTGAATAAAATAATGGGTCAGAACGTAATCGATGTGGCTACTGGTAGTGAATTCCAAAAGGTACAATCTACAGAATGCCCTCTCGCCATTCTTAAGTTTTTTCGGAGAACATAAAGTTTGTTGGTGTCAGAAGACCGAAGCTGGTTTTTGATAGATACTTGGCGCCAAGAGGTTTGAAAGATATTCTGGTATAGCAGCCAAGTAGCGAAAAACAAAAGTGCGTATTTTGAAGTGGATGCAGTGATTTTAATATAGATACAGGAATAGGGCGACTAAAGCGCGGGGCCTGAGTCACTTGCAAGGTTTTTTCCTGGAATATTATGCAGTAAGGATGATTTACAATAGTCCAGTTTGCTGGTCACTTATGCAATTCCTCCCATCCCATCAAACCGCTGGTCATTCACGCCAGCCACTGTGTCCTCCTACATGTATATATACACGAGACACAATGCTGGTCTAATGTTGGTCCACCGTCGTAGACGGTGGCCCAACATTACACCAGCATCGGGTGTGGTGTTTTCTGTGAGGGATGCACCTTTTGAGGAGGAGATAGGCGCCATTGTTTACATGCATTGAGCTGATGGTAGACTTGAAAACCTACGTCACACCACTGACCAGGGAACACATACGTACTCAAAACATCAGATGACTCATCCAGAACTCTCACTCAACTCCTGAAACGCAGCTCAATATTATTCCCAATTAAAGTTTGGGTCAAGATATCTTCATATCTTATTATTATTCAACACTTTACACAATTTTCATATAAATACAGCATTTATGCCAATGTAAGATGTTGCTGACTTGAACAGCTGTTCAACACACGTAATAACTAATGTGGATCATTTATGTTTATGTGGAATGTGGAAGTTTATGTGTAGGCCATTTTACCAAGGAGTCCAGTGCACAATGCTGAGGCGAGCTCGTGTGGCCTGCCGTGGTTTTAAAGGTGTGGGACACGCTGAATATTCACTCCAGTGTGGACTGCGACCACACTGGCTCTTCTAAGTAAAACATCAATAAGGTGAGCCTGATCTCAATCATGAAAATGCAAACTTAATTGACGCACAGATAATAATAAAAAAAGGGAATCGAAGACAATCTAAATCACAAGATCTCCGATAATAATAGCAAAATAATTTGTCAATTAAAAAATTGTCAAATAAACATCCTAAACCATAGCATATGAAAAGTTTGTTCTGTGTGCGTGACCCACAGGACTCTTCCAAGTTGGTAAGGGCTCTCTCATTTTTACAAGAGAGAGTCCTTCTGCCAGACTGGAAATCTGGTCCAAAATAATATGCACTGAGTACCATTTTAAAACATGTTAGATAGTTATTGCGGATTGGTAAGGCATATATATGTTGACTGAGGATCTACGTTGCGTTGTCAGTGCTGTTTATTGCTGAAAAAAAACTTCCGAAGCAGACACAAGTTTAAACATAAAACCCACTACAATTATTTAAACCTACACTTTTAACAACAGCGGTGTACATGTGAAATGACTGGCCCTCGCGGTGATGCCATTTCAATGCTAATGTGGCTCCATATAGTCGCCGTCCGACTAAATCAGCCAGCGCGGGATTCAATATTGTGATGTGCCTCTGTGACCGATAGGTAGCGTGCTCGGTCTTAGATCGCCATGGTTTGAAGCTCGAATCATGTGTCTGGGCGGCAGTGTCATCGTAATGTCACTATCGTCGGGATGATCCATGTCTCGGTTTGGCCTGTGCTAAAAAAAATCCACACTCCTTATTTTTTTATCAAGTGTGGAGAGCTGACATCTTGAGAAAAAATCTACATCAAGACAATATATTGACGCCACAGTGACAGACGTATACTCTGTCTACGGTACCTAAGCCTACATCTCTCATTCAGACGTAGGCCTATATTATGTTGTAGTATCATTGGTATACCTAATTCGTTGTAACCTCTCACTCAGATAAACATACCGCTTGTCGACCAGAACATTATTTTGCTATCACTTTAGGAACATTAAAATCGTGGCTGTTGATAGATTTACTGGTTGTTTTACAAGCAACGTGAATGATTGTGTGGAGTGTACCAGGTATGTAACATTATTTAGCTAGGCCGACAACTGTTGGGCCAGTGTTGAGCCAATGTCTTCGATAGCGATCTGACATTGACCCGGCGTTTAACAGCATTTATGCCAACGTTTGTTCACACTTTCTAGATGTTATTCCTTCTCAGGCAGACACACACATACTATGATCCCTGTCTGGATCTAATCCACATATCTTCTGTCTGGCTTCCTTCCCAATCCGCACATTTTCACATGGGTCTTTTACCAAATGATCCCTAAAAATACTATTTTTAGAAAACAGAGGCCGTGTTTTTTTTCAATGTCTGACAAGGTTATCTGCGATTTACAGCTTATACTAAGTGAAAACATTCATATCGCCCTCAATCAGAACTAGCTATAAACAGATGCCCTCTAGCGACCACTTGAGAAATCAAAGCAAGCGCCCTCAGACGAGTGACTGATAATGGTGTAATGAGACCTTCAACAGGACGTTCCGACAGCAGAGTCAACATCGTTAAAAGTGCCAGGCGGACATTATGGGGATTCTGACGGGGGATTGTCAATAACAAAGCTTATCAGAGCATGACGGAAGTATTCGCGGACCTCACCTGACGTCTAGCGGTAATCTATCGCACTTGCTATCACAGACTGCCTGGCCTTCGCTTTTTGGCCAGATGGGCAATCGTTTGCTACATCAGGGTTGGTATTTAGCTTCAAAAAGTTAAACCCGTGAACCACTGTGGAAGCCGCTTGTGTTGACAGTCGGTGATCTCAGTAATTTTCCGTTTGTTGGACCAACGTCGAAGACGTTGGGCCGACGTTTTACAAATCTTATACAAATGTTTTTCACGATTTTCAAAGTGAGAGTTATGATGTGAGTTGAGCTACCAACTAAAAAATATTCAGGTATCGCATAATAAATTGTATAGCTCTCACAATCTTATTGAAATCGTTCTGTAGAAATTCTTTTTACACATACACATATATGACATATAATGATACCTCGGATTACCGACTGACTGTAAATGTTTTTATGAAGTGTATGGCGCGGTGCTTAGTGGCCTCCCCATGTCCCGCGTATGACGAACAGTGGTCTATTCCTTTAACCTTAATCTTCTAAAGAATGGCGGATCAGCTCTGCGGCGGGAGATGAGGAACATTGGAGACGATGAAGACTAGCTACATAATCCTCAGCACACTTTGAATTGAATTGATATCCTCAGCACACGGATGGACGCGGA
This sequence comes from Flabesymbios commensalis, assembly GCA_964017125.1. Lineage (NCBI taxonomy): Eukaryota > Metazoa > Annelida > Polychaeta > Terebellida > Flabelligeridae > Flabesymbios > Flabesymbios commensalis. The sequence continues at coordinate 55,362,306 of OZ024903.1, forward strand.
TATTAATCTGCACACAGCACGTAGGCCTGCTCGTTTGGCTGGATCTGCACTTCCCTCACAATGTTGTTCCCACATTTGTCTTGATTTTTATAGTCATGCAGTCCTAATTTTCAGGTCACACTCAGTAGGCCTACCAGGATTATCCATTACCCTATGAATAAAGATAATAATAATCCAAACTTGCCTCAATGTGTGCCTACTGTACGCTGGTGAAGATCATTAGTGCTCATATATTGCTCTATACTGTGTGAAAGTGTACTCATTGTAAATCATAGCTGGTGTTTTTATTTGACCTTTTACGCGTTTAACTTTACTGATATTGTCACACCAATACTAAATGTGATCAGATTACTTGTACTCTTGTAGATATTTTAGATATTTTATTTGACGACAGGAAGTCTATGCAGACTTATGCGTCATTAAAAATAAACAGTATTCACCATAAAATATATATGTACATGTCTATATATACAACAGGATTGGTTCCGTAAAAGCACATGAAAATTAATATAATTATGCATGATATGTAAGCTTAAAACCAAATTGTATATATACATTTACATCACTTTTTTTAATAATATTATTATAAACCCCCAGGATCATCAATGCCAAATGTTTTTTCTTGTAAAGCCTCTATATTTTTCTCAATCTGGGTGCGCCCCGGGCAGCGCCTACCCATTTATCACATTCCTAAACCCTATCAACCTAATGTATCATCCGTGTGCCAGGCAGCAGGGCATGGTATAAAGCAGTTGTATTTTACTGGACTACATTGACATCTCACCTTTTGGCATTCCACACCTGTTCAGTAATCCCCTGGGTCTGACACTCGATCAATCCTGCCTTGTTATGGAATAAAAAGCTATATTTAGAAATACACATGTCCTGGTATTTCCTAGCAAACACCAAACGCTGAGCCAATGTTGGGGTAATATTGGGTCATCGTCGTAAACGGCGGATCAACTTTATTCAAACATCTGGTTATCCTCTTGTTTTTAAGCTTGGTATTTGTGGTGTTTATTTTTTTTGTGCATTAATCATTGTATTTGCACTTTACATGGTGTACTATATTGATTAATATATATTAAATACATTAAAGATTTTTGTACAATGATATCGTCTGCAACCAAAGTTTATTTAAAACAAATCGTGATGTAATATTCCAGGTGGAGGGAATATAACAAAACTTGGCACATAGCTATATAAACCTTAGGAGTTGCAAGATGACACCAAGGTTATTTCAAGGACATTTCAAGGTCAAATAAGCTGATTAATGTATGCAAATCGCATTATTGCAAGCTCGAGCGGTTACAGATGACTTGGCATTATAGTGAAGTTGGGCAAAGAATTCTCAAACATCATTCTTATAATTCTTGGTTATTTATCAAGTTGACCACATAAGGTGGGAGACCAACAGTATAATGTTTTTTAATTGTAATTATTAATTTTATCATTATAACTTAAACCTTTGCCATGACATGCATAAGCTCCGTAACGCCTTCCACGATGGGTATTATGTCCTGTATGATGGGTATATATTAAGTATATTTACAGCGTGTAAATCATTTACTTGATTTGTGGATTCCGAAAACACCGGTTAATATTAAGTGATCCCTATCCAGTCAGAGTTCCCTAACAGTGTTGTCAAAATCTGATCTACGATAAAAGGGGGTTCGGTGTGGACCTGTCTCAAGCCAATTACGTCCGCGGTTGATGGAGATGAATTGAATCATTCACCAGATGTCCCTAGTGAATGATCGCTGTGAGGATTGGGCGTGAGATGCGCTGATCCATACTCGGTATATGTAGGGCTGACTCGAGGTTGGGCCAGCGTCCGGGACGCGGACCCAACCTCGAGACAGCGTTGTTGTACTGTCCTACAGCGTTGCGTTTAATCCACCATCTTTAGTTCTGATGATCCATGATGAAATATTACGCCATGCTCCTGCACAGCCCTTCTAATATTAAGGGAGTCATGACCAGTTCAATCAGCTATGAGCCAACATGAGATCATAAACAATGAATAAGACTCATTTGTAAAATCAATCAGTACAACGGTACACCGGTTGACTCAATAACCATCCAAAATCTGACGAAAAAACTGTATAATACAAAAGCATCTAGTTGTATTTATTAATAATTATATCTGTACAATTATGACAATGAACTCGTCTCCCATCATTAATTGTTAATCGTTATGGCGATGTCATGGACCAGACGATTATATACACATACTATTATTACATCATAACTGACGTATCTACAGCCTATCCGTCTTTATTTGACAATAACATAAATTACATGCTTCTGAAAAAAAAGTAAATTAATATTATAAATTTAATTAGTTACAGGATAAATTTATTGTAACCACATAACTCTCTCTAAAAACGGGTTCTTCAACACCAAGATTTTAAATTAAATTAATATGAGTAATTTTTACCCACTTAAAGTTGTGGGTCGCGGTAGTGAGGCACAACTTTACGTGGGTGAAAATTTCCAATAAGATAAGATAGCGTGCAAGGGGTTAATAATAGGTTGTGCTGATCGATGGTGAACAAACAAGAGGCAGATGTCAGGAACGCTGATGGATTGTGCCTCCCGAAATCAGGAAGGTCAGAATCACATGACCCACTTCCGGATCCGGCGGCTACTCATTTATGAAAAATGGCATTCTTCGACCATGTAATGGACAATAATTCGTAGGTCTGTTCAAGTAATTCGTCACGCCGACGCATTGTGCTCATGTGGTCTAAAAAAACGCATTTGAAACAATGTAGAGCAAAACTATAGTAGAGAATCGCCATTCTGTTTGGTCCTGTTTGTTTCCTTGAAACGGAAACATCATGGAAGGAAATTGCAACAATCCGATTAAACTTTTGTATCACAAGGACAATGTGCATTTGCGCATCGTGAGTGTTGATTTTTAAACTAAGTTTATGATTTCAATGAACTAAATAGCAAATTGGTGTGGATACGTTTCTTAAGACCTTCTTACTCAGTTGATACTGCTATTACGCTCGTTACGAATGACGTGGAACCTTCCTACGATATACTTACACCAATCATGCGACAACTAATCCTAATGAACTGTTTATTAGATGGACAATCATACGTTTTCACTTTTTGCAGAGGTATAGCTGGAATCTACTTTAAAAACACCAAGGGAGGATGGGATAATTACATTTGGGCAAAAGCTGTAAGGGGACAACGAGAACAAAATATGTATTATCTCATTGTCGCGAGCATCATGCGTAAACCTTGGGGTGTCCATAAACGTTAGTGTGGCTACCTTTACGATGAGAAGTTTTCTTGGACAATGCCTCACTACAAATTTAAAAATGGGTTTGAAAAGTTAGTTTTCTAATGCCGTTTCGAGAAGGCCAAAATAAATGATCAAAAAATCGTTGCAGCCGCTCATAAGTGGGTAAGGGATATCGAGGCTCATCGAGGCTTCTATTATTATATTAGGAAACACCTCACCACCGACCAAAGTCACGATCTGGCTACGAGCTACGATTGAGTTACAAAAGTTTGAGGTCACAAGAATTGACCTAAACTCCTTTGTATGTGGTCCGTACAAGTTCGTCGGGGTCATTGTAACCGAGGCGTAGATAGATGGTCTTCGAATTTTTTACTGATATTATTGACATGACAACCAAGCCCACCAACCCCAACACCAACCCACCATCTGACCAATGGCAGCTCGCAAAGTGCATGCATCTGTCTCCCTGTTGCTAGGTCTATATCGCAGCTCACCAAATACATCGGCCAATCGCTCAGCCAATGCTTGGCCAACGTGACAGACGTTGGCCAAGCATTGTCTGAGCGTTGGGCCACATATTTAGCATGTGTTGGCGTTATCTTATCTGCATCTGACGTGGTAAGATTAGATCACGATCTATCAACACATAATGTACGAGGTGTGCGTTTCCTAGAAAAACAAACATGAAAGACGTTTAATGACCGGTGCTGATATTTTTAATCTCCGTTTCTCCGCCGCTGAAATTTATATCCACCATCTTAGGAGACATTAGCCAGAGATTCCTCGGGGAGAACCACCCTCTTTTCATGTGATGTGCCCGACTCCGAGGCTACATCACTCATTTTTACTCACTACTTTCATAAATTCGATCAATTAATAACACTTTTTGAAGTGTCATTTTTTAACTTCAAAGCATGGTAGGTCGTGATTGATTTTTCCGAGGCTATTTGATTTATGGCGTGCGTTGATTTATAGATATAGTAATAAAGACGCGTGCGGGCGATTAGTGCGGACGCACCCATCTACTATCTAGAGTACAATCGTAAACCATCGATAGAGAGTGTTCGATCAGGGAGGTGGAATAGAAAGTCAAACATGCTCTTGAGTTAGGTTATTTACGTCTCTGACCAGACAGGGCCATGAATCACATGATAAATCCGTCTGGCTGGAAAAATAGGGACCAGCACATCTGGTCCAGATTCCCTCTGTGATCAAAGAAAATACTCAAGTGCTAGCTGCCCGTATATTAGTGGTATCCTGATGTGTCCACGAGGGATTAACGGGTGTCTGTAGTGGTACGACACGTACTGGTACACCACTTTATCAGAGGGATTAACGGGTGTCTGTAGTGGTACGACACGTACTGGTACACCACTTTATCAGAGGGATTGACGGGTGTATGTAGTGGTACGAAACGTACTGGTACACCACTTTATCAGAGGGATTAACGGGTGTCTGTAGTGGTACGACACGTACTGGTACACCACTTTATCAGAGGGATTAGTGGGTGTCTGTAGTGGTACGACACGTACTGGTATACCACTTTATCTAAGGGATTGACGGGTGTCTGTAGTGGTACGACATGTACTGGTACACCACTTTATCTAAGGGATTGACGGGTGTATGTAGTGGTACGACACGTACTGGTACACCACTTTATCAGAGGGATTAACGGGTGTCTGTAGTGGTACGACACGTACTGGTACACCACTTTATCAGAGGGATTAGCGGGTGTCTGTAGTGGTACGACACGTACTGGTACACTACTTTATCTAAGGGATTGACGGGTGTCTGTAGTGGTACGACACGTACTGGTACACCACTTTATCTAAGGGATTGACGGGTGTATGTAGTGGTACGACACGTACTGGTACACCACTTTATCAGAGAGGGAGTGACGGATGTCTGTAGTGGTACTACACGTACTGGTACACCACTTTATCAGAGGGATTGACGGGTGTCTGTAGTGGTACGACACGTACTGGTACACCACTTTATCAGAGGGATTGACGGGTGTCTGTAGTGGTACGACACGTACTGGTACACCACTTTATCAGAGGGATTAGCGGGTGTCTGTAGTGGTACGACACGTACTGGTACACCACTTTATCTAAGGGATTAACGGGGATCCGTGGTGGTACGACACGTACTGGTACACCTTTTTATCAGACGGATTAGCGGGTGTCTGTAGTGGTACGACATGTACTGGTACACCACTTTATCTAAGGGATTAACGGGGATCCGTGATGGTACGACACGTACTGGTACACCACTTTATCAGAGGGATTAACGGGTGTCTGTAGTGGTACGACACGTACTGGTACACCACTTTATCAGACGGATTAGCGGGTGTCTGTAGTGGTACGACACGTACATGTACACCACTTTATCAGAGGGATTAACGGGTGTCTGTAGTGGTACGACACGTACTGGTACACCACTTTATCAGAGGGATTGACGGGTGTATGTAGTGGTACGACACGTACTTGTACACCACTTTATCTAAGGGATTGACGGGTGTCTGTAGTGGTACGACATGTACTGGTACACCACTTTATCAGAGGGATTAACGGGTGTCTGTAGTGGTACGACATGTACTGGTACACCACTTTATCTAAGGGATTGACGGGTGTATGTAGTGGTACGACACGTACTTGTACACCACTTTATCTAAGGGATTGACGGGTGTCTGTAGTGGTACGACACGTACTGGTACACCACTTTATCAGAGGGATTAACGGGTGTCTGTAGTGGTACGACACGTACTGGTACACCACTTTATCAGAGGGATTAACGGGTGTCTGTAGTGGTACGACACGTACTGGTACACCACTTTATCAGAGGGATTAGCGGGTGTCTGTAGTGGTACGACACGTACTGGTACACCACTTTATCTAAGGGATTGACGGGTGTCTGTAGTGGTACGACACGTACTGGTACACCACTTTATCTAAGGGATTGACGGGTGTATGTAGTGGTACGACACGTACTTGTACACCACTTTATCTAAGGGATTGACGGGTGTCTGTAGTGGTACGACACGTACTGGTACACCACTTTATCAGAGGGATTAACGGGTGTCTGTAGTGGTACGACACGTACTGGTACACCACTTTATCAGAGGGATTGACGGGTGTCTGTAGTGGTACGACACGTACTGGTACACCACTTTATCTAAGGGATTGACGGGTGTCTGTAGTGGTACGACATGTACTGGTACACCACTTTATCAGAGGGATTAGCGGGTGTCTGTAGTGGTACGACACGTACTGGTACACCACTTTATCTAAGGGATTGACGGGTGTCTGTAGTGGTACGACACGTACTGGTACACCACTTTATCAGAGGGATTAACGGGTGTATGTAGTGGTACGACACGTACTGGTACACCACTTTATCTAAGGGATTGACGGGTGTCTGTAGTGGTACGACACGTACTGGTACACCACTTTATCAGAGGGATTAACGGGTGTATGTAGTGGTACGACACGTACTGGTACACCACTTTATCTAAGGGATTGACGGGTGTCTGTAGTGGTACGACACGTACTGGTACACCACTTTATCTAAGGGATTGACGGGTGTATGTAGTGGTACGACACGTACTGGTACACCACTTTATCTAAGGGATTGACGGGTGTATGTAGTGGTACGACACGTACTTGTACACCACTTTATTTAAGGGATTGACGGGTGTCTGTAGTGGTACGACACGTACTGGTACACCACTTTATCAGAGGGATTAACGGGTGTCTGTAGTGGTACGACACGTACTGGTACACCACTTTATCAGAGGGATTAACGGGTGTATGTAGTGGTACGACACGTACTGGTACACCACTTTATCGAAGGGATTGACGGGTGTCTGTAGTGGTACGACACGTACTGGTACACCACTTTATCAGAGGGATTAACGGGTGTCTGTAGTGGTACGACACGTACTGGTACACCACTTTATCAGAGGGATTAACGGGTGTATGTAGTGGTACGACACGTACTGGTACACCACTTTATCAGAGAGATTAACGGGTGTATGTAGTGGTACGACACGTACTGGTACACCACTTTATCTAAGGGATTGACGGGTGTATGTAGTGGTACGACACGTACTGGTACACCACTTTATCAGAGGGATTGACGGGTGTCTGTAGTGGTACGACACGTACTGGTACACCACTTTATCAGAGGGATTAACGGGTGTATGTAGTGGTACGACACGTACTGGTACACCACTTTATCTAAGGGATTGACGGGTGTCTGTAGTGGTACGACATGTACTGGTACACCACTTGATCAGAGGGATTAACGGGTGTATGTAGTGGTACGACACGTACTGGTACACCACTTTATCTAAGGGATTGACGGGTGTCTGTAGTGGTACGACACGTACTGGTACACTACTTTATCTAAGGGATTGACGGGTGTATGTAGTGGTACGACACGTACTTGTACACCACTTTATCTAAGGGATTGACGGGTGTCTGTAGTGGTACGACATGTACTGGTACACCACTTTATCAGAGGGATTAACGGGTGTATGTAGTGGTACGACACGTACTGGTACACCACTTTATCTAAGGGATTGACGGGTGTCTGTAGTGGTACGACACGTACTGGTACACCACTTTATCTAAGGGATTGACGGGTGTATGTAGTGGTACGACACGTACTGGTACACCACTTTATCTAAGGGATTGACGGGTGTATGTAGTGGTACGACACGTACTTGTACACCACTTTATCTAAGGGATTGACGGGTGTCTGTAGTGGTACGACACGTACTGGTACACCACTTTATCAGAGGGATTAACGGGTGTCTGTAGTGGTACGACACGTACTTGTACACCACTTTATCTAAGGGATTGACGGGTGTCTGTAGTGGTACGACACGTACTGGTACACCACTTTATCAGAGGGATTAACGGGTGTCTGTAGTGGTACGACACGTACTGGTACACCACTTTATCAGAGGGATTAACGGGTGTATGTAGTGGTACGACACGTACTGGTACACCACTTTATCTAAGGGATTGACGGGTGTCTGTAGTGGTACGACACGTACTGGTACACCACTTTATCTAAGGGATTGACGGGCGTATGTAGTGGTACGACACGTACTGGTACACCACTTTATCTAAGGGATTGACGGGTGTATGTAGTGGTACGACACGTACTTGTACACCACTTTATTTAAGGGATTGACGGGTGTCTGTAGTGGTACGACACGTACTGGTACACCACTTTATCAGAGGGATTAACGGGTGTCTGTAGTGGTACGACACGTACTGGTACACCACTTTATCAGAGGGATTAACGGGTGTATGTAGTGGTACGACACGTACTGGTACACCACTTTATCGAAGGGATTGACGGGTGTCTGTAGTGGTACGACACGTACTGGTACACCACTTTATCTAAGGGATTGACGGGTGTATGTAGTGGTACGACACGTACTGGTACACCACTTTATCAGAGGGATTGACGGGTGTCTGTAGTGGTACGACACGTACTGGTACACCACTTTATCAGAGAGATTAACGGGTGTATGTAGTGGTACGACACGTACTGGTACACCACTTTATCTAAGGGATTGACGGGTGTCTGTAGTGGTACGACATGTACTGGTACACCACTTTATCTAAGGGATTGACGGGTGTCTGTAGTGGTACGACATGTACTGGTACACCACTTTATCAGAGGGATTAACGGGTGTATGTAGTGGTACGACACGTACTGGTACACCACTTTATCTAAGGGATTGACGGGTGTCTGTAGTGGTACGACATGTACTGGTACACCACTTTATCAGAGGGATTAACGGGTGTATGTAGTGGTACGACACGTACTGGTACACCACTTTATCTGAGGGATTAACGGGGATTTGTAGTAGTACGCCACCTACTGGAGGTACACCACTTTATCTAAGAGATTACCGGGGATCTGTAGTGGTACACCACCTATACCGGTGGTACACCACTTTATTTGAGGGAATAACTGGGATCTGTAGTGGTACGCCACCTACTGGAGGTACACCACTTTATTTGAGGGATTAACTGGGATCTGTGGTGGTACGCCATCTATACTGGTGGTACACCACTTTATCTGAGGGATTACCGGGGATATGTAGTCGTACGCAACCTATACTGGTGGTACACCACTTTATTTGAGGGATTAACTGGGATCTGTGGTGGTACGCCACCTACTGGTGGTACACCACTTTATTTGAGGGATTAACTGGGATCTGTGGTGGTACGCCACCTATACTGGTGGTACACCACTTTATTTGAGGGATTAACTGGGATCTGTAGTGGTACGCCACCTACTGGAGGTACACCACTTTATTTGAGGGATTAACTGGGATCTGTGGCGGTACGCCACCTACTGGAGGTACACCACTTTATTTGAGGGATTAACTGGGATCTGTGGTGGTACGCTATACTGGTGGTACACCACTTTATCTGAGGGATTACCGGGGATATGTAGTCGTACGCCACCTATACTGGAGGTACACCACTTTATTTGAGGGAAAAACTGGGATCTGTGGTGGTACGCTATACTGGTGGTACACCACTTTATCTCAGGGATTACCGGGGATATGTAGTCGTACGCCACCTATACTGGTGGTACACCACTTTATCTGAGGGATTAACTGGGATCTGTGGTGGTACGCCACCTACTGGTGGTACACCACTTTATCTGAGGGATTAATCTGACTTCTGTAGACGTCACATTGTGACGATCCCCAAACTGTGGGAGTAAAAATATTGATAACGCTCGTAGATCCGTAAAATAGGTACTCGAATGAATCGGAAAAAGCTAACTAAGACATGTATCTGTTTATAATGATTTTCATTAGAAAAAAACCCTTTGGTCTCCATGGTTTATACAAAAATAATTTAGCGTTTTAAGGGTAACAGGGATCTGTAGTGGTACGCCACGTACTGGTACACCACTTTATCTGAGAGATTAACGGGGATCTGTAATGGTACGCCACCTACTGGTGATACACCACTTTATCTGAAGGATTAACGAGTGTCTGTAGTGGTAGGACCCGTACTGGTACACCACTTTATCTGATGAATTGACGGGTGTCTGTAGTGGTACGACACGTACTGGTGGTACACCACTTTATTTGAAATTACAAGAATAATTAGTATACAAGATATAATATACACACCTATATACATGTCTAGCTGCATTTCAACAAGCAGTTAGAGCCTACCATACATGGCATAACAGTTAAAAATATCATATTCGTGGAAAAATGAAAAAAAATGCAATTTTGGTTAAGAAATTGGCTAAAATTGCCCCAGGCATGTTATTATGTAAATTTATTCTTGTCTGATTGTTGACTATTGTCTGTTTTGTATGTTACAGGTGACTATAAGCTGAGAATAGAGATGGTGACTTGGAAAGGTAGATCTTACTGGGCGGAGTATGATCACTTCAGGATCTCATCTGAGGAGGATCAGTACAGGCTACATATCCATAGATACCATGGTAACGCAGGAGACTCATTGACCTCGGACTGGGGCAACCATGACAACCAACCCTTCAGCACCTATGATCGCGACAATGACGAGCGTTTCTACGACAACTGCGCCAAGCACTACAGGGGTGCCTGGTGGTTCAAGAGCTGCTTTGAATCTCACCTGAACGGCCAGTACTACCACAAGGGGGAGCACGATAGCTACTTTATACGTGATGGCGTACAGTGGAACAGCATACACATCCACTCATCGCTGAAGGAGACGAGGATGATGATCAAGCCAAACCCTGGTGTGTCTGAGACCACCAGGAGAACAGTGGATGAACGCTGGGTGAACGGTATCCACTGAACAGTGACGTCATCACAACATCCGCATCACGTCATAGTGAAACCACAATCAAGGTCACTTGACGACGCTGACGTATAGCGTATGACGCCATGACACTGTAATACGCTGTCATCACGTTATGGCAGATTCCTTCATCTTCACGTGACGACGGAACATACACTTCTGACAATAGATCTGAAGCAGAACTCAACGTAACGTCACTACTACGTAACGATAACGTAACGTCACTCTCATACCATGGTAACGTTACAGATAGATGCAGGACGAGCAATCACGATACGTTCACCCAATGCTGGTACAATGATGGCCCAGACGGTGGACCAGCATTTAACTAACATTGAGTCAACAATTGAAGTCGTGTTAGGTGGGGAGATCACAAATACATAAATGTGACGTCACATGCGAGGGAGAATAATGTGGTCACATGCTTCAAATGACACATGCTTGTCAACAAAGAGCACTATAGTATTAGAATCACTGTGTCACATTTTTTGACGTCATTTAACACATTGCGGATGAAATATACCTTTTATTCAGTTCTATTTCACCAATTTATACATCTATCTTTGTTGAGTAACCATGACTATCAGTAAAAAGTTACCATACATTAATATACAGATACACTTTTGTATATGACGTCTGCATAGAACTATAATGGTCACACAAATAACAGTGTCTAGCTGTTTGCTTCGTGAAATGCGGTGTATTTGACGTCCAGAGTTTTGTGACATAATGGCAGATAGTGTGCTTTCCAATTGATGGAGCATTTGGGGTTTAAAGTGGCGTATGTTTATCGTCTTTTGGATGTTAAATTGTACTGGGAAGAATGATTAATTAGGCGTATTCTGTCTTTTATTATTCATTTGTTTGACCTTGAAATCAAGCTTCTGATTGGTTGAGATATATAGGTCAACTAATAGAGTTCAACTAATGGAGGACACCAGCCCAGAACTATTTCGATTGTCTCACTGAACGAAGAACAAGCGAGTCTGGGTCAGCATAGGCATTTCAGTCAGTTTGACCTGGATTTGGTGGACCAACCACAGATCAAAGAACTGGGCATAATAATTGGGAGAATTCTGGATTTGATGTCCCTGAATATATCACTGTCAAACGTGCGCTACAACTCAGATTGAAGTTAGAAAAGTTACGGTTCGATTTGCAAAACCACATACCGGTATACATGTAACAATACAATCATATTTTATTGTCATCCTTGGTTTAAAAAGTTGCAACAGTCAATTTGTGAAGTGGCATTTAAAGTCTTTTAGGAACAAGGATATTCTAACAGTATCTGATTCAATGAATTATATTTGGTTTCAAACACTTGATATGTAAATAATAGTCGAGCGTAACTTGTTATTATGATACTTTGCATTTATAGGTACACAGGTAATGGTGTACGATGTATTTTGTCAGTTGTCTATGTGTACGCACTATAGATGTATGGCCACCTTGTAAGATGTATTTGGTATTACATGTGCATAACTATAGTTATAGCAGATATTATGAGTGTCCTTTGTGACAAAGACTGGAAATACTTGAACAAAATAAGCTGTTGTTAGCGCTGTACGTATTTCTGCTTGAACTATTCCACTGGTCACACGACGTTGTTGCGAGGTTGAACGTTGATTCAACGTCGCCATAATGTTGTGTTCCCAATGGAATGCTATTAAGAATCATTGATCATGTTGATATGGCGATACTGGCGTTATCATTACTATTATCTAGATTCTTGTCCTAAGCAATAATGACTAAATACATCAATGTCAAACGTCATGTTCGTTATTTTACGTCATGTTCGTTATTTTATCAATTCTATATTACAATATCACAGTACAGTGTGTATGATTTATTCCTCTTTGGGCGCTTGACAGCTCACTTATGAGTATTTATTTATGTGAAAGCAATAGTTATTCGTTGTTGTCTAAGTGCAGTATACACTTGTAGCAGCTCATTACAGTATGATGAGTGTCATTGTAGATCATTGAATAATATTGTCCTCTGCTTGGTTAAATTCCTTGTTCTGAAAACTGGTATTGCACCAGTGATCAGATTTATCTGAACGTATCTAATGAGAATGAGGGAAAGTTAAGATAATCTGAATTTCAGGGTTTTTAGTGGGATGGGCCACTAAATATCAGGGTATAGTATTCCCGGTAATTAAATTGACATTTATGGTTTCGGGCAGCCATTTTGCAGTAAATGAAACGAAAAAAACACTCCCCAATTCAGCAAACATGCAAGGGATTGATCAAAAAATGTTATGTAAACTTCTTTTTTTTCCAAAACACAACAGTATATTAGAACAACTACACTAGTCATAAATCAAACCTGTTTGTAAGTGTGTTACAAGTGGATTGCCAAAATCAGTTCAAGTGTTGTTTTCCAGTAGCCCTTATTCAACATTGTCAGAAAGTAACAGATCACGAACAACTCCTACTTCCTCACAAATAGGAGACGTTCCTCAAATGCTGATTAAAAACAACATTGGTTCAGTGTCTCCTGTTTGCCGTGTACAACCAGAATCACCTTGTGTCAAATGAAGCATAGCAAAATGCATAGGCAATGGCTTGTAGATGTACTGAAACCGAAATAATACGATTTCAATTGTTGCAGAACTTTTTAATTTTTTATTTATTTTTCGTTTACCTCAACGTGCATTTTTTTCGCGTGAGAATACAAAGATGTTTCATGCTTGGTGATTCAAATTTTTTTCGCCGTACCAATAATTATTTGTGAAATGGAGATAACCATTGTAATGAGCTGGCGGGTTTACCAGCGCTTATAGACTTATAACACTAGCTGGTATATATGATGGTCGCATTGCTTACAAACGTTGTCCTTATTTATTTGATGTGTACACAGGCCAGATGTAATGTGTTGTATACACCCGGACTACAACTCACTCTTATTTAACACAGTAACACTAACACTGCTAGTGAACGTGTCAACAAGGCAGGCACTTTACATTGACTTTTGTATATAATACATGTATGATGGTAGTCGGATGTATTAAATGTTTGCTTGTTAAATAGCCTGGTGTATTTGTCTGTTTATTTCACATGGCCATGTTTCTCTCTGTAACAGCTCACTCTGCGTTATAAATAACAACCAAACATACTAAATGTTGTTACCCAGCAAACACAAACACATTAAGCTAATAATGCTGGTTTAGTGTTGGACCTGGGCTTCGTTTTATTTAACTCGAATAATAAAGCTTCACTTAACTCGAATAATGATTGCATCTACATAGGTGTGTCAAACAAACCGATGATAACTAATAAAATTTTCGGTGAACCCGCTTCATCCCTGCTTTAACACTCACATGAATCGGTATGCGGTCCCAGGTGCATGTAATCGTGTCAGGCATCGATATAGCTCTGTATGCAGTCCAGTTAGTCTAAGAACCAATCTAAAAAAAACTGCAACAACATTTTTGTTGCTGCAAAACATTTCAGTGAGGTCTCCATAACAAAAAATAAAAAGGCAAAAAAATGTATTGGTGTAATTGAGTGAAAATAAGATACTTTGTATAGCGGGCAATTTCAATTGAAAAACACTAAATTTTGACTGCAGCAGCTGAGCTAGAATTGTTTGAAATTCAATGGCTAGAGATAAAAAGAACTTGAAGCCATGTTTAGGCAGATGGTCAGTTTCGACCGTGATATGGGGTCAGAGGTCACAGAAATGAATACATATTAAAACTTCGTTATATAGTCATACCGGTCCGCGATATATACATTATGCTGCCAAAAAAAAAAGAAAAGAAAATATTTTGCAATATAGAGTCAAAGGTCTGATAAATCAACAACAAATAGAACTTGGTTATATCGTGATATTTATACTCAAATTGTCAGAAATGTATTGCTGAATTGTAATAATAAATACATTGGATTGTCAAATCTAGGCGTTGGGTGACGGAGAGGCGTAAAAGTGGACGGGGAGGCGTTAAAGGGCGATGAGTATGCTTTAAAAGGTGACTGAGAGAATGACAAAGAGACTTGTCGCATGCAAATCGACGAGTAATCGTCAACATATTAGTGATAGAGGCTAGATAATGTACAGTTCGGGGCAAGGTCCTAAGGTCAAAGATCAACTTCGACAAACAACAAACTGTAACCATTAATTGTAAATTGACATTTCAATTTCAAAACTCTTGTCTGACCTAATGGACCTCGACAGTCCTACTCAACCCTAGCTAGTTTTCTGCAGTATACTTACCGACACAATTCTGATTGACTGGGTGATATGGTGGACGACGAGTTTCTTTGTCGAACGGACTTTTTGTTGCTGATAGGCATATTTCCGCTATATCTAAGATAATCTCTTTGGTATTGTTCCTGTGACGAATCCAACATGTAAGTGGTTGTAAGCGATGTACCGGTGAAGTAAGTGTGGCTACAATGTTCATAAAAGGAATATATAAGATATCCATAGGCACCCCTCCCCCCTCCGCACACGCCCTCTTCCTGGGAGACTCTAAGATATGCAAACGGTGTTCATTTGAGTGCGGCATGGGAAAATACAGCACTCGTCCAATAAATAAGGTGTGAGCCTTATTTAGGCGAGCCCCTTATTCCTTGGACATGTGCTGTATTTCCCCATACCGCACGAAAATGAACACCGTTTGTATTTTCTCACACGACTGTCCAAACCTTTCAACGGCGCAAAATAGTGTAGAGTTGACCGACATGACAGACGACAATAAGGTGGTGAATCGCTGACGCTCAGTTATTAGCATTCCCCGATCACTGGCTACAACAGAGTGCGGTATTGGCTGATACCGATATACGTCTCATAAGGGACGCACCATTTGATTTCTGGGGGGGGGCTAGATTATTACTTCCAGTTATGTTTTTTTTCTGAAAAATTAGCACACAATTTTTTTTTTTAGCACCGACCTTGAAACAAACATTTTTTTTGTCCCTGGAAAAAAAATAAAACTTTTTTTTGTGACAGTTCATATTTAATTAAGTATGTTGACAAATGTCATGCACTGACCTTGATGAAGGTCAGTCTCTGACATACATACAGTAACTGCGGCTGTATTAAAAGGGACACACAGGCCTGACTTGCTTCTTCAGCCCTGAGAATTGTTGGTGATATACAAGGATCTAGTGGTCATGGTGATTTTTTTTTAATGTGCAACATGCCGTTTATACTAGTGTTTGAAATTTAATACTCTCCTGAAACCTAGTACCGGATACCAGTGTAAGTGGTAGGCCTACTCATACTCATGACCTTCAATACGGTATACCTTCTGTGAAGCTTTGATAACCAAATAGGTCTACTTAATAAATATTTATTTTGACTCACCTTTCATTCTAGAAGCAGCATAATCTGTACGCATCATTTGGCGATCTGTTGTCTTCAAACTAGGACGCAAGCAACTATGACTTGAATACTATGTGGAAGAGCGGGTTCGGGTATTTCCGAACAGGGGGGGGGGGGTATTTCCGAACATTGCTAATATATTTCATCCCGTTGCTGGCTAGACATGAATAAATTGTGTCAGGCAGAGCTGCCCGTTGTGCGTGACTGTTCTGTCACGCACCGTTATCATGGACCAATTTCATATCCATTAATTTTGCTATTTTAAAAAGTCACTTTCAAATGTCGTAAAGTAGACAAGTCTTTAAAAATTAAGGTAATTACACGGGAGGTAATGGTCTATTTATGATATGTATTATCAATCCTGGAATTATTATTTATATGGGAAAATGTACCTTGCAATGCACCTCCTAGATATAAAAACATCAAAAAACAATTTTTGGTCATGATACTCTGGTTCCCAGAGCCACTCTAAGCGGCGTGGCCGAGCTTCATGTAGCCTCTGGTATGCCCCAGTGGCGAATGTTTGTGACTTGTTGCTATTTTTAGATGAAAATAGGGTAATCCCCGATTTCAGACATTTTTTAAAGGTCACTTCCCCGGATGAAGAGTTGTTCACAGTATTGTATTTCCCCTTTGACGCATTTCCTATGACTTGACCCAGAAAATTATTCACTGGCCTCAATAGCACAGGCATGATGGTCACGTGACTAAGAACCTTGGCCAATACCCGGCCATAAATGAAATTGGCAGGGCTCACCAGGCAATGGTCATGATCATAGATATAGGGGAAATCTATGGTCATGATAGCCTTATCATTTTGGACGTGTTCGGAAATAGACCCATCAATTAATTTGGTTTCGTCTAATTACGAACACTAGGCCTATAGGGCCTACACCACAGTTTCACAGCGAATGCGTCATTTCGAAAGGAAATACATCAATGGAGCGATATGTAGGCCTGCGAACGGTTGTGACGTTACTATGCGGGTTTGAAAAGTAATATGAAGGAAACTATGAAAAAAAATCTCAGATTTCAATAGATTCGGGTAATCTCGAACAGTGGCATTTCCTAATATTTTTTTTTTTATATTTTTTTTTGTGGACGAATTACAATTGACATTGTTTCTATTTGTATCATATTTGAGTATACTGCGCATGTTCCTGCTTCTAGACTGGTTATTTTCTCTTTAGATTAAAAAATGGGTGGGTGTTCGATTATACCCTACTTGGTGTTCGACATTACCCCCTCTATTTCGAGTATACCCGCCGTTACCTTGGGTACTACAACTTCCTGTACAATTTTCAGATTCATGAATGGCCGTGCATGTGGTTAATTACGTCATCAATCATAGTTTCATTCATCAACGGATGTCACGTGGGGAGCTGATAGACAGATGGGGACACCAGACATCAAGTACAGAGGCTTAGGTTTTCGGAAATACCCGAACCCGCTCTAAACATTCGCAAAAAAATAGAAAAATATCACATTCTTTAATAGATAAAGAGCCGACCAGAAACAAACAAAAAATACATCAGTAAAGCCGCGTCCAATTTCACTGTTAAATAATAACTTGTAGCGATCTTGAGAATTTTCCTAGAAATATTTTGCGCTCCAATTATTCCTTGTAAGTCGTTTATTTTAAATTCCACTTTGATGCGCCTCTTCAAAAATTATCAACAATTAAAATTATCAACAATTTTTTTTGGCACAATCTTTCAACATATTATTTTTTTATGTACAAGTTTTCAGCATATATTTTTTTTTACAGAAATTTGAAAACAAACATTTTTTTTCAAAAATAGTCTAGGCTCCCCCCCCCCCAGAAATCAAATGGTGCGTCCCTAATGAAAACACAACCAGTGAGTACAAGAATTAATGTGTATTGTGGGAACTAATACTAAATAGGGCCTAACGTTACATGCTGAGTTTACGGTATGTATTCTGGTGTGCATGCCCATTTTCTGGCAACAGGTCATGCACGGTCACTTATCCCAGATGTTTGGTGACTCATAATATGCAGATACCGGATTCGAATCCCAGCTGAGCCTGCTGCTGGTTATCGTGGTGTTGTGGCAACGTGCAGCTTTTGTACATCAAACTGTTTAGTGGCGTGGAGTAAAATAAAATGAATAGAGTTTTAGGCCTGAGATGACAGTGCCCTCCAGACACAGGATTCGAATTTGAGGTTGCTACTTCGCGGTCACGGAGCTCCCCACAATATTTAATCTTTACGAGTGAGCAGGGAAGAAACATTTTGTTTCTTTGAAAGTTGAATGCCAGAGCGTGGCTCAACCCCGCGACATGCGACTATCGAAGGAGGCAGTTTTAAAGCCATGGTCAACTTATGATTATTTGCGGGACAACTACACTCCCACAATAAGTGACTCAGTCCTGACTAACAGTCATGAAACAAGATCATATCGAGCTCTCAAATCACAGTGAGATTATATATGAGCGACATCTATGGGTGATAAATAAAAAATAGTCAGCTACTATGTATCTATGTTGTACACCTGTTGTGTTGACATGGTAACCGATACGACCAGCTGCCCATGCAGGCAGAATCAGGCCACTTTTGGTAGTTTTGCGGACTGTACCCTGCCGATTGCAGGTGATTTTGAATATATATTTTTAGACCCAGTGCGAATCAACCTGTAGCCTAGTGTATCATAAGCCTACACATGATGCAATGTATAGATAACTGACAGCCTTGACAGTGGCCACGCCTGCGCGTTTGAGAACTGACCACAGGTTTAACCTTAACTTGGAGTTTTGCCATGCTGTCTATTGTCGTATGCAACAGAGCCATCTGGTGAAAGTGATGACTTTTTTATGGGAAGCATGCTGTTGTAGTAGAGCATAATTATAGCATAGGAGAGTCGGGTTAGTTGAGCCACAGGGTTAGTTATTCCACCCCCCCCCCCTCGCATTTCTATACATGGGATTTTAAGGAAGTTTCAACACCACCTGGTGATTAACTGCGATACTACTTACATGGCCACGTTGTGAGCACAGATCATTTTGCAGATAGGGAGTTTTGTGGTTCAAAAATGCATTTTTCACTGTAGTCAGTAGAATTCAGTTATTTTTAACGTTTGCATTAATATTACGGGAGCAATAGGGATTCTGTACATTCTTGCTATAGGGTTAATCAGTCAAATACATAAAGATAGCCTATGACATTGTAACACTCAACTTTGATCATTGAAATGTCACAAAATGTTACATTTTACAATATGGCTGTTGTGGGGTAAGTTGAGCCAAATAAGATGGGGTAAGTTGATCAACCGGCTTAATCAACCCCATTCATGGCTCATCTTATCGCAGTAGGTAAAATATATTATTACACAATGTGGATCAACTAACCCCACTCGACATGGCTCATCATACCCCAGTGGGGATACAATATATTATTATAGAATGTGAAATAGTGTAAAAAATTACATTATATGATAGGTCAATATATTAAAGACACATGATAATAGTATATAATTTATTTTCTTAATAAATACTAGAAAACAATGATCCATACATCAATACAGTCTATAATTCCTATTGTATTACTTGGGACTTGGAAGAGATTTGTCAACAAATTTGACCCTTATGTGATGTACAGAAGTGTTTATTATTTTATTTTTGCTTTTTCTGGACCACAAATAACATGTCGGCATGTACATTTGTCAATTGTGAATTTATAATATAGGTGATCAACCTACCCCCTTGCTTGGCACAACTTACCCCATACAGCGGGTTAATTGAGCCACTTTCACCACTCTCAGTTGTGTATCCATACCTTTTTTTTCAATTGTTCTTTTCATCTTTCATTGATATTGGATATCTATGTAATATAAAGCCATGTTGGGAAAACACCAGACACAATATTGTAAAAAGTGGCTCAACTAACCCGACTCTCCCCTACAATTGTGCATAAAAGCATGGAATTTTCCACACATATGACATCATATCTATGACTTCCAGCTTCTATTTAGATGTGGAACCAACCTGAGTCTTTTTTCGGATGACCTTGACAGGTATTCTACATTTAATGCATATTGTGACAAGATTGAAAGATTAAAATGCTACCTTTTCCCATTATATCAACAGTTTGTAGCATTGATTGACCAACTGATTAAAAATAATATTAGTGATATGTATGGTTTAACTTTTAGGTAATATTGACTGACCCTGAATGTCAAACATGAAAAAAATTGTAGGCCTATTTTTTCACTTTCCAGGTTTGCACCGTCTAATATCCCTTTCACACTGCTGGTATGTAGGACACTAGATGTGATCATTTCACTAGATACCTACCCTAAAGGAGGTTATGTTTTGGTCGTTTTGGCTTGCTTGTTTCTTTGTTTGTGTTTGTCTGACTGTCTGTCACTAGGATTACTTACAAAGTAATGAACGGATTTACATGAAACTTTTACCAGAGGTGTGCCTAGGACCAAGGAACAATTTATTATATTTTGTAGATGATCTGGATTACGACTTGGATCACTCCGGATTGCGATCCATATCTTTGCATGACTTTCAATAGGTCATTGCTAGGTCATTTTTTGTGTTTTCACACTGGTAATGTAAAAATATGTTCATGACTGTTTTTTGCTGATAGTTTCACTTATCACCGACACATTCGGTTACTACAAAACAGTGCATTAAACTACTCTACTCTTAGAGCTAATCACATAGGATTAGTAGTCGCAAGCATAGCACTGGCATAGCATATTCAAATTTTGATGGGGAGATGTAGGATTTGTGTATAAGGTAGTAATGTAAGCTTTCGGGTCTATTTGGAACTGTACATATATTTTATCAGCACCACCTGCTTCCTTAAATTTTAAAAAAAGAACACTATCTTGTATGTTATAGATGCATCTTTATTATGCTGCTTTTCTGCTTTTCGTAGTTCTACTTGGTAATATTAATACAACCTTGACCTATCTTCCCACCGAGAACACGACGTTGTTGTGACGTTGGATCAACGTCATTGACGTTGATTCAACATTGCAAAAATGTCGTGTGCTGAGTGGGTTAGTTTGGTGGTGTTGGTAATTAGAACTGCTTGAAACTGTTAGAAAACATGCTTTCAGTATGGCAACATACCAACACTAACACTTTCAGGTATACGTGTAGGCATACGTGAGTTTTGTGCTAGAAAATATATCCATATAGTGTCCAGTTAAAGTAGTGACCCAGAAAACAGGGGTAGGCCTATTGGGTACATAAATTTGTCAAAAGGACTTGGCTGACTTGAAACAAAATGGTTTTTTGCCTTATCCTATCGAAAGAGCCAGTCATATTGCTAGACTAGGGCACTGGCTTTCTTGGAGTACTGTTCATCAGGTCACATAGGAACACTGGAGGTTTGCATTTGATCGCACTAAATATGCTCTAACAGAGCGATTATGTAAACTGGTGTTAATTAAAACGAAAACACCCAACAGTATTATTGGAGTTTGCTGTAGAAAAAATTGTGGTTTACAAAACATCAAGCTTATTCTCAGCCAGCGCAATTGACCATTGCCGCAAGCAATTAAATTGTCTAGTCAAAGGAGAACTAATAGTTTAACAGAAGATCCTGTAGCTTGGATGCGCTGGTGGTGGCTGCAGGCCTGAAGTAGACAAGAGTACTCAGAGAG
Organism: Flabesymbios commensalis; assembly: GCA_964017125.1. Lineage (NCBI taxonomy): Eukaryota > Metazoa > Annelida > Polychaeta > Terebellida > Flabelligeridae > Flabesymbios > Flabesymbios commensalis. Next base: position 55,384,385 of record OZ024903.1, read on the forward strand.
TGAGTACTCAGGGAGACACGATGAACAATATCCCGGGGTATAGTCGGCCTTCCTTTCTGAATGCCAGTTGCTCACGCCATTATGCATGTTATAGGATAGAAAGCACTTCGTGGAAGACACCGATGACCTGCGTTGGAGCACAATGTAAATCAGAATGAATCAGTTTCCTTCACCACAGTGGTAGAGGAAAAGGCAACTGACCAAGAGCTCAGCCATCTTTAAAGATCCTACACAGCTACAATAAATTCTTACAGTTTGCAACCAAGTCATTTTGTATAGGAGCAATATACATAATTATAAAGGCTTTACACGGCAATATGATAGGTTACATATGATGTGATGCTGATGAATGTGCATGTCATGGATAATACAATTTTGGCTAGTAAGAGTATTCAATTATCGTATAATTACACAAAATTGTCCACACTCAGAAGGTAAAACAACTGAAAAAGTTAGGCCTATGATACTGTTCCTTTCCCATAGTTTTTTACGGATTGAATATTTCTACACGTGTCCTCGATTCTTCTGAATTTGTTAACATATGCGTTGTGAAAAAAACTAAAACAAGATAATTTTATAAACGTAATTTCTTATCAGCCTACCTATTATACAGGGCTCAAACGGGTGCTTGAAAACCTTGAAAGTGCGAACTCGTAGATAAAACTACGACATATTTGAGAAATATTCTCGCATTAACCCTTTAACCGCCAAATTATCATGATTATTCAATCTGAATTTTCACCCACTTGAAGTTGTGTCTCGCTGACGCGATCCACAACTTCAAGTGAGTGAAAATTATTCAGATTTGACAAAATGGAGGTCGACTGTTTTCAAATATTGCTGATCGATGTCACATTTTAACTTCAACATGTTTAAACGGTGGTACTTCATGTGCTAATAAAAAATGAAAACCCAAAGATATGCGGCACCGGCGGTTAAAGGGTTAATTGAATATGTCAGATTGAAGTAGGGTCTCTCTCTCTAAATCTCTAAATCATCCCATATGTTTAGCCCGGCATGACTACAACTGATGTAGAGATTACTGCCTGTGTTACACTATCATGGGCAGAAAGTCACAAAGCGAGATATGTTCAAACCCTTAAGCGCTAAGCACTACCATAATCGTTTTTTTTCTGTTCTATTAGCAAGTTTAATCACATTTATTGGGAAATAAATGAGTGTTTAAACATCAAAATTTGCAAATGTTTTGTTCCTGTTTCAAACAAACAAACAAACACACAAACGAACCAACGAACGAACAAACGAACGAACGAACGAACAAACATACAAACAAACAAACAAACAAACAAACAAACAAACAAACGAACAAACAAACAAACAAACAAGCAAACAAACAAACAAACAAACAAACAAACAAACAAACAAACAAACAAACAAACAAACAAACAAACAAACGAACAAATATGAGTAATTTTCACCCTGTTGAAGTCGTGGGTCGCTGTAGCCAGACACAACTTCAAGTTGGTGAAAAAGGGTTGAACTACATATACTCGGACAATAAGCAGCATGATTATTTTTTGAAATTCAATCTTTTTTGAAGACCCTGATCTGTCTTGTCACAGTCTTGAGCAAATATCAGAAACCCCTTATCTCCCAATTTGGGAGTTATCGCTATGGACCTTACTGATGTGGTGCAAATGTAAAGCAACGACAAAGTTTAAAGAGAGATTTGGTGGGTATAATTCCAGACAGCATGGACGATATTGCCTGATGTTATAGTTATTATTATTCCAATAAAATGCTGTAAAATCAAAACTAATTATGACCACACTACTGGGCACCTTCAAAACAGTCTCAAGTATAGATATAGGTATTTTGAATTCATTCATCATCCATAGCACTAGACAAAGAAGCTTCAAAGTTGTTCCAACTGCACACGAAATTAGTCAAAAGAGATACTGCATACAGTTTACAAGTTAGAGCTTTTTTTAATAATAAAAAAAAGGTAGGTTATGAAAAAACTTAGATTAACCTCTATACTGAAATCTACATTTATGCAAACCGAAGCCTTAGTGTCACTTTAGTTGGAGCTTAACAAATTAACAAGAAATGCTGATTGGGGAAAATCTAAATATTCATAAATATTTATTACTGTGGGTATTAAAAGTTTAAATGAAAAAAATAGTGGCACAGACAATAGGCTAGACTTTTAGACAAATTTAAAATAGTTTGGTGTAGTCATACTTGATTTATGCACGACAAAATGACAACGTAGTGACGAAAATGAGCTTGAGGTGTGCGAAATTTAGTACGAATTGTGGTAATAAATTATTATCGTCTCACCACACATAATACCGTTCCCATAGAATTTCATGTATTATGGCCCAAACGCTTGGGCCTCCCAGCATTCTTCAAATGAAAATATCTATATAAACCTATATCTTTTTGTAATCATCATACTCTATCAATATAATATACATACTCTATCAATATAAAAAATAAAAAGGGTGCTTAAACGTCCGGGTTTTTTTCTATTTTCACATGGAAATGCTAGGTCCTCATCTACTTTGTGTGAGTTGCCAATACACGGGAACTATCGAATGCAGCATATGCTATACGTATGCTACTACCAGCGTAGGGACTACATTTTATAGCAATCTTTCCCAATTTCGATGTGTTTGAAGCAAGAAATGGTCACCCAATCTAATTGAATTGTAGTCAGGTAGCTTAGCATCAAATTTTAGAATAAATGATATCGGGCGGATGAAAGCACCTATTTTTTTTAGGGCTCAGTACCCTATCCTGATCAAAGTTAGCCTGGGAGCCCAAAATTATTTTCTACTTAAGACACCGAAAAGTGACAAAATCCAAAATGGCCGCCATTTGTACAAGATGAAACAATAAAATGATATTATTTTTGACAAAATAGACGCAGATTCTTGATTTTGGTGTCTAGCATACGGGCTTCAGTTATGCCTGCCATAGTGATGTGGTAAGACAGTACTTTAGACATTGCATTGTGAATAAAATCCAAAATGGCCGGTGTATGTCGTTGGATTTCCAGGTATTCCTGATTTAATTGTGTGGCCGGAGAGAAGTTCAAACATTTCATTGTGAGTAAAATTCAAGATGGCCGTCATTTGACAAGGTAACGGTCAAACAAAGATGGTGTCAAACAATTTTTTTATAATTTTAGACAGAATAGAAGGAGATTCATGACGGAGTAGGAAATATGTATAACTGAGAGTAACATATATTAGTGTCTACTATAGGGGCTTTTGATGGAAGCCCGATATGTGACCATGGTGGTGTCATTTATAACAACTTTAGAGATGGTCGATGTAGTAAAAACCAAGATGGCGGCTATGCACCAGTCCAGTCTCAACTCACGCAGAGCGTAGCTCAATATTGCGTGCCGCAAATCACATGACAGAGTGAAAATGCCATAACACAAGCAAAATAACTATCACAGAGGCATGGCCGTGCAAGAAATGTGTATAACCCTTGCCGGAATTAGGACAAATCGATGATTTTGCAGTGTATCACAGGTTTCTCAGGTACACCGCCCGACATGATCAGAAAAAAATTTCGAGAGACGATCAATATGTTTAAAACCATAATGGCCACGTCGGTGTCATGACCTTAAAAAAATCTAGGCCTACATGTATGTAGCTTTTGCTGAAATGGACATTAATGGATGGTTTTGATGGCTATAATATGTTTCTTTTTAGATATGCTAGACATTGTAGCGTGATCATAAAGAACGCAATACAAGGTAAAGGGATAAATATATTGGCCAGATAGTAGGAAGCCGAATTTGGTACCACGTGGCCGTGACAGGAGAATCGTTTGGTAATATACCGCTTCCTTTTTTTGGATAGCGCATTACACAAATCATAGCTATCGAATACAAAATGTACACTGTTCATGGAACAAACTGTAATATCTACAGAAAAGACATTTTGAATTACTTTTTTGAAGGTTTAAAATCCATCAAGTTATTAAATGACCTAACGTTTAATACTAAGTCAAAAGAATCATTGCCACATTTCCTCAGGACTATCAATGTCATGTTGGGCATTTTCTTATACACAAAGATACCCACTGTTAGACTAAAATTCAATAAGCATTTACAAGCATTGTTGTCATTTCTTTGTCTACAAACTGTTTGGTAACGAGGTCACGTGGAGCTCGATATAGTGCCGCACAAGGATTACCTTTTCTGTTCGATAGGTTCATTAATCTATAGTTTAGCCACATATAGCTTTAAGACCTGTGGTGAACCCTTGATTATTCACAATGATTCATTGACTGAACATTCATAATCTCTCTTAAATTATTAGATAATTGAAGAATTTCGTGACAGATCAGCTGCCACTCGACTGTGACGACCAAATTTCAAGTGATGCCACAATTCCCCCATATCTGCTGATGATGACCACCAGTTTGATCTCTAACAGCGAACTGTCCCGTTATAAAACACTGCAATATTTGATTTTACATTTAAAGCTTTCAAAATATCTGTGGATTCCAGATAAAATGTGCATGTGCATGTAATTAATAGTCGCTCTCATAAAAAACGTGATTAAATTCCCCTCTTTATGTCATGAAAGATATAATAAAATAGTGTTTGTGATAATAATTGAAGTTCCGAGACGAAGCTTAAAAGCCGCCTTCAATTCTCACAAGGAGCGAGGACATCGAACAAACACAAAACCTGACATTTTAATCTAATTATTATATGTATTAACAGGTCTAATTCATGTTCATCGGCCTAAACGTCAGACCCAAATACGGCCAATAGTCCCCAACATGTCTGTCTAGCTAACGTCAACATCTTATATGAACTATTCCCATCTCTGATGGCCTATTTTTGATAATACCACAATGTCAGCCATACCTGAGAACTCTGATCAACGCCAAACTCATTGATCTACCTCAATTCCTGTTAAAGCTATACATATTTTGTGTTCATTAGAGGCTCTGTGACGGCTCTCAAATGACGCCTACATGTATGTATAACTCTCAATCCTAATGAAAAGTTACACATACTCTGTGCCCTGTCATGGCCATTTTGTTTGTCTAAGGACCGCCATCTTAGCATAAAGACTGTCAAATATTATGTTTGCCAGTCACAGGGGCGTTTATATGAAATCCTACATGGCTGTTACCAAGATCACGAATATGCTTCCATTCTGTTGACAATTATATTAATTTTTGGTTTTCACAAATGGCGGCCATCTTGGATTTTACCCACTATGCAACATCTAAAGTATTTTTAAACCTTTCCACTATGTCGGGCATACCTGAAAAACCCTACGGTAGACACCAAAATTATGCTTTTGCGTCTATTCTGTCGAAAATGATGTCAATTTATAGCTTAACCTTACAGAAATGGACGCCATCTCAAATTTTACCAACAATACAATGTCCAAAATAATTTCTGGCCACACCATTATGTCGGGCATACATGAAAACCCTATTGTAGATAACAAAATCAAGAATCTGCTTGTATCATATCGAAAATTATATCAATTTAATCTTTGAACTTGGTCAAAACGGCGGCCATTTTAGATTTTTACGTTTCACGTCAACACTTCTTGAAATTCAGCAGGGCTCCTAGGCTAATGTTGATTGATGGGTCTTTTGGGAGTGTCATGCAAAATTGTGTGCTTTCATCTATTGGATTTGATTTGTTAAATCGGTTTTAATTCCGTCTGGTAGGCGCATTAATAGGATTAGCTCTATTTCTCTGCGTAGTAATTGGGAGTGCAATGCCGGCAGGGATTATTCGAGTGGCGGGCTAATTGCGCCCAGCAGCGGTCATTGTACGGCGGCTGGCAACGTTTGTCCTTTTGGCGGTAAATTTGAAATTTGAAATGAATTACTCGTGCGAAGTCCACTTAGAAGAGTGATATTACATATCTTTTTCTGTCGAAAAATGCAACAAATTCTAAAGAGGCAGGACATCTTGGATTATGCATCGCAAAATAAGAACATACTAACGGGAAATGAGCTAAGCATGCTAAATACAATAGAAAAGTGGTACTACACATCTCTTTCTGTCAGAGAGTACAAATCCAGCAGACACAAGATAGTGAAGCGATGCTGGTTTACTGTTGGTCCAACGTCGTAGACGGTGTACCAACGTCAAACCAACATTGATTCAAAGTATTTTGTCAGCTGGGAAATCTCGGCCATAGTGGTGTTTTTGACTGATAAAAAACAAAATGGCCGCCAAAAAGCAATTTGAAAAAAAAAATTCTGTAAGCATATAATTTCGCCATTTAGAGACCTGATCTTGAACAAACAGAATAAGTGGTCAATCGTTTTTCTCCTGAAACCACACCTGATTCTGTTTTCGGACATAGGAGAACCCACTATAAAACGAATGATTTGTGGTTTTCAAACAGAAACGTCTTCCACGAAGTGGTATCAACCTTTTCACTACCATACATGACGGAAATTTCCGTCGTCATTCGTCAATGAACGTAACCATAAAAGACACAAATTTTCGTCAAATATATACTACATTTATGTATTTTTCGTCATTTTAAGCTGGAAATTGCGTTAGCAATTCCAGCTTCAAATGACGAAAAATAGAACTCCTACACCAGTATATCTGGATCCTGGTATGCACCCCGGCCTGGAAGTCAAAGGGTTAACCTTTTAACCGCCGGTGTCGCATATATATTCGGGTTTTCACTTTTTATTAGCACATTAAGTACCCCCTTTTAAACATGTGACAAAGATAAAATGTGACATCAATCAGCAATTTTTGAAAACAGTTGACCTCCATTTTGCCAAATCTGAATAATTTCCACTCACTTGAAGTGGTGGATCGCGTCAGCGAGACACAACTTCAAGTGAGTGAAAATTCAGATTGAATAATTTGGCGGTTAAAGGGCTAACCCCGGGTACAAACACAAACAAATCTTTTATAAATTAATTGTTTAAATTTAAAGCATTGTGCAGTTATGCTTTCATAACTAGGCTAATTTGTGTTGATTAATTTGAACTATCTGGATTATTCAAAATCAGCTGAAAAAACTGCATGTCATTGACACATGGGTGTAGAAACAAAAATTGTCGATAATTGAAGCCAGTTATCGCAAAAGTTTTATACTATTTGATAGTTTTTACCCAATAATTATAGTAACCCCTCCCTCCCTGGTCATTCCTCTCTGTGGGCCTATTCCTTCTTTCACTCTCCATTTCTTCCTTCATTCTTTCTCAGTCACTCCCTCATTTCTTCCTTCCTTTCTTACTTCCCTTCTTTCTATCTCACCCCTTCCTTCCTCCCATCCTTTATTTTTTATTCTTTCTTTCTTTTTTATTTTATTCTGTCCTTCCTTCCCTCATTTCTTCTTTTCTTTTTCTGTTAAGTCCACAAATCCTTACTTCTTCTTTTTTGGTGTGTTTCTTTCTTTCAACTTCAAATAATCCCTATTGCCAATGGTGGACCTTATATAATCAAAATGTGTGTATGTATGTCTGCATTACACATGCAGTGTCAACACAATTGCTCAAATTATCCACTGTCTATGTAAATGTAATAAACCAAGAAAACAGTGATGCGCAGTGAGATGAGATTATTCATAGTGTAGGGTTTGATGAGATTCAGACATCCTATCACAAGTTATTTTAGGCCACTATGTTTTTTCACTGTTTTAGATGAGCGCGCGCATTATCTGATTATATTATGGCTGCGCATTTCCACAAAAAAAAACATGTTTTTTATTGTCCTGCGAGCGCATTGGATGGTTGCCAATTTCCGACAGACGGTTCAGTTCAGGAGATAGAAAAACATTTATCCTGTTTTTTTGGCTTGCATTTTTTATCTCCCTCATTAACGTTTTTAAAAATAGGTCTTCTCGTCGCCCTCATTAACTTTTCCAGAAATTTGTGGGTGCACAGAAATTTGAGGCATTCAGCCAATTTGGATAAAAAAAATTGAGAAGTATTTTTTGCTTGCTTTTCTACCATACTATATCGCCACCTAGATTTCGGCCCTTGGATTTCGACCCCAGAACTAAGCAAATATATCTGTAAAAAGCAACAACAATAACAAAAACAATGATTGTGTTGAATGCTATCCAATTTTTTGGAATTTAGATTTTTTCACATCTTGAAAACTTTAAGACGATATAAAATCGGCTAAGAAGTTAAAGTTGTAGTGTGGGTGCAAGTAAAAGCTGCTACATTTACATGAAAAGATATCTTTGTGTTTATAAATATTAGTATGTTACCCTACATTTACATTGTCACAAATCAAGAGTAAGTACTGAAAATACATATTGCAACTAGCTATTATAACTTAGAAAAAACGTTTAACCCTTTAACCGCCAAATTATTCAATTTGAATTCCCACCCACTTGAAGTTGTGTCTCGCTGACGCGATCCACAACTTCAAGTGAGTGAAAATGATTCAGATTTGACAAAATGGAGGTCAACTCTTTTCAAATCTTGCTGGTTGATGTCACATTTTATCTTTAACATATTAAAAATGTGGTACTTAATGTGTTATTAAAGAAATGAAAACCCGAATATAAGCGGCACCGGCGGTTAAAGGGTTAAGAAGTATATTTGCGTGTGTAAAACAATTCATTCATAAGATGCATTATGTTGTTGATATAAGGATGTGGATATACAATTTTAACGTTGAGCACAATAAATGCTAGAAAGTAGTAGAAAACTCTAATTCCGGCTGTCAGCTAAAGAATCTTCTTCCCACAATGTGACATTTAAGGTGTGATCAGAGTCAGCAGGATTATTATGACAATGTCCGTGATTAAAACCATCACATTGTCCCCCGTGGGAGGACCATTGTTTGTACGGCATGTGCCATGAAAGGTCATCATCACATCTGCCTGTTTTCGTCTTGCCCCTACCCAACATGCCCCACGCTTCCTGCCTCAGTCAGGAAGTGATGTTCGAGCCAATCATACCGCTCCTGTCTCCATTATGGACGTCACACTACTCGTACAGATGGCTGGAATTATATTCAGTTGTACAATACATGGTAGGTCTATACACATTTGTATGAACATTATAATTCTTTTTTTTATATCATACTGATCTATTAAACATTTACGTTTAATCAGTCGGGGTGTAAATTGTAACCAACTACGTAACCAAATACGTGCAATAAAAGAGCTGACTATAATTAAAGCACATTTCAGCGTTATAATCTTATATAAGATTGCTAGTCAACTGCTATAAAACGTTCAATAGTACACCAAGGATTAATGCAAATTTCGAGTAGGCCCTACTAAAATCCAAATAATTATTTGATCTGAAATGCGTTTTGGAAGTTTAAATTGTATAATAATTTTATTTCACACACATCGAAATAGTTGAATGTACTATAATGATAAAGGTGTAGTGGGCTCCTAATTTAAAATTATTCTTTGCATTTTTTGTTCACTTGAAGATGGAATTGTTCCAGTGAACAAAAAATATTTAAAGTTATTTATCTCTAATAATGTTTCTATTAAGTAAACATTGTTTTGATTGCAATTGTTTTGATTGCAATCTTTTACAATCTAAGAGTTCTAAGAGTGTATGTGTGCTGCTATAATCCGAGGATGTGAGCTTATACACAATATATAATTAAGTGTACATAATTACAGGTATGAGGGCTGTACGCTATCCAGAGAAGCACAAGCCACGACATCAGGATAAGCTGCTGGCCTCATTATTTAGTCCTAAAAGGTAGTTTTTTTGTCAATTGACTTCTTAGAAAAAAATGTCAGCGTTGCTCTATCAATATATTTTGATTTTGTGGATAAAATTGTATCATACAATCTACCTTATTGATATCAATAGCAGTGACGTACATTTGAAAAATATTCCAATGATTAGGACACCTTCCGTGGAAAATTTGCAATGACATTATATACAACTTAGCAATATTATTTTCACTACTAATCTTCGTTTGTCTGTGGTAATTGATTTCAGCAGCAGATCTTACAGTAAGTTGATACGTCCCGTGCAGAAATTCGATACGTCTATAACAGTGAGCATGGCAGTACATCTTCATCAAATCAGAGATGTGGTAAGTCTTGGTGCTATTCTATACGGCCGTATGATCTGATGATTGCAAAACACGCGTGTAGTATTAACCCTTTAACCGCCGGTGCCGCATATATTCGGGTTTTCATTTTTTATTAGCACATCAAGTACCACCTTTTAAACATGTTGAAGATAAAATGTGACATCAATCAGCAATATTTGAAAACAGTTGACCTCCATTTTGTCAAATCGGAATAATTTTCACTCACTTGAAGTTGTGTATCGCGTCAGCGAGACACAACTTCAAGTGGGTGAAAATTCAGATTGAATAATTTGGCGGTTAAAGGGTCAAATAGATCAATTGTTCTCGCAGACTATTGGACAGAAAGCTCGTGTCGAAAAACGTCTAATTATAAAGAGATCCCCGCTTTTTAGGGCCGTTATCCTATTAAGTTTATTTTGCCTGAGTTTGTGTCCTATTAAGGGGAAAGAGGGCTGCTGTGTGGGGGAAACGGTTCACATTTCTGTACACCAGTCCTTATGAACATGTGCAATATAACGTTTCAGGTCCTTAGGTTAAGTACTTTTGTCTTAAACAAGTGTTCCAAAAATATGTTCACGATTATACTTGTGGTTAAGAGCTTAAAGGGTTTTAGTTGGAATTATGTTGGCCCAGCGTCGTAGACGGTGGCCCAGCATTACATCAGCATTTGGTCAATGTATCGTGTTATCTGGTGTTCCTTGCGCCGGGATGTTAAAGCATCACCAGCCTAATGCAGCAGTCAGAAAACACGGTACAATCACCCAACATTGGGTCAACATTGAAACAGCATTCGTTGAATGCCACGTGTTTGCGCAAAGTATACAACAGACCCGGTGATAGATTAGTGTTGGGCCAGCGTCGTAAACGATTGACCGGCATTGAACCAGCAATGGGCTGCTATGCTGGCCCAACATTGAACCGGAATTTGGTCGGTAGGCCTACATCCTCTGTACGAGGTACATCGTAGGCAAGTATATTGAATGAATATTAGCCAGCACCGGCGATGGTGGTGAAAGGAATACAAGTCGAAGATATATTTGAACTTGTCTCCTTGTTTCTTTCCTTAATTATATCCTTGACATTTAGGATTCTGGCCCAAGAGGAAGAACAATACACTGATTTTTTGTCTATAGCACTCAAACAGACTAAAGCCGGGCCTCGGAGTTCGGGAACTCCTTTTCTAGTTTTATTAATTTTTATTGTCCGTGACAAGTAGTGTCCCTATAATTTAAATATGTTGATGTCCAGTAAACGTCGTGTTTTACGTTTTATTTTAATAAGAGTTGCATCGGAGGTCTGAATTTTCTCTTTTTCAGGATGAGAAGAATCAGCAACTTACTATGATGCTGTGGTTCGATTTTGTGAGTTTTTAGTGATTAGTTATAACAATTTTAGCGCAGTTTAACACAGGTCTTTTTTATGATTTTTAAATTTTAAATCAATAGATGGTGTGTTTCTACATGTAGATTATTTATATGATAAAGATTTGAATATTGTCATGTATTATGCTTTTATTGTATTATGCATTTTGAGAGTGTGTTTTGGTTTAATCTTCAGTTCTTTCTGCATACAATTTGTTTTGCTTACTTGATTGCACTTTGGGCGATGGGCGGATATCGTGCACTTCTTCCTATTGGTGTACATATATTTATCGATACATTGTTTTATATGGATATGCTTTATAATAGATGGGCCAATTTAAATAAATACTTATTCTTCCTAACCCTTGAAGCTCTACGTTATCAAAATTAAATTTCACCCACTCGAAGCTGTGTCTCGCTAGCGCGACCCACAACTTCGAGTGGGTTAAAATTACTCCTATTTGTTTCATTTGAAACCAAAGTTGATGTTTAAACACCCATTTCTTCCCCATAACTGCTAATAACATAGTTTAGATAACGTAGTTTGGTTTGGACTTTAAGCGTTGGACAGACCAGCTCCTCACCTGGAATCCTGCTGACTACAACGGGATCTTCTCCATCATTCTACCTTCTACTGAGATCTGGCTGCCTGATATAGCCTTATATGACAAGTAAGTTAGGTTTATCTTTTATTTTTCATCATGTACATTGTATGTATTACCGAGAAAAAACATATATCTGCATTACATAGTCCAGCTACTACACAATGTTTGGCTATCACCAACGACAAAGGGATAGCCACTAATGTTGGCCAACTATGATTAAACACCACTCATGCTAAAGCGCAGAAACCTGTCCACGGATACAAGCACAGCAGCTTCGTTTCTACCAGGCCAAGTACCACAGGTAGTCTGCCCTGTATACTGCAGCGAGAATCTGTTCTGCTGCGTCCTGATAGGGCGCCCAAAACAACAGTCTGGTGACCCACACCTGACCCTGAAAACAATGTCAAGTTAAAGGTTTTCGTGTGCCAATAAAAGATTGATTCACGTGATTATGATGGTTGTCATTTTTGGCCTAGTATTATTATGCCCAGCAAGTACACGCGATCAACCTGTGTTGTATTATATTTGAATCTGCGTCTTTTGTTTGTGTCATAGTAGGCTTGTTTTTGTGTAATACAAAGGATACCAGCAGCAATGTAGTGACAGTATCAACGACTCTTTGTTAATGTTGGGACAGCAGACTGATAGTGGATCTGATGATTAATCAGAGCCGCTAGCTGCGCCAGCGGACTGATAGTGGATCTGATGAATGAGAACGCACGCACAGCATATCGGCGTATAACGTCTCGCGGCCGAACCCGAGACACATGCCTGACTGGCAAAGCAGTCAGGCGCTCTACCCATTGCGCCACGTCCCCTTTTCCCCCGAAGTAAATCGGCTACACTCGGCTGTTTTTAAACATCCCATTATAATAAATAGGTATCAACTCCACCAGTCATCATCATGTAAAAAACGGTCAGTCCCATTCCAATACGGTCCCTAGCTGAGTAATATGTTCCAATTAATTGACTGTTTGCTGGTAATCTTTTGCAGTGCTGACATGTCTAAATCGGCTGTGGATATATTTCCTAATACAAACGTCAGGGTCAACTATACCGGTAAAGTACAGGTAGGTGCTACAAGTTTAACAAAATAACTTTGTCCAAACTATTAACATGATAATGGCATTTTTTTAATTGCCCTGCTTTTTTGACGTTTTAAACAAAATGACTTAACATTTATCACTCAATGCCAGTTGATATGACTTTTATCAAATGATATTCAACTGAGACAACTGGCCTAAACATGTTGCAGGTGGGTCATTTCTTACATTTCTCGGTATGTAGAGTTGCAGCGTTTTAGTTTTAATTTTTAATGTATTTGGCGATTTTGTGAAGACGTATACACCTATTATTCAGACGATAGAGGAACAGAGATAAATATATCACATTATATAATAACAAAAATCAAACATTTAGGCATTTCTTCCAGCCTCTACCTCGTTTAATTGTTTTCATATAGAGAACCCACACGGGGGTCACTATACTAGCGGAAAAAAAACTGATAATGGTAGCCTGACTTATGACTTCTGTTCTCATATTTTAAAGCTAACTAATGCCTTGGTCACAATTCACAAAAAGGGGCCTTCCCGGACAGTTCCCGGGCTGTTTTTGGCCTTTCTTGGCCGTCCCGCACGGGACCCGTCCATTTTTTTCACCCGCGCGGGCCCAGAGTTACTTTTAATTTTAACTTAAAAGTAACCCGGGCCCCGGCGATAAATAAACCGCGGATCAATCCCGTAAACTGCCCGGCTCGGCGGGACCACTGCCGGGATCCGCCAGGGACACGGGGACCTTTTTGTTAAGGAAAGCACGGAGGGTATCCTGCACCCGGACCACCTACGGTACCCGGGAGGGAACCTGTGGGGTCCTAACTCGGCTTATAGGGGACCCGGGTGGAGTCCCACCGGTGCCCTACGATGCCCGAACGGGTCCCGGTCGGGACCCTTTAATAATCTCCAGGGGGATCATAGTTAATGAGATACGAATTGATCAATGTTCAATAAATCAATCCATAAATAAATCAACCAATTAATCAAAAATATTAGGTAACTTCTCATTTTACAACCTGGGTTTGTCACTTGAATCAACTTGCATCACAGTCATAATTTATACAATTAACCCAGTCTTTAAATTTCCCTTACTTTTGTGGATAGACTTACTAACAATAGTTTATCTATATTGATAAATCTAGTAAAAGAAGACATAACAGAACCGTTTTCTTTTTAATAATTCAAAACATTATCCCACATAGGGGCATAATACTTTTCTCAATTGAAGACGAAGACTCAAAATTTCGTGGCACAGCTACGGATCCATCCTGGAATGATTTGAAGTGTAAACCTGAGGCCATGCAGTTAAATGAATATCGTCAGCAGAGAGAATATTGCTTTACATCGCTTTCTGCACAATCATGGCAATATCGCGACAGAACAAGGCCCGAGGTCGGAACTAAACTCTTATTACTCTTATCGAATGACTCCAAGGGTTCGTTATAGTGCACAGTACCATAGACAACACTGCGCACTCCAGGCCTTTGAACAGTCTGGATCACTGTATATGCACAACCTCGAAGACACACATCCGACCCAGTCGGGATTCGAAACCAGTACCTCTGAGTTTTGAGTCACAACTGGACCGAATGAGCCATCGGGGCCGGCCAATATTATATTGCCAGCAGCTTGCATCTCTTGGTAGAATGTGTTTTGATAAAAAAAAATAATTGATGGGAACATGCCCCTATAAAGATTTTATTGACCGTTTACATATTGAATTTTTTTTTATTTCTTAATTTTTTTGTACGTTTTTTTATGCGGCGCAAATCGGTCATACGCAACAACAGCAGTATAGGCGGCAGCAGTAGCAGTCATTAATTATCATCCTACGAATTTGAACAGTTTGGGTCACGGCATATGTGTGCACCAAGAAAATATATCCGCCGCAGAGGGACTCGAACCCGGTACCCCCGGGCTCTGAGTCAACCACGCTACCAATAAGCTATCCTGGCATATATATACCCTTGTCGGAACCCTGCCGATGCCCTGGCGGTGCCCGCCCGATACACCTTACGGCTCCCGGTCAGGTCCCGTTAGGGATACCTACGGGCACCGGCCGAGCCCCGGTAATGTTTTTTCAGAAAATGAGGACAAGTCTCCTCTGATAGTCGACCGGGCACCCGCCGGGACCCGCCAGGACTCCGGCAGGGTATTTGTAAAACACGATTTGATCATGACCACGGTGTCCGGGGCCCGCCAGGGACTTAGATCACGGCCGTGCTCACAGCCCGGACGGGGCCCTACCCGGGCTAATTGTGACCTAAGCATTACAGTAGCATAAATTGGGAGAGTGGCTCCTGTAAACGTAAGAATTACGCGCATTATTATGACTGAGAGCAAACTTTGAACATATCAAAGGGTTGTCACAATAAACTGCCTGAAATACACTAATTAACTGTTCAGAGCATGTTTTATGTATATGTATCTGGTCGCTTTAGTTGCTTTCAAGATCTAAAGAAAACAAGAACACTTTAATGTCAATAGTTAACATTAAATAAAATAAAACATTTTCGTTTCGTTCACTCAATATTGTCATATAATAACATGTTATTGTTAACAACGTTATTGTAGGGGTTTTATAATGTACTTAACTCGGTGTTAAAATTACTTAACTCAGTGTTGATGTTTCTTCTGGACACCTTATGATGACTGACTCTGATATCTTGCCTGGGATCAAGTTATTTTGTAGTACGTACCGTATTTGCTATAATGTAACCAGTGAACAATGGCTAGGGATAGTCAACCGCTAACGATGAATCATCAGCTGAAAAGTGCTTAGCCAAGATGCGGATACCTGCCGCGTCATTGGAGGTCGTACAGTAATATATTGCTAGATTCTCGTGCTGTACGAGAATTGAAACGAGCAGTGAGATTTGTTTTCATAACAATGAAGAGGACCATTCAATAACGAATTTACAAACCGGTATGGCAGTTTATTATGAAGATGATGCGATATAGATGCGTTCTCGCCATCTATCTAGAAACAGATTCGGATAGTTTAATCGAAACTTGTTTAACTTATTGTTTTCTCAGTGGACAACCACAGCCATGGTGATCAGCTCCTGTGAGATAGATGTCACATACTACCCGTTTGACCTGCAGACCTGCTCCCTCAAGTTCGGCTCGTGGACATACAGCAATGACCAAATAAACTTCACCACTCAGGCAGACAGGTTTGTATGTAGACGTAAGTTAGTAAACGTTAAATGTCTTTCCGAAACATACATGGCTATATAAATATATACTTTGTTTTAAGCTGGACAATGGCGTCCATTTTGCTTGTACTCGGAATAATAGACGTAGAAGTTTGATTTGGTTTCTCAGAAAATGAATTGATAATTTATCTTTTGTCAGCACTAAATATTACCATGACCACTATAACAAAATCCCAGTTTGCGGCGATTTACTCACTAGTAGATGTGTCGATTAATCTATCTCTATCTAACCAATCCTACGAAAATTCTAATATGTGGATTGACGCCTCAGTGAAGCCTTGTGCATGACATAAACAGTATGCCCTTTACAGCTGTACATTGAAATACCTGGCAGATGATATTAATTATTTAAATCTCGTTGAAGCTATACTT